>JAKSZU010000001.1:21549006-22019006 GCA_026018925.1 Tupaia tana
CATATATTCAAAAATTAAAAACCTAGGGATCAGCAGGCAACATGGTGGGTAAGGAACTGGATCCCAATTCAAACCCCGGATCCAGCAGCCTGAAAAACATGCTGTGCACGTGTGCATGCATGCTCAAAATCCTGAGTGGAATAGAGGAGAAAAGATTGCCTCCTGGCCCTACCCTTAGGGGAGTGATTTCTCACTTACCGCCCCTGCCCCCGTCTTTCTGTCTCTCTTTAATAAGTGCACACACCCTAAGGCAAAAAAAAAAAAATTAAATAAAAATTAAAAAATAAAAACCTATATCTTGAGCATGGCTATTGGTTGAAATAAATAAAAAAGAGATAGTAAAATTCATGGCATATAATATATGATCAACAAGTATCAGTCCTCGGTGCATTTGGATTAATATAAGCTATAGACCAAAGTCTGTGCAGAGAGGAAGGAAAAACAAGAAGCAAATAACTCTTTCATGCTCTAGGAGTCATTCACTGTTCATTTTTCTACATTTGTTTAATAATTTGTTGTGAGAGATGTGATACTTTTTTTTTTTGCAGGCTTTATAAAAACTTTATTTACATTTCTGTCTCATATGTCAAACTTGAGTTCTTAGAGGGCAAGGATGATGTCATTTTCATTTATTTATTTGTTTGTTTATTATTTTTATTATTTATTTATTTATATTTTTATTTATTAATTTTAATTATTTGTACATTTAATCACTATAGATCATTTAGATTGTAAAGACACTTTACCCGGCATGATATACACCTCAGTCCAGCCTAGTTGAGAATACTATACATGTCTTCATCAAGAAATAATAAACCATATCTGTGTCCCACAAATGTCTTACCTCTCTATTTTTTCCCCAAATTTCCTTTCCTACACTCTTCCCCTCCCACACTCTTTCCACTTTGGCTGACACTTGTTTCTAAAGATGCAAAATACAATGGACAAGCTGACTGTCAAAGAACTATCTATCCTAATGTATTCCTTGTAACATATCTTGTACTTGTATTGGGACAAAGAAATTTCTCCGACAAACCAATGTAGAAAACAATAACTCTTTAGTAAAGATAGTAACTAAATATAGCACTGTTGATAAGAATAATAATACTGAGAATTTGATGTCTGCCAACACTGTTTAGTCACCTTTTATGGATTATCCATCTAATCTTTTCAACCTAATAATACAGGTTTTAATATTATAGGTATAATAATCAATGAGGAAGAATCTATTTCAGTGCACCAAACTGACCCAAAGCTTTAGATGTGACTGGTAGATTAGTCCCCAGTTCAGGACCAGCAGTTAGTATAATGGCTATGTTGCTGGACTCCCATGTGGTTGACCATGGTTCGAGTCCCGGACCCGGTGGCTTAAACTCACGCCGGGCGCGTGTGCGTGTGAGACCGAGATCCCGAGAGGAGAATGGAGGAGAAGGGAATGCGGCGTGGCCATCTCCCCTGGGGGGTGATTTCTCGCTTTCTGTCTCTCTGTCTCTCTGTCTGTCTGGCGAGCACACACACCCTATAGCAAAAAACCTCTCCAAAAACAGAAAAAAAAAAAAAAGAAGATTACTCCCCAGTTCAGAGCAAGGAACTCTAAAACATATGTGTGTCATATTCTATAAAGACAGCACATAAATCAGTGTGACAGGGAGAAAATGCTTGATCAAGAAATAAAAATGGTTTTTTTATTGCTCAAATCCAAAATTTCAATAGTTTACCATGTAATGGGTAACACCTGCTTAGAGTCATGTCTGACCACTGGGTAGCCAATTCAAAATTTCTACAGAAGAGACATCTGAGTCACGTAATTAATAATATCCTGATCCAGAATTTATCATTTGTTCATTCAACAAATTTTTGTGCACAGCTTCCATGTGCCAGGCACTGTTCTGGACAATAAAAATATAGCAATTACAAAGCAAACAAAAAAATCTATCCACATAAAGTTTATATTCAGTTGTAAATATAGACACACTAAAATAAATAAGTTAAATATGGCGATTGGCTGATAAAATTTGTTATTGGAGGCAGCAAATAGCATGTTGGATAAGATCCTGGACTCTAATATGGCCAACTGTGATTTGAGTCCCTAACCCAGCAGCTTGAAAATCATACCAGGCACATGCATGTGTGGGTCCAAAATCCCAGGAGGAGAATGGAAGAGAAGGGAATGCAGCATGGCCATCCCCCTGGTAGGATGATTTCTCATTTTTCCTCTCTCCATCTCTCTCCAGTGAGCACACACACCCTATGACAAAAACCCTTAAAAAAACAAATGAAATTAAAAGTGCTACAGGGCCAACAGGTGGCACAGTGGTTAAGGCAGCAAGATCCCATATGGCCAACTCTGTGGTTCAATTCCTGGACCCAGCAACTTGAAAAACACACTGGGTGCATGTGCTTATGTGTCCAAAATACCAAGAGGAGAAGGGAGGAGAAGGAACTGTGGTGTGGCCATCCCCCTAAGGAGTGAGTTCTCTCTCTTTCTCTCTCTGTCTTTCTCTGATGAGTGCATGTGCCTCATAACAAACTTAAAAGAAATTTTTCTTAACGTGCTAGGAAGGAAAATAGAGAAGGGGTAGATGTCTTTGTCTACTTGAGCTGCTATAATAAAATACCACAGACCAGGTAATTTCTAAGCAGAAATTTACTTCTCACAGTTCTGGATGCTGGTAAGTTCAAGATCAAGGTACCAGAATATTCAGTGTCTAGTGAAGACTCATTTTTCATAGATTGTGCCATTTAATTGTCCTCACATGGTAAAAAATGTAAGCCCAAATTCATTACTTCAAGCCTTTTTATAAGGACACTCATCTCATTTTGAGAACTCTTCTCTCATGACTTCATCACCTTCTAAAGACCTCATCTCTTAATACTGTTACAGTGGTCATTAATTTCCAACACATGAATTTGGGTGACACATTCAGACCATAACAGTAAGATATTAGAAACTGACTGAAGGACGGAGCAGAGTAACTAGAGGAAGGTAACCTGTATCCTCAAAAGGTCATAGAAGGTCAATGTGAATCTCCAGATGAGTAAATGCACCAAATCATTTGCCAGGTGAAAAATAAACAGAATAAGAAAAGAGATTATGAAAATAATTAGGTATATTACAATTTTCATAACAGGTTTTAGTGTAAGAGTCCTGATTAGTACTGTAAACACATTAATATTGCATGAGTGTTGTCTGCTTTCTAAAGTGTTTAAAACATTTACAATAATATGATAAATCACACTTATAATTTTAGCTAAATATTTAGAAATGTTAGATTTAACTAGTAGCCATTGTTTATATATTTGAATGTGATTTGTTAAATTCATCTTTTTAGTCATTTGTATGAATAGTTTATAAAGAGTTAAAGGAATGTTAACTTTTATACTTTTTAAAACCCTTATTTTTATAAGATTTTAAGACTAATAAATTAAGCATGGAAAAAGTATAAAGAGAGCTGAGTGCTTCTCTTCATGAATGAGTCTCTCATATATTTAACAAATGATAAAACCAAAACCCAAGGAAGGTAAGAAACTTACCCTCATAAGCAGCAAAGCTACTGAGGACCTGAACATGACCGCTAAGCAAATAGCTTCCTGACAATGATATTAAATTTTTTAAGTGCAACCTGGCACAGAGTGGTCACTTAATATTTCTCTCCTCTTGACCCCAGCCTAAATAAAACAGCAAGAGCAATCAGAGTAGTATGGAACACACCCCCTGCCCTCACGCCCCCACACACACACACACACACACACACACACACACACTCACCCTCACAGGTCAGGCAAGCAGTTTGAGGTAACCCTAACCAAGAACCTTCCTCTATTCAATTCCAATCTTTCCAAATATAAGCACTCATGTGATTTGGTATACTCATTTCATTTAAAATGATCAATTAAGAAGTCACCATATGAGAAGACTGACTACTACTTGGGCTCTTCGCAGCATGAGGTTACCACTGCACAGACGTTAAAGCTGGCCATGTGTCAAGGCTAGCAAAAAGAAATGCCCAACTAGCCCCCACATGTCCTAGCCTAAGAGTGGAACATATAAGTGGTGAAGAATTCCGAAGTCTGCAGCCTCAGCCACCATTTGACTATAACCACATGAGGAGCCCCAAGAAGCAAGAACCGGTCCAGCTGAGCTCATCACCCCCTAGAACTGCGAGAAAGCATAATGAATCCTGGTTTTAAATCATTGTGCTTTGAAGTGAGTTTTACACTGCAGCGAATTCACAGTGAACACACTGCAAACACTCTATGGGGCATTTTCTCAATGTGTTTTTAGTTCATAAACACTGTGTTTCCCTAGGTATTAACTATTTCTAAATGTCCTATCATCCATGCTCCTTTCCTGCTTCGTCCATACACAGAACAGCAGAAACATATACTTTATCTAATATTTCAAAATTATCACCTATTATGATACCCAGACAAAGGATATTTTCTTTCTCCCTTTTCAGGAAACAGTTGAAAACTAACTTAATAATGAATATTTTCCAAGCAACGTTTCACTCTAGAACTCTTGGGAGTTGTAAAATAACCCCAAACTAAGAGGGTAGAATGTCTAACCCTTCGAATTCTTTATATCTTGAAGTCTTTGATTTAAATCATTATTTTTTAAAAAATCAAATCACACAGTGCTCTTAATAAAGCAGTATTATTTCAAGGAAGAGAATAAAACTTTCCAAATGCAAATGTTTAGCTGGGGTAGAGTTGTAAAAGATTCCAAGACATTAGTCAGGAGATGGATTGCTTTGCTATTACAAGTCTGGGTTACAATATCACTGGAACCAAATTCCCGTCAGATTACTCTTTACTCAAAATGAATGTTTGTAATTATGAAATAAAATAAGTTTTAATTTGAATTGCCTAAAAAGGGGAAACCAAATATTGTGTAATTACAGGAGAAGAAATTTGAGATGGAAAACAAGATAGTGTTATTTACAAGTAAAAAGGCTTTTATGGGATTATGGGGCTTTAATGTGCATATTTGTAGGATTTGGGGTGGCAGAATTTGGAACTAAAATATTTTTCATCAGCGTTTATTTACAGTGTGCACGCAAGAAATGGAATCCCAGACACATCTGATATTGGGCTTATTTAAACCTTTTATATCCCTCCTAAATCTGAAAAGACTCAATGTTAGCCACACATAATGGAAGTAATCATGGAGTGTGATAAAGTAAGTATTTGAAAACCACATGCAACTTTTAGGCTCAAGTCCAGAGCCATAAAATCCACCTAGAGACATAATGAGCCTGCCTCTCCTTCTTGGAGGAGTAAAAGTAGTAAAGGAGAAACATGTCCTTACTCTCTTTCCACGACTTACAGCACCTGAGTGGAGACCCCCAAATGCTTTATCATGACTGCCTGCAAGTACCATTTTGCTCCTCTTGAAAGAAGCCATTTCTTATCTGGCCAGTGTGACACAGGGGACTTTTTGTCTGTATCTTACAGTTCTCCTGTTCTCTCCTAGAGTCCTACTTCTCACATCAAGGAGTTCAGGTCCATAGGAAATGGATCTATCCCAATTATCTTTCTCACTTGTACTGCTCAATTTGGGGGGCTCTGAACTTTTAATCCCAAAACCTTCATACTGAGGATGTTCTTCCTCTGGAAGAGACAAACTCATTTACATTGAACCACCCTTCCCAGAGGCATTGTCTCCTTAAAAGGTATTATTACAAAGACATCTCATGGTTCACAGCACAAGTGTGTTCTTCTTCACATATTGCACAATTGTTACCCAGCCAGGTACCATGTTTTCCAAAGTTCCTTACAGTTAAGTATGGCCATGTGACTGTTCTTTCCAATGAAATTAAAGCATAATTGACAAGCGCTACTGTTAAGTCTGGTCCAGAAAGCCTTCCATACACGCTCTTTTCATGCTCCTTTCCCCATTTGGCTTACTAGAAGGAAGCTGAGGCCCAGGATGATTTGGCAAACTTGCCTTAACCTGGATTCCTGAATGACTTAAAGGTGTGTGGTTAAAGAGAAAGAAATCCACATGTTTGGGTCTTTGTTTATTTTTAAACTGTAGTTATACTACCCCAAACATTAGTTAACCCAAAAGAACCTTTTTCTAATAACAGAAACTCAGACAATTTGGGGTAGATTTGTAAAGGTCCAAAACTTTTCAACTTCCTGAAAATTATGTAGTTCAAAAGTTACCTACATATAGAACAATTTTAATGTCCTACAGAAAGGGTTTGTCATCAGTCAGAGACAGAAACACTTGTGGGTGAATTAAAGACCCTTACCTTCTGGCTCTCTTCCTATCTAAAGAATTTCTTTATCCTGGCTTCTTCCAGGTCACACTCAGTAGTCATTGTTAAGCCTTGGATAATTTCAAAAAGATGTCTCAGAATTTCTATTTGAAATTCACTGATCAATAAAAATCTATTGTGTCATTATTTCATCATTTGTTCACTAATTAATTATTTAATTCAAATACTTATTAAAATCCCCAAATATCAAGTATTGTGTTAGGTATTGACTGAAGAGTTATCTTACTGTTCACTGGAACCACTCAGAGAGGAATAGTAATGAGGATAGTTAAGAGGTGTTTTTTTATTATTATAATCTTGATTATATTACATTGAATCACATATACCTTTACAGTGTACTTCATTGCTTTTTCCAGAAGGACTACCACGCATATCAGTCAAGACAAAGACATTACTATCCACATAATAATCATCAAATAGCTTTTCATTACTTTTTCCAGATTATTATTTTTATTCTCATTATTTTTTAAGCATTCAATCACTATGTATCATTTTGCTTGTAAAAAGAATTTACCCATTATGAAATACTTCTCAGACCAGTCCAGTTGAGAATACTATACATGTTATCATCAACAGGTAATAAACCATTTTTTAAAAGAATTATTTTATTTAACTTTATTTATTTATTTTTATTTGACCAGAGAGGGACAGAGTAGGAGGAGAGCAGTGAGAAAGTAAGCCACCAGGTCTGAAATTCAAACCACCGTCAGCCATGTGGGAGTCCAGCGGCACCAACCACCACGCCACCTGCTGGCTCTGGTAATAAACCAATTCTGTGTCCCACTAATGTCATGCCTATTTATTCTCTTGCTATCCTTCTCTACACTCTTCCCTTCTCCCGCTATGTTCCACAAGGATAGTTAAGAGTTGTAAAGCAACTTTTTAGGTCCCCAAAAATGTAATGTCCACTGTTAAATTACTGGGCCAAGATGTTTACATTTTCACTCTCTAGAGTATATTTCTCGTACACCATGTGTAAAAATCTGGCCTTGCATAATTTGATTGCTTCTGAAATGACAGTGGTAGTGAGAGGGAGAGTGGAGGAGAAAGTTTAAATATCATTGCGGCCAGCAGTTGGTGCAATGGCTATGTCACTGAACTCCCATATTGTCAACTGCGGTTTGAATCCCAGACTCAATGGCTTAAACTCATGCCGAGCATGTGTACATGCATGTCCAAGATCCCAAGAGGAGAATAGAGGAGAAGGGATTGTGGCGTTACCGACCTCTGGGGGGTGATTTCTCACTTTCTGTCTCTCTGTCTCTCTTTGTCTTTCTGGAGAGTGCACGCGCCCTATAGCAAAAACCTTTCCAAAAGAAAAATCATGAGGTAATTTTCCATATAGCATATTTCCACACAGAGCTTGCCTTCATAGAAACTGAGACCTCCAGTGTACAACGTAAACCATTATGATAAGGTAACCACCAACCATTGACGGCATGGGGCTCTTATTCCATAGACCCTCTTGGGAGTGACTGTGGCTCTGGAAGAACCCCGAGTAGAAGACTGAGAAGAATCTGGGCTGTTTGTGAGATGCATCTTATCAAGAGCCTTCTCAGCTGATCCTGGCTTTGCTGCCATATGTGCACTTTATCAGTCCCTGTACTCCAGGTACGTATTCTGGCTCAGCCACAGATGAAGAGCCCAGCATTTCCCAGAGAACTGAAAAATACACATTTTTAAGAGTCTTAAGAGTCTGTGCTACAAAAGAACCACAGAGAAAAGTTACTGGGCCTTCAAGGAACAAAGTTGATCAGTCCTGTGGGTTAAGGTACATTTGCAGCCCAGGGAAGGAAGAGTCAGTGGTGGTGCATTGGGAAGGGCCTTCCTGAGTACACCAGATACATAATTAGGCTGACAGGCTGGCTGAGACTAGGGGGTGAATCACGGTGTGAAGATTTTGTTGGGGGTGTGTCTGTCTCCCTCATGGAAGAAATAAATAAAACTAAATTATTATTTTTTAAAGGAGTATAACATATAACAAGGAAAAAAAAAAAAAAAAAAAAAAAAAACACCTAAACCTATAATACTACTGCTCTCTAAGGAAAGTGGAGTATGCTAATAATTTTCTTTTTCTTTTTTTCCCCTCTTTTTCGAAACCCTTATGCTGGATCGAAAGGTTGTTAAGAATAGGAACTCTGGAATCAGATGGTTAAGTTCAAATCTTTACTACTTCCTAGTTGTGAGATGCTGGAGAAGTTTGTAAACTCCTGTAAACCTCAGTTCCCTTGACTGTAAATGAGAACAATATTTATACCTACCTCCCAGGGTTAGCAATAATTAGGCTTCATGTAAAATACTTTAAAAAGTGCCTGGAATTTAGTCAATGCTTAAGCAATCGCAGACATTTGTGTAGCAGATTTGGGATAAGACTCAAAGAGGTTAATTTAAAGAGGTTTTCAACGGCTTTCCTGAATTCTGTGGGCTAAAGGGATCAATTATTAAATATCTAGTTATCTTCACCTGAGGAGCCACAGATAAAGAATTAGGAAAGGAGGGACCAGCAGTTAGCGTAATGGCTATGTCGCTAAACTTCCACGTAGATGACAGCAGTTCAAGTCCCGGACCCAGTGGCTTAAACTCAGGCCAGGCGCATATGCATGCATGCCCAAGATCCTGAGAGGAGAATGAAGGAGAAGGGATTGCAGCATGGCCATCCCCCTCAGGGGTGATTTCTTGCTTTCTGTCTCTCTGTCTTTCTGGCGAGCGCATGCGCCCTATAGCAAAAAAAAAAAAAAAAAAAACCTTTCCAAAAAAAAAAAAAAAGAATTAGGAAAGGACAGGATGGAGAATGGAGCAGAAGTACTAAAGGTGCCTTGACCTTGGGCAAACTGCCTTGTGTCCCTTCTGTTTCTTTGGTCCTCTTTCCCCTTCAATACCTACTCTTTCCCCAACTATCCTGACAGTGCAAATTCCTAAAAGCTGTATGCTCTTTCTTTCTTGGAAATATGTTTCAAGGAAAGTGTTAATGTTGGTCCTTCATAACAAAGAGTGTGGAAGTAAATTATAATACCATGATTGTTCCTTCTGGACACTGTATATGTTAAGCCTCATCATCAGCTATGTAATGTGAGTGCATTGTTTTTTGGATTTGGGGGGAGCAGCCAGAAGCATGGTTACCTTGTATGAAAGCATATGAGGTGATGGCAAGTAGGTAGATGAATGCCTAAGGCTTAGGGCTAGAATACAGCAGAGAATTCCTTATTGGAAGCCTTCAAAAAAAAAAAATTAAATAAATAAAAAGCAACTAATGAAGATAATAATACCCAATGCTATGGTCTAAATGTTCATGTTCCTCTCCCAACCCCTCCTACCCCTCAGAATTCACATCAAAAGTTGATTCCCAAGATGATGGTGTTAGAAGCTGGGACCTTTGAGAAATCATTAGGTCATAAGAACAGAGACCTCATGAATGCGAGTTGTGTTCTTACGAAAGAGGTCCAAGGGCACTTGTTTGCCCCTTCTACCGTGTAAGGATGCAGCCAGAAGACACCATCTATATACCCTACGAAGTGGGCCTTCACTAAGCATTGAATCTGCTGGTGGTGCCTTGACTTTGGACTTTTCAGCCTCCAGAACTATGAGCAATGATTTCTGTTGTTTATGAGCCACCCAGTCTATGGTTGTGTTATAGCAGCCTAAGTGGACTAAGAGCTACATTAACTGGAACTGGCTTTGTGATAGGCATTGTCCTGTCTGCCTTTCCTGTGTATCAACTCATTTCATCTTTAATAACACTTGAAGTAGTTACTATCCCCATTTTATAAATGAGGAAACTGAAGCACAGATAAACTAAAAACTCACTGATGCCAAGCCACAAGTAGCACACATTGGACGTTGCTACTAAGCACACTGAGGCCCCCTACATGGAAGGCCTGGATTTGAAGGTTCAGGCTCACATCTACTTTTCAGGATTCCCAAAAGAAAGTTTGTTTTTTTGTTTTTTCATTTTCATTTTTCCCCAGTTTTTCCTAATGTCTCCCACTGGCCTGGCTTATATCTCTTGTTCTGTCTCTGTAAAGACCACTGTGGCCTGTAGATCCAATCTCAGATCCCCACTCGGTCATTACTAGCTCATTTAACTTATGTGAGTCTCCGTGTCCTCCTTTATAAAATCTCAGCTACTGATACCCAGTTTGCAATAGGAAATGTAGTGAATGCTCTCTGCCCGGTAGCTATGATTATCATCATAATTACAGGTGTGTATACCTAAAGAAATGGACTTAATGATTCAATATGAGAAACTTACATTTTTTTGTTGTTTCTCTAAGCAATCTTCCTCAATATCAGTTTGTGAAAGCAAAACACAATTCTATAGATGTTTGTTTCTGCTCAAAATAAGTCCCACACAGGAAGTTATCACACCTTCTGGTTCTGTGTGAGAGACACAGGAACCACTGGGAGAATATCAGGTGAGGCACTCTAGATTTTAGATAAAAACTTTTTTTTTTAATTTCCTTTTTTGTTTTGTTTTGTTTTTAGGTTTCTGCCATAGGGCATATGTGCTTGCTAGAGAGAGGCAGACAGAAGGAAACTGAGAAATAACCTCCCAGGAATGGCCATGCCACGATCCCTTCTCCTCCACTCCTCTCTCAGAATTTTGGGCATGCATACACATGTACCCAGCATGATTTTCAAGTCTCTGGGT
Source organism: Tupaia tana (assembly GCA_026018925.1). Classification (NCBI taxonomy): domain Eukaryota; kingdom Metazoa; phylum Chordata; class Mammalia; order Scandentia; family Tupaiidae; genus Tupaia; species Tupaia tana. Next base: position 21,559,942 of record JAKSZU010000001.1, read on the forward strand.
CCAGGACTTGAACCATGGTCAGCCATGTGGGAGTCCAGAATTTTAATCACTATGCCTCCTGCTGGATCCATAACTCCCAAAAAAGAATAAAAATAAATTTATAGGATTATAAAGATTTAAACATCATTTGTCTGTGACTTCCATAGGATCTTTAGGTTCTGATTTGGATTCAGATCTTACACTGTGGAAGAAGATTTATGGAGAAATTTTTCTACTTTGAGGTCAGGATCTCAGTTTCTATCACCTCCTCCAATTTCTGTACCTTCTTTCGTTTGTCCGGTGGATACCAGCAACCCCACAGCCCTGATGCCATTTCCACAGGAAGCTTACAAAGGCACTTCCTGGCCTCTATAAAATAAGGCCTGGGTAGAAGGGGAACTATAAAATGATGTGCCTTAGGTTGGCTAAAGTTGCAGAAAAGAAGATAATGTCCTTGCAAATATAAATCAATTTCTACAGGACCAGCAGATGGCGTAATGGCTATGTCACTGGTCTCCCATGTGGGCAACTCTGGTTCAAGTCCTGGACCCAGTGGCTTAAAGTTATGCTGGGCACGTATGCTTGCATGCCTAAGATCCTGAGAGGAGAATGAAGGAGAAGGGACTGTGGCATGGCCATCCCCCTGGGGGGTGATTTCTCTCTTTCTGTCTCTCTGTCTCTCTCTTTCTGGTGATTGCACGTGCCCTATAGCAAAAAAAAAAAAAAAAAAAAAAAAAAAAAAAACTCTCCAAAATTCCAAAATATTAATTAATTAATTAATTAATTAAATAATAAATTAATTTCTACACATTCTGTGGAAATGCAGTAGGACAAGTGCCCAGGGGCATGGTTGGGCACATAGACCCAATATCAACCTAAATAAGACAGAGTTCCAGCCAGGGCCACCCCACATAAAGTAGACCTGACAGCAAATCATCTCACTGTATTTCTACTTTCAGCATTAGTTGTTCATATGAACTTTAGCCACGTCCCCACCAACAGAAACAAATGTCAATTATGTGTTTTAATTTTGCTTATTATTTATGAGTAATTGATAGTATCTCAATATATTCAGGAACAGATCGAGAAAAAAGTTGTCTTGATGCTAATAAGTTGTTATCCACAAAATCCACATGAATATCTTGTTAAGAAAACAGAAAAACAAGTCAGCCAGTGGCATGATGGTTGAGGTAGCTGCATCTCACATGGCTGACTTTGTGGTCGAGTCCCAGACCCCAGATAGGCAGCTTGCACATGTCAGGTATGTGCGCATGGGTGTCCAAAATTCCGAGAGAACAATGGAGGAGAAGGGATTGTGGTGTGGCTATTTCTATGGAGGAAGGATGATGCTTTCTCACTTTTCTCTTCCTCTCTGTCTCTCTCTCTCCCTTTGGTGAACACACACACCCTATAGTATATTTAAAAGAGAAAAAAGAAAGAAGAAAACAGAAAAGCTAAATGACAAACACAGCCTGCTGGAGATACATATCTGTCTCAGAAAACTGGAGGAGAGGAAGCAGGAAGAAAGGAATTGAAAGAGGGAAGTAAAATCTGCTCCCATAAGCCATATTACCTATTTTTGGGTCTATAGAACTGCTTTCTCCTCCCATGAGTCCACATTTTCACTTTCAAGAAAAGTGCTTGCTATAGGATTAGGCTACCTTTCCTAGTTAATAAGAGAGGGAGAAGGAAGGAAAAGCAAAGTGGAAACACCAAATGAATAACAATGATGACCTTCAGACTGCTGAGCTTAGAGGTGCAGCCTTCCCTATGCGCTTGTAGCAATCTCTCAATAACTGATTAAAGGATTAACCACCCAATTTGTTCAAAAGAACACAAGATTTATATACTTATAAGGTCAGGTAAGACATATACCTGAATTAGCATAACAATAAGCTACACCAGAGGAATCAGATAGAAAAGTAATTCACATTTATAGTTTGAATTTTAAAAATAATCATAAAGTAGAAAATAAGCAGCTACCTTGCTGCCAGCTCCAACAGCATGGAAGAATATGTGTTTGCATTATCTGTGATTCTCAAGCAAATCAGTTTAATTAGAAATGAAAACTGTGCTTCAATCAAATGCAGGTTAATGACTGACATATCTACACACATGTTTTATCTGGGGATCTTAAAGGGATTCCATCTGATTCTAGTACATGCAGAAGAGGTGAATTCCCAGCTGCAACGGAGCAGAGAGGCAGGTAAGCACTACCTCGCATTCCAGGGAACATGTCAGCCTCAAAGGGTGTCATTAAGAGCAGTGAGCTCACCCCTGGGAGGCAGGTGCTGGAGAAACAACATAATCCCCAGGCTTTTGTTTTTTAATCTGGCTCCACCCTCTACTGTGCAGAACTGTTTACTCAAAAGGACAAGACTCACATTCCCTGTGTCAGTACAAGTGAAACACACCCTTCAAGGAGTTTAGATGACTTGGTTCGAGTATGGGAATCAGTGTGTTGACCACAGAGGAAGTTCCCAAGCAAGTCAGTGCAGGCAGATGTGCCCCTGGGAACCCACAGTTAACATCAAGCTAACCTGTCTGCTGACGCCAGGCCTCACAGGGAGATGAGAGAGCAGGGGCCTCCCCCACTGCCCTTACTTCTGATCTACCACCCAAGTCTACCTGAGGAAGACCAATTTCTAGCTGCTACTTCTAATCCCTAAGCAGGGTTTAGTAAAGAAATTGAGGAAGGAAGGGAAGAGCTAGAATATCAGTATCGGAAAGTAGGACAGTACTAAAAGCTATACCCCTCCCTGCCCTAGGAGCAAGCAAAACAAGAACAACTAATGTAGTCTAGTTTTATCAGATTTGTTGACTTTCTTCAGGACTAAGAAATATTTTCTCCATCTTCCCCACACTTTCTTCATCTTTTCAACCAAGAAGATAATTCAGTCAGTTCTTAACTTGACCTGAAATTTCAGCTCTTCAAGTATGTCTTCTTCACAGGAGAAAACTTCTTCCTCTGACCTTCCAAGCCTTCCCTGACTGCCCTCACCTCCTTCAGAATCCAAGTTCACATTTACTATTAGCTTCTCCAAACTGCCTGCTTCTGCCTGAGCCTCACCTTTCTGTCTCTGAAACGGCCCCTCATGACTCTGCCGTGCAGCTTTCTTCTTCTTCCAAGCCTATTTGGAGTGGAACTAAAAATTAAAAACTTCCCAGAAATTTCTACTACACTCTACTCCAATAATTTTAACCAGCTCTGCTGAGAATGGACCAGGATCAGCTGAGGGGACAGTCAGAACCAAGTTCCTCTTTCCTGTCTATTCACCTACCCTGGGTTGGATTGTGTTATTTTCCTGTGTCTTTATTAGGGATTATCATGTGTCTCTCTGGGGTACCTCACATGCACCCACATTGGTAAAGTCTGCTTCTTTACTGTGCTGTCAACTTCTCAGTCTCCAGCACTGAGCGCTGCCTGCGCTTAGCTCATTGCAAACCTATAAATGCCCTGCCTGTACATCTGGGCCTAAGTGGGTAGATCATGGACACATAGAAACATACCAGCCTAATTCATATCAAGCTTAACAAATAATCAAACTCATCATCTGAGTTCAACCACTAATCCAAGCATGAGGGGTGAACCCAAGAGACTGACTTTTCGTTGTTCTTGGTTTGACTCTGGTGAAGATACATAAACCATGTTATTATGCAGCAGTACTTTCTGGAATTTTTTGTTTGTTCGTTTTTGTTGTTTGTTTTTCTCTATCTGAATCTTCTTTCTGTGTTATTGGGATATAGAACTATAGCCATTGGACTTCCAATTTCAGAAACCAAAATCTGGTGGCACAGTCTGACAAAGAATTTTTTTTTCTACTTGTAAATTGACACAAAAAGTATCATTAGAAAGGTATCCTAATGAAATAAAATTAAGTCTTTTTTTTAAGAGATTTTTTACTATTAGGCAGGTGTTCTCTCCAGAGAGACAGAAAGCAAGAAATCACCCCCCTCCGTGGGTGGGTAGGGGATGGCTACGCTACAATTCCTTTTCCTCCATTCTCCTTTCGGAATTTTGGGCACATGCACACACAGCATGAGTTTCAAGCCTCTAGGCCTGGGACTTGAACCACGGCCATCCATGTGGGAGTCCAGCAACATAACCATTACATTATCTGTGTGTCCCAAGTCCTTCTTTTTTCTAATATGTGAGAAGGCATCTGTACTTACCAGAGAGAGACAGAGAAAGAAACAGAGAGAGGGACAGTGAGAAAACATGGTCCATGGGGGACCGTCACACTGCAATCCCGTCTCCATTTCTCCTCCTAGGATTTTGGGCATTCATGCAAGTATTTTTCAGGCTGCCAGGTCCAGGATCCAAACCACACAGTTAGCCATGTGGAATCTAGCTTCTTAGTCACCATCCCACTGGCTGGCCTAATTAATTCTTTTTTTTATTGAGAGAGAGAGAGAGGGAGAGAGAGGAGATTTTTGCTACATAGGACATGTGTGCTTGCTTGAGAAATAGAGAGACAGAAAGTGAGAAATCACCCTCCAGGGGGGATGACCATGCTGCAATCCCTTCTTCTTCATTCTCCTCTCAGGATTTTGGGCAGGCACACACATGTGCTCAGCATAAGTTTCAAGCCACCAAGTCTAGAACTCAAACTGCAGTTGACCATGTGGGAGTCCAGCACCTTAACCACTGTGCCACCTGCTGTCCTCAATTTCTTTCTCTTACATTATCAAATTATCATTTTTCTAGACTCTTGTCTAGATTAAAATTATATTAATTCAGGAATTTATGGATACCAAAACATGTGTTCACAATAGGTAGACCAAAGAAATCCTATTTAATTTCTGTAATTCTTTCCATGATCATCTAGAAAATATGTCTGGTAATTGGTCAATAGGGTTCTGAGATTAGTGAGAGATACACTCAAACATTTGTTTATTCGATGTCTCTGACCCAACCTTTGCTGCAGTAGAATGACATAAGGTAGATTATTAGTCTTTTAGGATAAATTCCTGATATCCCTTCAAGATCAATCCAAACCACAAGGAAGTTTGGGACTGTCTTAGAGAGGACCACACCCAAATGAGGAGACAGCTAGAATCAAGTTCAGAGCTTTAGGAACTGAACAGAAAGTAAGCATGGGGTTGGGGGAGAGGGCGGAGGCAAGGAGAACTCAGACAGGGGTTGTACCTAGCTAGCAACTCTCATTTTGACAGATGCCGGAGCACCACCAGGAGCTTTACAATATAAGAATAGCCAAAAATGATTCTTTTTTGTGCTGATCAAAGTGATTTCCCAGCAAGGCTGCTTTGAAAAGCATCACAAAAGTGAAAAAGATTCTCAAACACACCTTCTCCTGTTCCCAAGCCTCTTAATAATGAGCTGAAGCATGTGACTCTGGCAGCAACCGCCATCTCCAGAGTTAACTTTCTAGAAGTACTCAAAGTATTTGTTTTCCAGTTCTTATCTCAGATGCAAATGAATTTGAGGAACTTGGTTTTTATAAGGCAATAAATGAGGAATTCTAAAGAAATATATTCATGATTTATAATATAAAGACTATTTTCTGATCATTTTCCACTAAAGGGAGGAAAGAGATTAATTGGCATGAAGCAATTTCCAAGGTCGGCTCAGTGACTTTTCGCTGATGGGAGAACTATATTCCTAGCATCATAGAATTTTAAAGCTAGACAGGACCTTGGAGATCATCTCACCAGCTTCCACATTTTCCAGATGAGTTACCAAAATTGGAGATAATCAGCAATTTTCACAAGGTGACATGGTGTTGTTGGCAAAGCCAGAATTAAAGCAAAGGTCCCAAACTCAATATATATATTCAGCTCTACCTCATTGCCTGCTTAGTATTAGCTGAGAAGGCACCTTCTAAAGAAAATACAATGGTCATTGACTTCAAGAGTACAGACAGGCTAAAGGCTACCTCATCCCACCAAACGCTATCATTTCAGTAAGAGTACTGGTTCAACTGTTTCTATTCATGAACGCATGAGTGTGTTTTAGTATATGAAGTTAATCCTTTCTGCCAAGGACAGAGGCAGATTCATTATTATTCTAAGCAAAAATATTATGAGAGAATCCACCAATAGATCCCCCAGGGCCCTCAGAAACTTTTAGAGACCCATTTGCTTACACAAAGTGTCTCTTAGACAAAGACACTGCCTGGAGAATGAACGCATGCTAAAGTAGGCATTGAAAATCAATTTCTTACTAACATTGATCAACTCAAATAAAACAAATCTTCAAAACCATCTGACTGCTATGATCCTGGATTCAGCATTGCTTAAATAACTGTTCATCATGTCAGTAATTTAACCTATTATTCAAGCAAAAGAATAGAACTCTGAAAAAACCATAACCATAAAACAGTCAGGCTCTTTAGTTTCCTGAACTTTGCAGCTTGACTAGGCTCACCAGTGCTGTCCTGCCCCTCCACACATTTCCTGACCCAGGACAGAGAACAGCTGCCACTTAACCCTGCCTTAAACGTTGGTGGCAAATGCTGAAATTCCAGGCCTCTCCTCCTTTTATGTTGTCATTTGAGCAAAAAGACAGCTGCTCGCTATTACACTCAAGATACTCTTCATCTCCGTGCAGAATGTGGTGAAGTCATTCCCTATGGCTTCAAATGGTTTCCTCCAGCATACATTAGCGTTTGGCCAGCATAGGTGTAAGAGAGCTAAAATTCCACTCAGGGAACCACATCCATGCAGGTCAATTGCCCTTTCTCTTTCACAGTTTTCTGTGATCTCTTTCCTTTTCCCAGTCTTATTTCCCTGTGGCTGTGTTCTCTCTATTTTTGTTTCTTGCAGAAAGACTAATGAAGGGGAAGTTTTGAAGGAGAGCAGAGGAAAACAGCACAAAGATTCTGGCTGTTCTAGCCCTGCGTAGTGCTCATCCGACAGGGTTTGCATAGCCTGGATCTTTCGATCTTGGGTTGGAATGTACGTGTGTGTGTGTGTGTGTGTGTGCATTGTGTGTATGCATGTGTGTGTGTGTGTGTGTGTGTGTGTGTGTGTGTATGCATGATGTGCTTTGTTCCAAATATCTGACACGCAGAATGTATTGGGTGAAGATTTATTACACTGAATGAAATGCAGTGGCAGTTGCATTAGCTTATTTGGCGCTAAGGTAACCCAATATACCAATTACAGTTTATATCAATATTTCTCTGAACTTTTTTGTGACTATCCCAAGAAATAATTTCCTAGTTATTCACATGCTACAAATTCATATTTTAGAATGGAGTGATAAGGAAGAAGGAAATCACAAAAAAGAAAGCTAGAGAAAAATTAAAGTGGGGGAAAAAACAAAATGAGTCATAGTAAAAGAATAGATCAGCACTCAAAATGCCTGTTTTTAATAAAATATTGAACTAATTATTTAAGACTCAATTTCAATTTCATGGCCTCTAAAAATGGAGAACATAGCATCTGACAGTGTTGCTGTGGAGAACGAATGGTATATAGTCTACACAAAAGTGCATTAAAGATCATAAAACACTAGTGAGTGTAAGGAATAATTCTTACAATGACAGAGTGGTTAAAAACGATCAAATTGCCTCAGTTCATCTCATTTTAACTTTGCATCTTATTCGCCATGTGACATTGGCAAATATGCTTAATCTATCTGAAACAGAGTATTCTCATCTATAAAATGGGAACAGTAATAAAGTAATATCTCATAGGGTTTTTAAGAAAGAAATTAAGTCATCCATTAACCTAGCACAGTGTTTAGTACAAAGTAGTCAAGACTATTCATCTGTTTTTATTACTGCTATTATTTTAGTAGCCAGATAGTAATAATAACAAACACAGTGTCTGTGGAGTTTCCACTGATTCTAAGTGTTTTATGCAATAGTAACAAATGCACACTCAGGTCTTGAGTATGCCATCACGGCATAGAGCATTTCCCATCCTGGAACTGCCAGTCCTAGCTCAGCCCTCTCATACTGATTCGTATCTTCAAAAGACACTTAATTTCTCTGTCACAAAATTTCTCCTCTGTTCACCTCATATATCAAAATCGTGTTTTTACCTTTCCAGGCTAGGGAGAGAATAAGAGCTGGGGGAGAGGGCTTGACTGTACAAGTTCTCCGTGCCCTCCACGTGATAATCAACACCAATTCTTCAGCACTTTCCAACATAAATAACCAGTTCTCTGAGTCTCTGGACACCGACTAGCTACCCAACAATTTTCAATTCTGACACTACTTGGATTTAGCACCGGACCTCACTAGTTAGAGGGATCTGGTGCCACAGGACTGCCCCTACTTTAGATGCCAATCACAAGCCCTGGGGACTCCTGACCAACCAGCTATAACTTAGGGGTTCCCATGATCCCCTTGTCAGATTTGGTATGTGCTGGAACAGCTCACAGAACTCAGAATACTGTTTGCCAGTTTATTATAAAGGATATAATTTAAAAACAGCCACAAGGAAAAGATGCATATGACAAGATATTGGAGGCTGCAGAACTTCCATATCTCTCCAGATGCACCATTGTCCTGGACATCAATGCATTCACCAACCCAGAAACTAAATGATAACCAAATCTACAACTGGGCACTGGAGAGACCTAAGCAGTGTTGCCCAAACGTGTTCCCACAGAACACCATTCCATAGGAAGCTCCCTGAAACAGAACTTCTCTGGAATTGAGAGATACCCACATGCCTCAGTGGCCTTGTAGATAGTCACATTAACATATTAAAAGATGCAAAAGTAAAGAAATTTGTATAACTTTGTTTATTCGAAGATTCCCACATTCAATTGACCTTGGAATCCTTGTTTTTGCATTACACCTCTTTTTAAAAAAAGAAGTTTTTGCCTTAGGGTGCATGCAATCTCTGGATAGAGAGAGACAGAGACAGTGAGAGAGAAAGTGAGAAATCATCTACGGGGGGTGGGGGGGGGGATTGCCACATCACAGTCCCTTCTCCTCCAGTCCCCTCCTGGGAATTTGGGCATACAACCAACGGTATTTTTTTAACTCATTAACCAATACCTCCCTATCTCCTCCTCCTGTCTAGCCTTCTAATCTTAGAGTAACTACTATTCTACTCTCTTCCTATGAGGTCAATTTTTTAGCTTCTGCACATGAGTGGGAACATGCACCTTTTTCTAGGTCTTCATACACATTGTTAAACACAGAAGCACCAATCTGATATTTCACGAACAGGATGTTAGAAACAGGGAACCAGCAGTTAGCGTAATGGCTATGTTGCTGGACTCCCACGTAGTCGACCACAGTTTGCATCCCGAACCCAGTGGCTTAAAAAACCCACGCTGGGTGCGTGTGCGTGCGTGCCCAAGATCCCGAGAGGAGAATGGAGGAGAAGGGATTGCGGCGTGGCCATCCCCTCTGGGGGGTGATTTCTCGCTTTCTGTCTCTCTATATCTCTCTGTCTGTCTGGCGAACGCATGCGCCCTATAGTGAAAAACCTCTCCAAAAAAAAAAAAAAAGAAAGAAATGGATCAGTTATGGACCAGCAGGTGGCATGGTGGTTAGAGCACTGGATTTCACATGGATGACTTCGTGGTTTGAGTTCTGACCCAATGGCTTAAAAAGCATGCTGGACAAGTGTAAGTCTATGTCCAAAATCCCAGGATGAGAATGGAGGAGAAGGGATTGTAGTGTGACCATCCCCTCTGGGGGATTATGTCTCACTTCCCCTAACTCTCTGTCTCTTTTTGGCTAATGCATTCATCCTATAGCAAAAATCTAAAAAGAAAGAAATGGAGCAGTCATGTTAGATGGTAAAGAAACTATCCCAAGGGCACATAGCCTTGCAGTAAATTACTGTTGTCATTTAATTTTTTGAAACACAAAGGATTGCGTTTTTCTACCCTCTTAATGTGAGGTTTCATCACATGACTTGCTCTGGCAAATTAAATATGGATAGAAATGTCATATGACTCAGAAAGAAGTTTTTGAAACCCGTATAGAAGCTTTGAAACTCATAAAGAAGTTTTTAAAACTCATATGTATATCACAAAATTCTTTTCCCATTAGAAGGTGAGTATAGAAGACTGTACTCTCCATCAGCCTAATTTTTGATCCATGACAAGCATGTAGCCAGAAAGAGAAATGAATCTTCATTGTTGTAAGGTTTAGGTGTTGTTAGTTATCACAGCTCAACCTATTCTAATATACACCATCAATATAATGACTTACTTTATTCCATTTTTTTAATTTGCTCTAGGATACATGTGCTTGCTGAAGAGAGACAGAAAGAGAGAAAGAAAAAGTGAGACAGCACTCCCTAGAGGGGATGACCATGCCATAGTCCCTTCCTGTCCATTCTCCTCTCAGCACACATACACACATACCTGGCATGTTTTTCAAGCTGCCAGATCTGGAACTCAAACAATATAGTCAGCTATGTGAGATTCAACCACCTTAACCACCATGCCAACCAGCTGGTCCCACTATACTTCATTTTTACCCAAGCCCTCAGTGCCTTTCTCCCTCCATCCCCACTTTTCGCCAGAGACACCACGAATATCTATGGACCGTTTACCCTGTTAAATCCACTCTTACCAAGAATGTGGAAAATAAAATCTTTCACCACGCAGAAACTTCCCACCCTTCATTCAATGCTTCTCCCACTGTGTGGGGAGAATCAACCTCGATAGTTTAGAAAGATTCATGTCTAATTTTATTGAAAAGGGAAATCAGTGCATTCCCTTTGTAGATGGTATGACTGAATAATTCATTGAAAGCTTCATTATCTATAATTGTGATAACACACACTTTAAAATAAAGTATTACACATATCAAATATCCCTGATACATTTCCGAGCAAATATGTGCACATATGTAATCAGCTGTGGTAATCAACTGCACATCAACAAAGAATCGGAGTGTTTCAGGGGCGTAAAGATGCTGTTACAGTGAACAATCATTTGGCAGTGTGGCTTATTTTAATAGACACATCACTTTAAAATAAGTCTTCACCATCTGCTGCAGCCTCTAATTACAAATGCAACAAGAACATAATTCACAATTGCATCATTAAAAAGTAAGACATAAGGGATTTAATGCATGCCTATGTCCTTTTTTAATGCAGCAGACGTCTGTTCATCTTGCGTTTCAGGCACAAATTGGCGGTAAAACTTTCTTTCTCTCCATGCTGAAATTTCCCAGAGAGTAGAGTGCTGCAGGAGACAACAGGAAATCCATACAAAGGTGCTTAGTTGTCATAAATATTCATAGGCCATAATCCTATCGATATTAGATTTACTTGTCAACATTGTTTTTTGTATGCAAAAAACCCTATCTTTAAACAATGTACATATGAAGATTAAGAAACAGTCTATTCAGCGAGAAGTACAGATAAAACCATTTCATTTGACCAGTGCAAATAGCTTAGACATTCACATTTGGTTTAGAAGTCTATAATAAACTGATCTTTTAGCAGCCCACATTCCAAATGTTACACAAAACTGGCTTGATGATCCCAGCCTCTGCCAGGCCCATAACTTAAAAAAAAAAAGAATACATAGTACTAAAGCATCTTGTTTAAGGTCAACTCTTTATTTTTTCTTCAAGCCTAGTTATTCAAAGAGTGCTAGGGAAAAATGTGTTATGGTATAGACTGTCAATTTAGAAGTTTAGATTGGCAAACCTGTCCCTTCTGGATATTTGCCTGAAGTACAGGTATTTTTTGCCAAATAGATAGAAGTCTTTGTTATGGCTTTAAGGTCTAAATGGTAATATTATTTAACAAACAAACAAAAAAATCTACTCAATTATGCATTTAAAAAAACAAATAATGACAATCCACTTTCTTTTAAAAAAGCATAAAATATTTGGGACCAGCAGTTGGTGCAACGGCTATGTCTCTGGACTCTCATGCAGTCAACCGTGGTTCAAGTCCCGGACCCGGTGGCTTAAACTCATGCTGGGCACGTGTGCGTGTGTGCCCAAGATCCCGAGAGGAGAATGGAGGAGAAGGGATTGTGGGGTGGCCATCCCCCCGGGGGGTGATTTTTCACTTTCTGTCTCTCTCTGTCTTTCTGGCCAGTGCATGCACCCTATAGCAAAAATCTCTCCAGAATAAATAAATAAATAAATAAATAAATAAATAAATAAAAATGGTTCTTTAGTAATTTCTAATCTTCAACAAAACACACTAATAGTTTAATACAGCCCAAGTAGATTTTCTTGTTTACCAGCATCATCCTCACAATAGCTAGTATTTTTTCATTATTTATATTATTTTATTTGTTATTATTACTATTTCACATGTGTTCACCAGAGAGAAATAGAGAGAGAGAGGAAAAACAAGCCGCCAGGTCTGGGACTTGACCCATACATAGTTGGTTACGTGGGAAGTCTAGCGCCTCAACCACCATGCCACCTGCTGGCCCCAAAAGTTGTTATTTCTTTAATGAGATCTGTTACTATTTCCTACATTAAACATGGAGAAAAATATTCATTGACTTCTTGTGTGGTACCATAACGTGTATATCAACAGTGACATATATTCTGTTCTCCTGCAATCCTGGAATTTTTGAAATACAAGACAAATATTCTTAACACATGTTATATTAGCACGATAAGCTATGTAATTACACCAAAGTCCCTTTTTCTCCATTTCTCCATCCTGTCAAGATTTTGGACAGAAAAAGGGGCTATGGCATGACCATGTCCCACTGGGAAGTTCTTTCTATCTCTTTCTGATGAGCACACATGCACCCTCTAGCAATACAAAAATTAAAATAGTAATAATTACATTTTAAGTCACAAAGGATCATTTTTATCTCCTCAACCTTTAGATTCTTTGAAATGAAAGCTTATGTTATTCAAACTTTAGATGATTTTGTTCAAAAAATTCCACGTACATAAAACTAATTTCTAAAACATACTGGAATTATATAACAGAAATCATAAGAACAAATAATGTTACAGCATCTAAACAAAACCTATAGTTTTGGCACTAAACCTATTAAACAACTTCTCAGTAAAGCCCTACCATTCCATTTTCTAAACTATAATTTCAGTTTCTAACCACAGGACAAAACAGAACAACAAAAAAGTCTTAGAACGATAAACAGGGTCTTACAGGAGTCCTTGAGTGGACAAACACTCTTAATTCATCTTATGTCTTCAGTCAGAAAACAATGTGATTCAACCACATCAGAATAGTTGTTTACTACTTTTTCCAAGAAACTTCAGAGAAGGCTCCCTAATACTTGCCTGCTTTCTCCCCGGCCCCCCAACACACACACACACACACACACACACACACATGCATACTCCAGTTTCTAGAAATTCATCCCAGGACCTCACAGTCACTTTTGGGTAAGAAATTCGTTCTAAGCTCAATGCTGTATTCCCCTCAGACCTTTCATCAATGGAAAAGGAGAACTGATATCCGTCTTCAGTAGGATAAATAGCCTTCCTCTATTTTAAGATTTATTGATTGTGTTTCACATAGCCTTACTGTCTCTTCATTAAACAATGCAAATGCTTTTATCTTGTCATTATTTTCATTTTACTGGTATTATCTGGTCAGCATCAATTCTTTTCCTCAGAAATTTTATAAAAACATTTTAAATTAAGTTTTTAAAGCCATATCCAATTTTAGCAGTTATAGCTTCTGCCACTTTGAGTTTTCTTTATTATCACAAAGTTCAATTTTCCCAGATCAGATTTTACGCATCTAAATTTTGTCAGGAAGATTTAATTTTGCCATCATTTTTTTAGCCGATAACAAATTCTACCTGAGTAGTTTTAGTCGTTGTCAGTTTTATTTCATTGTCATCAGCTCTGCTAGTAAAAACTATTATGAATTTGATAAAAGAAAGATAGCTTGTATTTATTTCTTAGCTAACCCATGAGAAAATTGTCAGCAGTTTTTGTGAAGTGGAAATAAAGGCAAAAAGCAGGGTATAAAAGAAAAAGGGAGATAGAGTGTAAGAGGAGAGATCTAAGAGAAAGTAGAAACACAAATCCACACTCACAATAAAGTCGCAAGAAAAGCTACAGCAGTTTTATCATATCAGCAACTCAGCTGCAAAATACACCATGCGGTTAAAATATTCTCCAGTCAAAATAGTGGCATCTATACACACAGTTTCAATGATGCTGTAGTTTTCCAGTTATTGTCCAGTTTCATAAAATTATATTTTGAATTATCAGAACTGAACCTGAACTTCATACTCTCCAAATGGTATCATCCATGCTGTATGAAAAGGGAAAGTTTGGCCATAGTTTGTTCAGCCATCCAGTTGTTCCTTCATTTACTAAATAAATATGAGTTGCTCAGACCATGGCAAATACGGTGCTAAGTACTAAAGCCACAGGGATATGAGCTGGCTCAAGCCTCTGGCTGTTCTCATGGGCACAAAGGACCACATATTGTGACATAAAATAATGAATTAAATACATACAAACTGTGGTTAGTGTTTTGAAGGAATAAATACAGTGAGGAGGCAATCAGTGGGATAGAAAACCTCTTGGAGGAAGTGAAATTGGAGTTGAAACCTGAAGAGTAGACAGACACACAGCTATGAAATGACAATGGAGTAGAGAGCAAGCACCCCAAGGCCAGAAAGACCATGAGCTTTTCTATAAAGTTTAAAGTACAGAAGTAGACGGATGTGTTTGGAGATTAGAGAGCAAGCGAAGTATTGCAAAATAAGATATCTCCCTCTGACAAGTGTAAATTGATAAACAAATACAATGGTTACACTTAATCATTTTAAAGCTTAAAAAATTTCTAGATAAATATTAGAGTACTGAAGTCTGAAATGTGCATTCTACTTTCAGTTTCCTATTAAACTGGTTTGCAATTCACCTTAAATACTCAAAACCAGAAAATAAAAATATTATGTAAGAAGGCAAGTCATATTTCATATTAACAAGTCTAAGATTACATATTTTAATCTGCTTGAGGGATAATTGGAGGTCTGCTTTTACTCGAAGTTCCTGAAACATAATTTTCCCTATTGGTTTAATGCAGTATGCAAAGCCCTGAGGAATATTTCTGCAACAAAGACCTTTCCCCATCAAACACAGGAAGAAAACTAACTTCATTTCCTCCTGTTCCTTCCTGCCACAAATCTACCTTCATATCAGAAGATAAACTGACCCCCAAACACAGGTGTAATTCTATATTCTATTTTAAATGCCATCAGATTTGAAACCCAAGTAATTAACAGCTCACTAGGGACCCTAGTGAAATAAAACCATCTTTGATCCTATTCCCAAATCCTTTGCCAAATGGATGGGCAGCTCAACCCCCTCTGCTTTCCCATTAATTGAAATGAATAACTATATCAGAAGAATGCTGTACGCAGGCGAGCAGGTTACAAGGGAGGTGTGTTTTTCAGCTTGATCATTAGAGGAGTTAATTTGAGTGTTGGGATAGTATAAATATTGACATGTACAATTATCTTCCATCCTAAACTAAGCTAGCATTGTGGCTCTCTGGCATCTTGAAGGAACAGAGGCATATGAGATATATCTTATCTTTAAAGTAAAAAGCTCTGGTTCTTTTCTTATATACAAGAAAAGGCCATATCTTTTTCTAACATTTTAATATACAGAAAATGGCCTTCTGATCCAGTGGGATCATACACAAACTATGTGTATAAGATAGAATTGGAGCTATCATAGAATAGTGGCCCATAGCACAGTGCTAAGCACAGCGTGTAGGGAGCCAGATTCCACATAGCTTACCAAGGTTGGAATCCCAGCCTGAATGTCTTGAAAAACACACTGGCATGTATGTGCGTGCCCAAAATCCTGATGGATAAATCGTAGAAAAAGAACTGTAGCCTTTTTAGAGGGTGTTTTATCTTTTCCTTTCTCTTTCCTTCTCTCTTCCTTTCTCTCTGGCCACTTGAAAAGAAAAGAGAAAAGAGAGAGGAAAGGAAAGGAAAGGAGAGGAGAGGAGAGGAGAGGAGAGGAGAGGAGAGGAGAGGAGAGGAGAGGAGAGGAGAGGAGAGGAGAGGAGAAGAGAAGAGAAGAGAAGAGAAGAGAAGAGAAGAGAAGAGAAGAGAAGAGAAGAGAAGAGAAAAAAGAAAGAGAAGAGAAAGGAAGAAAAGAAAAGAAAGGAAGAGAAGAGAAGAGAAGAGAAGAGAGAAGAGAAGAGAAGAGAAGAGAAGAGAAGAGAAGAGAAGAGAAGGGAAAAGAAAAGAAAAGAAAAGAAAAGAAAAGAAAAGAAAAGAAAAGAAAAGAAAGAGAAAAGAAAAGAAAAGAAAAGAAAAGAAAGAAAAGAAAAGAAAAGAAAAGAAAAGAAAAGAAAAGAAAAGAAAAGAAAAGAAAAGAAAAGAAAAGAAAAGAAAAGAAAAGAAAAGAAAGAAAAGGAAAGAAAAGAAAAGAAAGAAAAGACAAGACAGGATGGCTTTTTACTAATTCATTCCTCTTGCTCAAATCTTTTAATTATCCGTAGTGGTTTACATAGTGTGGTCCAAATGACATATCAGCTTTATTTGTAAACATCATTTGGATGGAACCAAAGGGTCCCTGATTATTTATCATTTTAAAATATTGATAGATAAACGGGGATATAATTAATGATCATTGGTTTCTATTTAAAAAATGGTAGTGACCATTTGTTTAACTCCTACTTTCCACCAGTCACGTTATTGATCCCAGCTGCTCTGAACCACTGTTTTAAAGAATCTCCCAGCTCTAACACCAAGATGAGAATTGGGTTTGGTTTGGTCTCAGATCTGCCCCATTCTAGCTGTGATCTTGCACAAATCAGTATGCCATAACTGAGCCCAACTTTCTTCTGCTACAAAATTAATTTCACCTACCTTAAAGAGCCACATGGTAGTCAAATGGAATTTCAAAACATATCAAATATTTTTAAACAGTAAAATTTTACCTGACTATAGCACATACTTATTAGCAATTATTCCTTTTTTTAATGTTTTCTATAGGATGTGTGTAGTTATCAGAGACAGAGAGAGATAAAGTGAGAAGGCACACCCCCTAAGAGAGATGGCATGCTGAAATCCCATCTCCTCCATTCTCCTCTTGGGATTTTGGGCACCTAGGCAGATGTCTCCAGTATAGTTTCCAAACTGCCAGGTCCAGAGTTCAAAATGTGCATGTGGAATCCAGATGTCCTAACCACCCTGCCACCAGCTAGCCCTACAATTATTGTTTATAAAATTCTTAAAACTTGCTAAATATGGAAGCACATCCTTCTCAAACATTCCCTCTAATCTCAACACAACCCAAAGAGTAAGTATATTTTCATTTTTCAGAGAGGGAATGCATGTACTGAGAGGAGGAATACCTTGCCTGAGGTTTAACCAGAATAAAACCCTCTGTCTGGACAGCCAGTGGCATGGCGGCTAAGGGGCTGATCCTACATGGCCAATTGCATGGTTCAAATCCCAGACTCATCAGTTTGAGAAATATGCTGGGCACATGTGTTTGTGTTCCCAAAATCCCAACAAAGGAGGAATGGAAAAGAAGGGATTGCGATGTGATCTCCCCCATTGGAGGAATTGGTGCTTTCTCACTTTCTCTCTTTCCCTGCCTCTCTTTCTCTCTCTCTGGAAAGCACACATGCCCTCTGACAAGTTAAAGAAGAAAAGAAAAACCTCTGTCAATGATGTCAAAATAGTCTCAGAAATTATATTAGCAAAAGATCCAATGATATGACAGTAGGGAAGATAATCATAGATACCAGAGACTCTAAAGGAGGGAAGTGAATGGTTGAGCATGAGTGGAAGGAGCAAAGGGAAGAATTACTTAACAAACAGAGACACACAAAAATTTCTAAGGGTGCATGTGCTCGCTGGAGAGACAGAGACAGAAAGCAAAAAATCACCCCCCCGTAGGTGCACAGTCACACTCCAATGCCTCTATTCTCTCAGGACTTGGGGCGTGCACGCATATGTGCCTGTCATGAATTTTAATTCACCAGTCTAGGACTCAAACCATAGTCAACTCCATTGGAGTCCAGCGATGTAACCATTATGCCATCTGCATGTCCAATTTAAAGTCCTCTATTGAAAATAATGTATGTGGTACTATCCTTGATTATATTGTCACATACTGCATGCATCCTTTGAAAAACCACATTGTATGGGCCATCAGGTGGCATGAAGGTTAAGGTATTGGATTCCACCTGGCTGACTATGCAGTTCAAGACCTGGACCTGGCAGCCTGAATATCATGCTGGGTACACGCGCATGTGTGCCCAAAATCCCAAGATGAGAATGGAGAAGAGATTGCAGCATGGCTATCCCCCTGGGGAGGGGTGCTGATTTCTCACTTTCTCTCTCTCTCTCTGCACCCTATAGCAAAACCAACTCAAAAACAAACAAACAAACCCTTATCGTGCACTATAGAGATGCACAATGATTAAATATAAATAAGAATTCATACAATTTAAAAATGGAGGGGAAAAAAACCAAGGCCAGTTGGAAACTCCAACTGTCTTCTGAATTATTTTAAAGTTACAAGGAATAATCTGCAAATATTGCATATGCTTGATCGCAATGTGAGTATACAAAATAAATACACATCTTCAATAAATTCATTAAGCTGCCAATCACACAAAAGCAAAGTAAAATTTGTACCTAAGGAGTGGAAAGTCATTGAGTCAACTGATGTCTCCCTGTACTCTCTAGAGACCAATTAAGTAAAATTAGTGTGTGCCAAGGTGGAGAAGGTGAGCCACTTGGGTTATAAATTTCCCTATAGTGTCAAAGGTACAACAACTCCTGGATGAGATATGGTACCTTCCCATCTGCTGGGGATATTCATTACTTTCAAATGGCCTTAGTCCGTTGGGTGATGACTTCTGCCCAGTTGTTTTCATGCGCCCTGCAGAGTTTAACAACTTGTTTTGCTTTCTCCTTCAGAAGTCTCAAGGTCTAAGTGAGGTTACATCAAGTAAGAAAATGGAACGTAACAAGAAAATGCATCTGTAGAATCTAGGCTGTCCATGCAATTCCACATTATTAGTCATATATGGTCACCTATATTAGTCAAGAAAGACTAGCTGTGATTGGGGAAATAAACTATATGGTCCTTGTGGCTGAATACAGCAAAAGTTTATATCCTGCTTAGGCAAAATCCTCTTCTGTGGAGCAACTCCCCAGAGTAGTCATCCTGTTTTCTTCTTGTAGCTCTACCATCTCAATGTGAGACCTCCAAAGTCAATAAAGCAGAAGTGAAAAAGCTAGAGGGTCATACAAGACCTTTCACTGCTTCAGCTTTAGAAGGGATATATGTTTCTTTCTCTCATTTCATTAGCTGGGCCTAATCATGTGGCCGTGGCTACCAAAGAAGTCCTATCTTATACTATCCAAGGAGGAGGGAAGAATCAGAGGAGCTACTCCCCACACTTTCACCACTTCCTGCAATGAGAAAAGGTGCTGTGACAGGTGCTGGGATTCAAGTATAAATTGGACCCAGGCCCTGCCCATGAAGGACTCACATCCTTGTAGAGGAGTCAATACACAGAGTTTACCATTAAACACTCTGATTTATTCTATAATCCAGCAATAAATAGGGTATTTGAAATTCAGAATAAGGTGCACTTAATTACAACAAGGGGCAAAAGAGAAGATTCACAGAACAAATAGCCTAGAGTGGGAACAAAGCCAACTTTTACATGTCACTTGACAAAATATATGAGGACAATAGCTGAAAGAAGAAAAGAAGAAAGAGTTGCTACATAGTTTTTCTAACTCTTTCTCAGAACAGTCTCAACAGCAGAGGGAAACAATAAGGTGCTAAGAAAATCCTGGAGCTGCCTGCCTCATCTTGCCCTTTCTGTGAATCCCATGTTTGTAACACAAATGTATGCATATAACAGAGCTCTTTGTTTTCATGCAAACAACACCCTTTCCCCATAATTAAAACTGCAAGTAAAATTATTATTGAGTTAACCTCATTTTGCCATGATTCCTTGCACTCTTGGCACAACGCTGTGTGCCTCCCTCCTGTGTGAAAAAGCACTGATCTGGAAATAATCCAGAGCAACAGGCCCCATGATTGTTCTGACTGCCAAAAATGAGCTTTATGGCTTTGAAAGGGGTCACTTTATTTTATTATGCACCTCAGTTTGTCCACCTGTAAAATTAGGTTATTACCTGCAACATTTTCAAAGTCTCTTTAAATTTTTTTTTTTTTTTTTTTTTTTTTTTTTTTTTTTTTTTTTTTTTTTTTTTTTTTTTTTTTTTTTTTTTTTTTGCAGAGAGCATGTGTGCTCACCAGAGACAGAAAGAGAAAATCACCTCCAATGGGGTATAGCTGTGTTATAATCCTTTTTCCTCTCATCAGCATTGTTAGCACGCACATACCCCCCAGTGTGTTTTTCCTTTTCTTTTCTTTTTTTCTAGATGTCATGTGTGCTGGCCAGAGAAATACCAAAGAGAGGAGAGAGGGGAAAAGCAACCCCCCCCCCATAGGGAACAGTCATACCACAATCCATTCTCTTCTACTCTCCCATCTTTCATGATTTGGGGGCACACACACACATATATGCTCAGAGTGTCACCAGGCTCAGGACTTGGACCATACTGTACACCCTGTGAGAATCCAACTGCTTTAACCACCAGACCATGGAACTGGCTGCCCAGCCATGTTTTCAAGCCAACAGTATGGGATTCAAACCATGGTGAACCACGTGGTATCCAGCTCCCTTAACTGCTACACTATGATACCTACCCTCAAAATCTCTTTTTGTAATAGACTTCTCTATCGTGATACTATAAATTTGAAAACGTATGCAGCAGATGCATAAAAGTCCATCAACAGCTGAGTCAGATGCTGTGAATTAGCTCCCTAGACCTCTGCACTATCATCCTTTTAGGTAGAGAAAGACTGAAAGGTAAAAACTGTGTTTCCCAGATTCTCCCACAGTAAGGGTTCTGCCTAAAGCATATGGGCACTCCTATAAGACTTCGAAGGCAGGAGTAAGGTGTGGACCACCTGCCTGCTCCTTTTAGCTGCTTTTCTCTTGGCAAGCACCGTCCAGGAAACATGAGGCTTTCCTGCAACAGGATTCCAGGTTCCTTCCTCCAGCCTCCTGGGTAGTTGTGCAGTGACTGCAGTGATGGTGGTGTCGTATTCCTGTGGCTTCTTGATTCCAGCTTCCCAATTTCTAGAACATGTTTGGGATGTGCTCTTGAATACACCAACAGTGGTAGCCACAGACATAAACATTTCCTAGCGAGTTCGTTCCATAGTTTCCTGGAAGCCGTTCCGGAGAACCCAGCAATATCTGCTATAAGCACTTTATTCCTTATATTAAATGTCCCCCTGCCTAAAATACCTACAGTGGTCTCTGTTTAGTTCATTAATTAAACAGTTTTGAGTTGACCTTTCTTGATCTCCAACTCCTCAATCTGTGGAGGATAGTAAACCTAAAAAGGAATGAGTTCTTGGAATGTGTCTGGGCCACCTCAGGAGCCAACTTCAAATTTCAGAGACCTGTTTTATCAAGACTAAGAAATAAGGAAAGGCCTCATTTGATTATGAAAAAATGAAGCAAGAAGCCCCTAGAGTTCTGGGCCCACCACCCGCTCCCACCGAGAAGGAACAGGATGCATGCATCTAGGGTGAGACTGCTACTGGAAGGGCATGGGTCCTGGACCGCCATTCCAGCTTAGTCTTTTTATGAGTAGTTAATAGGATTCACAGGAAACACAGTCCTGGAACTCTAGCTGGACAACACTCCCTGGAAGCAGGAGGTCTTTTTGTTTCTGAGGATAAGGCTAACATTAGAGTTTTCTTCAAGAAGCAAGCTGGCCATATAAGGATGTGGCAAACTCGCAAATGAATGAAAACCAGCATGTACTGAACAGGGAGCCCCAGAGTAGAACACTGGTAAAAGACCAAGCTGTGGTCCTGAGGCCAGAGAAGATGTTGTGAGTCCAGATTCCACAGACTGTACAAACATTATTACCATATTTGGTTTCTGGCCATTGCTCCATTAACCAGGATAACTGGTAGCAAGCTTAAGTTCATCTTCAGAACCTGACAGATGAGAAGAATACAGAATGTAGAACATGACAGGAGTCTAAGAAAATTCCTTGCCCCGTGTTAGTGACAATGAGTGATATGCTGTGATACTCAAAAGACTGTGATTATGTAGGACTTCTAGTCTCCATATACAATTTACCATGGAAATTTTGTGACGGTTTCCATAAAGTAAACCTTTTCCTTATCTCTGATTTTCTAGGACTATTTAAATGTGATTGGTAGGATGTGTTTTTCCTCACCAAATTAAAACTGCAGTTCTGCCTGGAAAAGCAATCTCTAGAGCAAAGGAGAACATTGGTTAGACCAGACTGAAAGATATTTCTGGAGCAAAGAAGAACATTGATTAGACCAGCCTGAATCTGTTAGTTGTTTGTCTAGCAGGCAGCTATAGTATTGATCTGTGGAGCACCTTCAAAGTTTGTGCAAGTGGGAGCCATTGGGAGCCTGTAGATGAAGAAGACTAAAAGGGCTGTTGGGTTTCCAAAAGTGCTTTCTTGTATCCTGTATCTGTATGTTTGAATACTGTGGGGGTTCAAGACTGCTGTCAATGACCTCAAAAACTGCTTTCTAGCTGGGCCCTAAGTCCTTGGGTTCTTGCAGAATTTGGGTCAAATTCTTTAGATACCTGTTTTTCACAGCGAGTCTTCTCAAAGGACACTAAGTGATTCATACTGACTGCCTCATTTGTGTTCCAGTTGGACACTAGAGGCAAGCAGGGAGTGAGCCTGCAAAGTGCATAGTCCAATGCACCTGAGCATCACTCAGGAGCAGTATGATGGTGTAGGGTAGGGGACAATCAGCAGAGACAGGAGACCCAGACAAAGTCTGGGCTTGGGCTGATCACTCCTCTGGCCATTAGTTCTTGTACTCAAAGCTCAGTTTCCTCAGCTAAGATCACGTGAACACAGATGTCCATTTTTGAGTCCTACTATCCCAAACTAACAAAAATAGGAGAGCAGGAAAAATAGGCATTTCCATATTTATTTCCTATGAATGGTTTATAGGAGCTTGTTTATTGGGTTCAAATCCCAGATCATCAGATCAGATGAAATGTGCCTTAAATTAGACCAGTTGAAAGCAGAAGCACAACATCTCCCATACAGAACAGGAGTAGTGGTAACTTGCCCTTCTGAAATGCTGTATGTCATTAGAGCGCTTTAAAGTCCATGTGTCTCACTTCGTCTATTCATTCTGTGAAACAGGTGAGGAAACTCACCAGAACTTGTACCTTAGACTCTGTCTCCAGTGTGCTTTACACAGAAAGATCTTCGTGATTAAAATTTTATATTTGCTTCTACTCTGTATTTCTGTTGGTGTTAGACCTGAAATCTAAATATCTTGGTTCTCTTTTACAGAGAAAACATTCTGAAAAGACCCATCCAAGTCAGGTTAAACTAACAATAAGCCGCATTCTCATCTTCCGTCATCAGAAAAGAGAGCTTCGCTCTGAGCAACAGCATCCTGAGAGAAAGCAAGACAAGTATTTGAAGGAAGTCCACGTTTCTGCCTGAGACAGGCTCCTGTAGGCAACCTAAGAGGAAGACTACACTCTGGAGGAAAGCATGTTAAACCCACTTGTTTATCCTATTGTCAACCAATTCCAGTCCCTAAAGGGAAGGTTTCACATTCTTTCTTGGTCTGGAACACAGGTTTGGCTCAGGGTTCTTCTGCTTGCTGGTGCCCCATCTTCCTACATTAAGCTCTTGCATTTCTCTCTCTCACTTCTTTCCTCATTTTGTACCCAGTATTTACCTTTTCTTCCTTCTTTCTCTTCCTGACTGCTACTCTCTCTAGCTCTTCTCCTGCCCTTCTTTTCTTCCTTCTCTTTCCTCCCATAAGGATCCTATAAGCCTGTGTCTGAAGTCCAGGTGGCATTAATGGGGATTAGATATTTAGAAAACAAAATAACTTGCAACAGGGGCATTTGCCTTGCAGAGAATTCTCTTGTTGATACCGTCTTAACCAGACTGAGCAAGTGGATTACACATTTGGTTTGCTGTTTTCCTTTCTTAGGAAAGTGCTTAAGAGAAGTCTCCCTTTAGGGTTCACATTTAATTATTTGCTGTTGCCTACCCTACTATTTATCTGTTTATTTTGGCCCAAAAAGACTACAGATTTTTCAGTAATTGGCTAGTTAAAATTCTTCTGCATTCATAAAAGTCCAGGCCTCCCTGTGTTGATAGAATCATCTTTTACACATGTAAAAAAAAATGGTGAGCTCTATTTCTAAAGTGTCATTGAACTTCCTCTTATAATCGCTTGAAGAGTTATTTTTTGGCCTTTGACTAGAAAAGAAGATGAGTAAAAAGAACATTATTTTTGTTTTCAAAAGTCTTTTGGCATGAAGACTTTTTTTTTTTTTTTTTTTTTTTTTTTTTTTTTTTTTTGAGAGAGAGGTTTTTGCTATAGGGCACATGCGCTCGCCAGAAAGACAGAGAGACAGAAAGCAAGAAATCACCCCCTAGGGGAGATGGCCACCCTGCAGTCCCTTCCCCATTCTCCTCAAGATCTTGGGCATGCACACACATGCACCAGCGTGAGTTTAAGCCACCGGGTCCAGGACTCAAACCGCGGTCGACTACAAGGGAGTCCAGCGACACAGACATTACACCAAATGCTGGTCCCAGCATGAAGACTTTTTAAAATGAACATTTCTGGGGTTCTTTTTCAAAATCATCCATGTAAAAGGTTAAAGAATCTTGGTGTACCATAGCGGGCCTCTCTTTATGAGTCCACAACATTAGATCAGTTCTGAAAAAGAGAATTAGGACTGTAACAGACCATATTTCTTTGTGGAGCATTGAATCTGAGCATTGTAACTTTTTCATAGCCACAGCATTCCTGGGTTTTGGAGATGGTGAATTGCAAGAACCCAGAGAGATTACACCATCTGACCTAGTGACCAAGGGGACCTTATGGCACCATCAAAGTCAACCTCCACAAGATGTAAATTCTGAACTTATTCATAATGACCCTAATTAATACCATAGAAACCCCAATATTCCAGTCATTTGGCACTTAGGGGAGGGAATTGTACACATGTGTATGTGAATGTTGTAAAGATACTACACAAAGGAAAGCCATGTTCCAACTTCTCTGTTGCAAAAATATTATTTTTCTTTTTTGGAGAGGTTTGTGCTATAGGGCGTGTGTGCTCGCCAGAAAGACAGAGAGAGACAGAGAGACAGAAAGCGAGAAATCACCCCCTAGGGGGGATGGCCACCCCACAATCCCTTCCCCTCCACTTTCCTCTTGGGATCTTAGGCATGCACACACATGCGCCCGGCGTTAGTTTAAGCCACCGGGTCCGGGACTTGAACCGTGGTCAACCACATGGGAGTCCAGTGACATAGCCATTACACTAACTGCTGGTCCCTCTGTTGTAAAAATTTTTGGCACAACCACAGTAACCAATGAAACATGTCAACAACTAGTTTTCTGAAATTATACAATCTGAGTCAAGAATTTTTTAGTGTAAATCTATGTTAAAAATGGTTTTATGAAAGAGATCTATTTATTCAGAGTCTCACTGTTGCAATACTCTGCCCAGGCTCCCAGCTGGCTAAAGTTACAGGTACATGGCACTGCACCTTGTCCTTTTGTATTGGTCCAGTATCCAAACTTGGGCCTCTCCTATGGCCCACATCTCCTTTCTGATGATGGAAGATGGGGGTCGGAGATTGATGGGCGGGACTTCTTGTTAGTTGAGCCTGACTTGGCTGAGTCTCTCCAGAATGTTTTCTGTGTATAAGATAACCAGTATCCTACCACTGTGCCACCATGGCTGGGCCAATATTAACAAGTTTTAGGCAGGATGACTGTTTTATCACTCACAATGAGGGCACATGCTCATTCAATCCAGTTTTTACTTATCCCACTGGTATAGATGTACAGTTTTACCTTAAAATTATACAAAGATTCTGAACATAGTATCTTCTACCACCTCAAACTGCTAGTTTCTAGAGGGAAAAATTAAAATAAACTCCCATTAACCAGAATAGACCATTATTTTGAGTTTCAATCTTAGTACTATTTCTAATATATGTCATCTAACAAACACACTGTCTTGCATTTGAGACACTAGTTTCCCAACAACAAAGTACTTTCATATTTATTGCCTCATTTTGATTCACACAATCCCATGAAGCAGGTACTGCCATTTCTTCCATTTCACTGATGCTTGATCTGATGGGTGGAAAACATAAGTAACACGCCCAAGATCTCAGAGGTAGTTAGAGCAAAGCTGAGACTCTCACCTCTCGGTCTTGGAGTCCAGTTCTCATTATACTCTCTGCCATCTTTCTCTCCAGGAAATGTTATAATGAAACTGTACTCTTGACAAGAAAGGTGATAGGTGGGAAACCGTGGGAAACCTCTGACTGCAAATCACCTCAAAGGGTGCTCTCCTCTGCATTCCTTCTCACTAGCTATCAAAAATGGTCACAGATCTAAGAAGTAAGCCAGCATAAAACGAAGCAGAACCTTGAACCATCTGAAAGATGACAGGAGAGTTTGAGGGGTAAAGAGAAGCTATAGATCTTCACCTTTTAAGTCCTCCCAGTCATGATTCACATTTCCAAGGCCACGTTGCAAACCTAATGTCAGATCTTGAGCCTTCTGCCGAGAAGTCAGCTAATCGTTCCAAAGCATACTCATAAATTTGTAGAAGTCAGAAACCACGGGGGGAAACAACTAATTTAACCACCATATTATCCAATGATCAAGGCTAACTAGCCGCTGCATTCCTAGACAATTAGGGGAAGTAATTTTCCCCTGTTCTCTGCCCAGTACCTCAAAGGCAATCGTTAGTGTGGCTTGGTAATAATAACTATTTATGCATGTATATCTCAAAAGATGAGATACAAAAATGAGAGACATGAGCAAGGACACAAAGTAACAACTGTTTATAAATGCATATAGAAAGAAACAGAGAAAAAGGAACTAAGAAAAAGTTTTGTTTAAAGAATGGAGGACAGGACAGGAAAATATTATGGTATCAATTGAGTGGAAAGTTACTTGTGTCTAAGGCTGATGTTAAACATGATTTCCAGCCAATTCTTCAGGCAGATTAAGCTCCTTCTCTGAAGCTCTGCTCTCACAAAAGAATCTATGATATTTTGATTCTCCATTAAAAAATAAGGCTAAATTAGCACTTAATATCTAGTACATGTATTACTCTAAACATGTCTGGTTGCAGGTGACGGCCAACCAACTCAAAGCCTGCTGAAATATAACGGGCACACACAATATGGAAGTCCAGAAGAAAATTAGGCTTCAAGAAACAGTGGCCGGGAACCAGCAGTTAGCGTAATGGCTATGTCGCTGGACTCCCACGTAGTCAACCTCGGTTCGCGTCCCAGACCCGGTGGCTTAAAACTCACGCCGGGCGCGTGTGCATGTGTGCCCAAGATCCCGAGAGGAGAGTGGAGGAGAAGGGATTGTGGCATGACCATCCCCCCTGGGAAGTGATTTCTCACTTTCTGTCTCTCTGTCTCTCTCTGTCTGTCTGGCAAGCACACGCGCCTTATAGTGAAAACCTCTCCAAACAAAAAAAAAAGAAAAAGAAACAGTGGTCTATGGGCACTTAAATATCTTTCTAAGCTCACTCTCACTTGTATTCCCTCTCTTCATTTCTTCCCATATCACCCCCACACACCTTCTCACTGCTTACTTGTGTGTTGGCATCATTTTATCCTTCTTACAGCACATTTCTTCATTTGAGGATGGGCAGGGGGTTATAATATCTCAACTAACAATCTGAGAGGAAAAAGAAAAGGTGTCCATATAAAGATTCCATGCATATATTTTCATTGATGAGTCTGGCTTTCAAACCCATCTCTGGGCCAGTCACCATAACCAAGGGGAAGATGTGTTAGGACGATTGGTTCTTACTCACATGACCACCCACACACTGCATACTACAGTTGTCTACTCTACCATAATCAAATAAAATGCTGAAGGAAGACTCTTCCTTCCTTTTCCTCCATTGAAAGAGTGAGTATGCTATCAGAATAAGAATTGGTTAAGATACTGTCCAAGGCATCTATTGAAAACAGAGTTGAGTTGCTGAATTTTGATAAATCTATGTGAATCATACTATTCCTCAGTCTACAACTCTACATATATATTATTTAGGATACACAGGGAAAGCTAAAATGTCTTCTTTATATTCCCTTAGATCCAAATGATTACTATTTATATATTTAACAGAAACATTGAGAAATAGATCCAAAATAGTTTTTCCTCCATTCTGGGTGTTCATATTATATATCTTTATATTTTGGAAGATTAAACTGTACATTTACATAAGAATTACAACACAGTAAGTATAAAAGACAAATAAAAATCAAACTATTTAGATTTGTTAAATATATATCTTTATTTAGAAAACATAGGTGAGTCCTTATAATAAAGTATTATCATTCACCAGTGTATTACTACCTAACCAAGTCAGAAGCAAAAATTGAAGAATGGTTGGAGGTAGGGAGGCATGGAGAACAGAGATGTGATAAAGCAGTTGCTTTCTTTACTCATATTCTTTTAAAGTTTCCCTTCAAAGCAATTTTAAAAGCAGTAAGTTGCTTGTATGACTATTGGTTGTAAAAGAGTTAAAGTGAGGCTCTAAGAGTCAAAAATAAAATAATCAAATAATATAACCAATCTTATATGTTACTTTTCCAGGGCACTAAAAGTTTAAGCCCTATGTCCCAAGCCTGTCCTGGGTCTCACCCCTTCCCTTTACAAGAAGCTATTTATTTTTTTATTTGTATTTTAATTCCCCCCCCCCCACAGGGTACATGCAGAGAGAAATGGGGGGAATGGGAAACCACCCAACTGGGGGTATGGCCACCCCACAACCCCTTTTCTATTTTTCACCTCTACGGATTTGGGGCACCCACGCACATATGCCTGGTGTGTCCAGGACTCGAACCACACAGCTGGCCATGTGGGATGCAGCTGCCTTAGCCACCATGCCACCAGCTGGCCCTAGAAGCTGTTTATTCCTCTGAGCTAAGATGTTTGTGCCAGAAAAAGTGAAATGAAGCATTAAGACCATTATTTAGATACCAGAGGTAGAACACACACATTAAAGAAAACCTAAGAAAGTTCGAGTCATTTGAATTAATTGAGATGAGCATTTATTTTTTGTTTAAATTGACCCTGTAATTGTTTCTACGTTTTTCCTCATGGGGTATGTAGAGACATAACCTCAAGGGCTACTCCATTTACAGCAAGAAAGAACTCAGCACGAGGGAGATGCCTTATATCACTCACCCGTGCAGGTCATACAATTGATTCTCTCGCGGAGCCCAGCCATATGGATTGATTTAGCAGCATTTCGCTGGCTGCCTAGAGACATGGCTTGAGTCATCCTGTATAAATTACTTAACTCTCTACCACAAAGAAGGAAAAAAATGTTTTCTTGCGCAGCAGTAGCAATTAATGTTCAACATGTTTATGGAGTTTAATAATATACAGCCCAGCACCAACCTCCGTATGCAGTGCCATTATCCTGAGAGAGAGAGACTTAGGCAGTGTCATCAGCATTCAAGACATGGATGATTGATTCGTCAATAACTGGGCCTGGCCTTATTACAGCAAACAAATTAGACACTGCGGAATGTATTGCCATATAGACAGGACTTCCTTCTCCTCAAATATATGTCATAATTGATAGTGGTGACCTTTTAGCAGCACTGAAAAACAGCTTGCAATTAACAAACTCCCCCTTCTTTCAGTGCCTGCACACGTAAGTGGTTGTTCAAAGCTTGACCCAGCTTGGTGGAGTGGAACAAGGTCTAGAAAACATCTTCCCAGGAAAGTATTTGCCAGTAAGGTCAATCGCTTCTTCATCTTTCTCATATTTTATTCTGGAGTAATGCAAAAAGAAAAGTGATGAGTCAACAAAAAAATATTTATTGAGTCTCTTCTGTGTGCCAGACACTGTCCTACACAACAAAGATAGAGCAGAAAACAAGAGAGAAGGACACTGCCTCTTTACTACTGAGGGTGGAGAACAAGAAACATGTAAAAATATTAAGTTATGATAAGTGGCATGTGCAGATAAAATAGAGCACTTCTGAATATTAGTCATTTTTAATACCAACTAGGGATGGTAACAACAGGAGACATTTTATGTAATCAGCATCCATGTGATTTAAAAAATCACCAATGAGGTCAGCTCGTGCTGTGGTGGTTAAGGCCACTAGATCCCACATGGCCAATTGCACAGTTCGAGTCCTAGACTCAGCAGCTTGAGGGACACACCATGTATATATGTACATGTGCCCCAAATCCTGAGAAGAGCATGGAGGAGAATTGATTGTGGCATGGCCATCCTCTATTAGGGGATACAAGAAGATCCATGGTTCAAGTTCAGAGAATACCCTAAGTATACTGGGCACGCATTTGGCCACAGTCTGGGACTAATTGAATGCTGAGGGTGGATCATGGCTTTGAGATCCTATTGGGGATGCTGTCTTTCTCTCTGTCTCTCTCTCTCATTTGTGGAAGAAAGAAACAAAAAAAACAAACAAAAAATTATTGTGGGACTTGTATATTCCAGACTAATAGCAATAGTTAATCAATGAATAGATGGATCACACAATGGTAATACAAAACCAAACAAAAAATAGAAATTACTCAGGACCAGCATTTAGCGTAATGGCTATGTCGCTGGACTGCCATGTAGTCGACCGCGGTTTGTGTCCCGGACCCAGTAGCTTAAAACTCACGCCGGGCGTGTGTGAGTGTGTGCCCAAGATCCCGAGAGGAGAATGGAGGAGAAGGGATTGTGGCGTGGCCATCCCCCCTTGGGGGTGATTTCTTGCTTTCTGTCTCTCTGTCTCTCTCTGTCTGTCTGGCGAGCACACTCGCCCTATAGCAAAAACCTCTAAAAAATAAAATAAAAAAATAGAAATGACTCTATATTATTTTTAATTTATTTTTATTACTTTTCAAAAATTCACATTTAATCACTATACATCTTCACAGCATACAAAGTTGTTTTTCCCAACATGAATACAATGCATGTCAAAGATATTACCAAATATTTTATCATCAACAGTTACCTTTTCATTTTTGTGTCTGTTAGATTCTTCTCTCTTTTTCCCCCGATCCACTGCCTCCAACTGCCAGCTACCTATAACCTCCTGTACTCATTCATGTGATTAAAAAAATCACCAATGGGGTCAGCTTGTAGTGTCGTGGTTAAGGCCACTAGATCTCACATGACCAATTGCACGGTTTGAGTCGTAGACCCCGCAGCTTGAGGGACACACCATCAATGTATGTACATGTGCCCAAAATCCTGAGAAGAGCGTGGAGAACTGATTGTGGTATGGAGATCTTCTATTAGGAGATGCAAGAAGATCCATGGTTCAAGTTCAGAGAATACCCTGAGTATACTAGGCGCACATCTGCCCACAATCTCGGACTCTAGCATTCACAGCTGCCCTCCCTGCTATTATATCTTCTAATATTTCAATTGCCACTAGAGTGCAAACATTTGGTATATATTAAAGGGGGAAATACAATCGCTGTCTTTCATAGTCTGGTTTACTTTGCATTAGATCGTCCATATTTGTCCACTTTGTATCAAATGTCAAGGTCTCATTGATTTTTATAGCTGAGTAGTAGTCCAGGTGCCACAATTTTTCAATCCATTCATCTGTTCTTAGTAATTTGGGTCGATTCTATGTTTAATCAATTGTTAATAATACTATAATAAACATGGATGTGTAAGTGTTTTTCTATACTTTGGGTAACTCTCCTACACCATTAGTGAGAATGTAAATTAGTACAACCACTGTGGAGAACAATATTCAGGTTCTTCATAAAACTACAACAGAACTACCATATGATTTTGTAATTATTCTGTATTTTCAAAAAGCTAGCTATAATGTTTTTTAAAATTGTTCCAGGACACATCAGACTCACAGAAATAGCACAATACATTGACCCATTCATGAAATTTAAGGTCTGCATAATATTTCATACTCATGAAAATATTTATATCTGTAGCATGACATAGTGGATGTCTTTATAGACAAGTTGAAGTTAATATTTAAGGCAACTGTCCAAGTAATTTAATTCCCTTAAAAAACTGAAATATCTAAATAATTCAGACAAAAGTCCTCCTTACATGAATTCCCTGGAATCTTCACTGAATTTTTACTCTACTATTTAGACATCACCTTGACCCATGACCCATTTATACAGGAAATAAGAATCTTTTAACTATACTTTACAGTTCTCAGCCTCTTCATGATAGTAAACTGAGACAGTTGGATTGATTCAAAAACTTGTCTCTGTCATACATAATTTCTCTGCAGTGATTTTCTCTTTTCTTGCTTCTATAACAGTGCTTTTCTTCCTATCTCTCATTTCCAGAATGAGAGCACCATACAGGCCTGTTTGTCCTCATGCACTTGGGGAAGTTGCATCACTAGGCTAATTCAACCAATGAGAGTCAGTGGTAAGATTATATTGAGCAGAGAGAAGAGATAAATCATGACATTTCTTTTCCTGTCTCTCTGCTTTGGGCGTTATAGGCTTTCACTCTCTTTAATTAGACTCACTTGGTTTCTGTTCCAACAGAAAACTTCAGCTCCATGGTTCTGGCATTTCTACTTCCTCCCTGGGGTGGTAACAATTTCCTGCTGTTGCTACTTCTTGCTTTGCTTCATGTATCCTTTTGTACTTTTCCATCATCTGTGCAATGAAGTCTCTGTATTAAATCCCTTTGTTTATGATACTGAGTGGTTTCTGCTTTTTTTGGTTCTATACTAACCGATAATGGAATTTGCAAAGATTCACTTTAGTTCACATTGACCATCTACTGTATACCAAGCATTGTAGTATGCAATAAGGATATGCAAAAGACATTATATCTGCTCCAGAGAAGGTTGAATCTAGTGAAGAGATCATTTCAATATCAAATCACATGTACAGTTTGTAATATAGATAGGTATTTGGACAATGCTATAGTAAATGGTAGTTTTCTGAGAGACAAGATTTTTAAAAAGGCACAAAATGAAGTCACTTGAGCCAGATCATACTAATAATTCAATTCAACCTACCAGCATCAAGCCTTTGGGGCCAGATATTCACTGTACTGGGAGGAAGATATAGAATTGTAGGGGGTGTACCATCACTTTTCTCTATATTTGTGCTGATCTTCAAAGTTTACCACATACAATGTGTTCAGAATTACTCATAAAATCCTGATCTGAGTATTATTATCCCCATTTTTCAGATAAGGACACTGAATCTTAGAAGATAATAGATTAAGTCTATGGTCATATGAGTGAAAAACCTAGCAGTCCTCTGACTGTTGAGCATAAGAAGATAATTTTCTGCCTTCCATTTATGTAACAGAACACACTAATGTCCCTGAAAAGTTGAATATTCAGTCGGTAGAGAAAGAATGTAGACTCCCAAATATTGCATATATTGTCCTGTTTCAAAATTAAGGCATTTCCTATATTAGACATGAGCTTGTACTGGGGCTTTTTGTTTGTTTTTACTACTCCTTTCAAGGAAGATTCTGCTTCCTTAAGGACTTGAGAATATTCATAGGTAAGTACTTCTCTAGATTGGAACTGGCAGACAGTAGTAAGACAGAAGTAGGATATAGCCAGTAAAATCTCAATCAAGATTTAAATTGAAGAATTCTATAAGCCTTCCATCCTTTCTCAATATAGTAGTTATATGACTATAGAGGATACTATCCTAAAGAAAGTGATTTTACCATATTTTAAGAAAATGTATACATGTAGTCTAGTGGATAGCAGAAAATGATTACTTTTTTCCTTTTTCTATTTTCTTTTTTAATTTATATAGGTTTTTTTTCATTTACATTATGAGTCCCAGTTTAGAAATAATCATTGTACATGTTGACAGGGTATAGCATGGTTTTTCAAAGCAAGTACAATGTGTATAATAATCAAATCAAGGATATTTTCATTGTCTTCAGCACTGACATTACATAATGCTGTATGCATTCAATAACAGTTCTACTCATTTCTTATTTTTATTTCTTGGGAGGATATGTCGATGTCAGCTACATGTTAAATCTGTTGTATTATATGGTTCCATACCTATCACACTTGTTTATGTGAGAACAATAACTTCTTTCTATTGAGTGGATTTTCGTTCCCTCTAGCAGAGGGCCGATAGTCAAGGCCATGGGAACTATCAGTCCATACTCCATACTGAAAGGGTGATGATGGATTCTTCACCATTAGTAGTTAACTACGGGAATTCAGCTCTTTAGAGGAGCCGACTTAGGTCTTCCTGGTTTTCCAAAGTATTATGCCTTCTTGCTGATACTATTCCCTTCCTGTGGCAGAATACTAAAATGTATTGTGATATAAAAGCCCCCGATTCTCAGTAGGGGTTAAAAGAGAAACAGTGGGATTAAGAGAAGACAGAAAACCTGATACCATCACAGCTATAATTCTCTGAGGAAAACCTGCTTCTCAACTCACTCCTTTCTTGTCCTAGAATAGCCACTCCCAAGATGAGAAGAAAGATATTGATATACTAAGCATCTCCTCAGGATAGGGCCGGTGATTTATGGATTTATTTCCACCCCAATGGCTCCCATTCACAATAGTGATTCATTTGGGCAGCCATGATTCTGCCCACATTTAAGAATCACATTTTGACTTTTATGTGCACACATTCAGACTTCATATCTTTGTAATAAATAAATTTTCTGTCATGACAAGAGGAACTGGAGATCGAGACAGTTTTGGAATAGTGCCTCTTGCCTTGGGCCACGAGGATATCCACAAGGATATCCATAAATGCTACAAATACAGAATGATGTTTTCTTTCTTTCTTTCTATGGTATCCCCAGCACCTAATACATTGTACAGCACATAATAGGCCCTCAATTAATAATTACAGACAATATTTATGTGCTAAGGCACTATTCTAAGCATTCTACATAAGTAAGTTTATTTAATCCTCAAATCAATCTATCTAAAAGCTTTTAGATAATGAAGTAACTGGACGTCCTACTCTATAAAAAAGAATGCTTATTTTCCTCCATTCTGGCCTACCTGCAAGTGAATCTAAAAGGGTTAAGACTCCTAATTCAAATAGTGTACCCTGCCCAGGTGACAGACCATCTTCAAAGGGATTTCACTCTCATGCTTTGCCAGTGGCTTTCTACCTTGGGAGTCAAGGCTTCAGTAGCTCAGGCAGCTCTACTTTCTCTTTTATGAACCTGCAGTTTGCACTGCCTCCAGGTCCCCTGACTATGCACAGTGCCCCTAAGTTTTCTGAAATAAAACAAGGATGCTGGACGGCAATTTGTCACTTTTAGCAAAGCCAGCATCTTCTTTCAGGGTGGCCATGCATTTCACAAGTCTCTTGGTAATAATGTTTGAGCTGGATTCTGATGAAAAAAATCCCTTTGTATATGAAAGTTTTTCCTCCCCAGATATCTGCTCTTATTTCTCATCAGGAAAACTGGGCAGGCAGGTGGGGGGGGTGGGGGAGGGCAGTGGTAGAAATGCTCTCAGCCTGTGCTGAATTTATACTGAAAGTTTCATATCTCAGTAGCACTGTGGTCTTTAAATGTTTGTGTATCTTTTATAATGGTTACCCAGGTGATTTTAGTCTCTCCAGAACATTCACCTTCTGATCCAGTTTTAAAAGAGATGATACCACTAAAAAGCTGCTTTAAACTTGAAAGCAGACCCTCGACACTCAGAAGAAATGCTTATGAGGAAGAAAGATGGTTTTGACCTATATAGGAACATTTGGGACTAAAGTGCTTATTACTCTTCGAGAGCCCTGCAAATAACCAGCTTTTTCAGAATTGAAGAGAAAATTCAGAGACATTATTCCTGTTGAATTCTGGACACTTCTCTTTATTTTCTAGCAGAATAAGTGCTCTATCAAGTATCATGCATATAACTTTTTCTCTTGAGTTCCCCATGCCAGAGCCAGAAACTAGAGCCTAGATTACCCAGCTGGATGCTTTCATGGAACATCAGGCGTAGCATGACAATACCACATGAGAAGAACCAGACATGCTCCAACTCCAAGAATTTTTCTTTCCATGTCCCTATCAACTCTTTTATTTTATTTTTTTAAGAGGTTTTTGCTATAGGGCGCGTGCGCACACCAGACAGACGGAGACAGAGAGACAGAAAGCGAGAAATCACCCCCCAGGGGGGATGGCCACGCTGCAATCCCTTCTCCATTCTCCTCAAGATCTTGGGCAAGCACTCATATGCACCAGCGTGAATTTAAGTCACCGGGTCCCGGACACGAACTGCGGTCGACTATGTGGGAGTCCAACGCCATAGCCATTACGCTAACTGCTGGTCGCCCCATCAACTCTTAACAGCTATTTCACCAAAACATAGCAACCCCCAAGCCACTCACTTCTCTCCATCTTCTAACTGCCCCTTAGTCCATGTCTAGGATAACTGCTCACCTGAATCCTGCTTCTGCCTACCTTGGGAATCATGCAATAGCTAGTCTTTTGTGACTGGAGTTTTTAACACAGTATAAAGTTTTTAAGGCTCATTCAAGCTCTAGCATGCATCAGTACTTTATATTCTTCAATGGCAATTGGACAATTCTGTGGTACAGAGGTCCCACATTCTGTTTCTGTTTTCACTAGCTGATGGGTATTAGGTTGTTCCCACTTTTTGGCCATTATGCATAAAACTTCTAAACATTTGTGTGCAAGTTGTTGTGTAGACATGTATTTACATTTATCTTAGATAAATACCTAGAGTGGAATTGCTAGGTCATAGAGTAACTATGTTTAACGTTTGAGGGAACAGCCAAACCGTTTTTCCAAAGTGGCTGCACCATTCTACATTTCCTGCCATAAAAGTATAATGGTTCCAATTTCTTCACATTCTTGCCTATATATATATATATATATATATATATATATATATATATATATTTGAGAGGTTTTTACTATAGAGCGCGGGCGCTCGCCAGACAGACAGAGAGAGACAGAGAGACAGAAAGCAAGAAATCAACCCCCCAAGGGGAATGGCCACACCGCAATCCTTTCTCCTCCATTCTCCTCTCGGGATCTTGGGCACGCATGCACACGCGCCTGGCTTGAGTTTTAAGCCACCTGGTCCAGCACGTGAACCGCGGTCAACTACATGGGAGTCCAGCGACATAGCCATTACGCTAACTGCTGGTCCCGCCAATACTTATTGTTATCTTTTTGTTATTGTTAGACAGTGTCTATGTCACAGTCCTCTTGCATCAGCCTGGACATACATTGCATGCCACCACAGCCAGCTCTTTTTCAGACACGGTCTAACTAAGCTGCCCAGCTCAGCCTTGAGCTCAAGGTCCTCCTGCCTCAGCTTCCCTAGTCACTGGGAATACAATCAAACAACCATAGTACCTGGTATAAAGCTGCACCAGGAATCGAACCCAAACCTCTCATGTGGTCTGAGCCTGTGAAGCACAGCATTTTAGTAGTGTACACTACCACAGCTGGCTGTCATTTTTATTACAATCATCCTAGTGGGTGTAAAGTGGTATCTTATTGAGATTTTGATTTGCATTTTCCTAATAGCTAATGAGGTTAAGCATCTTTTCTTGGGCTTGTTGGTCGTTTGCATATCTTCTCTGAAGGGATAGCTGTTCAAATTTTGCCCATTTTTTAATTGAGTTGTTTGTCTTTGGATATTGAGTTGTAAGTTTTTTCTATATTTTGGATGTTCATTTTTTTGGCTATATGATTTGCAAATATTATCTTCTGTTCTGAGAATTCCTTTTTACATCTTTTTTTGGTATCATTTACAGCATAAAAGTTTTTCTTATTAATTTTGATTAAGTCTAATTTATCCATTATTCTTTTCCTTTTGTCCCTTATACTTTTAGTGTCATGTATAAAAAGTCATTACTTAGCCCAAGGTCATGAAGACTTCCTCCTGTGCTTTCTTCTAAAAGCCTTATTGTCTTAACTCTTCTGTTCAGTTGGTGACCCATCATGAGTTAATTTCTGTGTATGGTATGAGGAAGGGGTCCACCTTCACTCCTTTACATGTAGACATCCAGTTATACCATCATCATTTGCTGAAAAAACTGTTTCTCCCACTGAATTGGTTGTTGAAATTAGTTGATGATAAGCATATGAGTTTATTTCTGGATTCTAAGTTCTATTCATTGACTTCTATGTCTATCCTTATGCCAGTACCTCACTGTCTTGACTACTGTACCATTGTAGTAGGATTTTAAGTGAGTCTCCCAACCTTGATATTCCATGTTCTGCTTCTATTTATACTATACCATAATTACAACATACAGTCAGTCCTTCATATCCTTTTCATTTCACGTCTGCAGATTCAACCAACATGGATGCAGCCAGGCCACGCAGATTGGTATGAAATAGAGGGAGGGATGGCTCCCCAAAAGAAATAGGCTAAATAAGTTTACCTATATATTTTCCTTTTCCCTTATATCTAATCTTAAGATTATTTATAAGTAATCTAGATATAATTTAAAGTATCTGGGAGGATGTATATAGGTTTTATGCAAGTGTTATGTCACTTATGTAGGAGAGTTGAATTTCTGTGGATTTTGATACTCTTAGAGTCCTGGCACCAAATACACCAAGGGCCAACTGTGTACGTATAAATATGTGTATATGTATATGTATATGTATATGTATGTATGTGTATATATATATATATGCATGTGTGTGTGTAACACATATACACACATACATATATATACACAAACATCTATATCACTAGGTTTTACTGTTTAATGTGCTAATAAAACACATATATTTTATATAACAATCTAAAAATATATCTTGATAACTTATATTTTGTACTTCCACTTATGCCCAAAATTTCATGAAGGCTTTTACACTTAAAAACACTTTTCCTCAATTATACTCTCTATTCTGCTGCTATAATCCTATCACTCCCTTGCGGAAACCTTCCAGTTGCCTTCAGTCACACAGAGCAAGCTTCGTACTCCTGCCCTGACTAATGTCCATTCACCGACCCCACCCACTTCCACTTTTCCCACACTCTCTATCACTAACCTCTCTGGCTTCTTTCTGTCCTTAAAAGCCCTGTGCTTCTTCCCACAAGGAGCATTGCTCTGCTCGTCCCTCAGTCCATGTCTTTTTAATCCTGATCCCTGAAGGGGGAATTTGCTAACCAGCTAGATCTCAGCTCCAGTTCAGGCTTCCTAACCGTGATATGAAATCAATCCCTGTGACAGTCTCGTAAAGCCTTGGATAGCTTTTCAGAATATTGTGTTCAAATATCTGAAATAAAGTACATAGCATGACAAAGAAATTGGAATACAAAATATTAGAAAAATAGGTAATAAAATAATATATGAGCTTCTTCATTACTATGTGAAGTATTAAGATTGGGAACCAGCAGTTAGCGTAATGGCTATGTCGCTGGACTCCCACATAGTCGACCGCGGTTCGCGTCCCGGACCCAGTGGCTTAAAACTCACACCGGGCGCGTGTGCGTGCGTGCCCAAGATCCCGAGAGGAGAACGGAAGAGAAGGGATTGCAGCGTGACCATCCCCCCTGGGGGGTGATTTCTCGCTTTCTGTCTCTAATGTCTCTCTCTGTCTGTCTGGCGAGCGCACACGCCCTATAGCGAAAATCTCTCCAAAAAAAAAAAAAAGATCTAGTTGTTGGTCTCAGAACTATCATGATTTTGAAATAATAAGGAGAGGAGAAAAAACTTTTCAAGATATCCATGAACATCATAATCAGCTATCTCTGATTTTATTGTTGACAAGTCAAAGGCATTGCTAATACTACTCTGGATTGTTGCCTATAATTGCAATTGAATAAAATGCTGCATTCATTTTTTAATTTATTTTTATAAATTAAAAATTACGGAACTTTTTTTTAACAAAAACTTTACATTCTCTTATCTGTTAAGTATTTCTTCCCTTTGCCTCTCCTACTCAACCTCTATCCATCACCCTCTACCACCCACTCTCCTCTCTTACAGTATCTGGTATATACACTTATCTCTCTGTCTTGCTCATGGAGATAAATAAATAAACTTTATAAGTAACAAAAAGCTGAAATCTGAGAGGAGGAGCTAAGTCTCAAAGACTCTGAGTGAAGTATTGACCATCTACCCAGAAATGTTAGAGGCCTGAAGACATCCAGAGAACAGAGGAGGCTCTGTTCCTGTAAGGCAATAAAGACACATGCCTCAGGCCTAAGAGAATGTTAAGGACAAATTAAAGAGTTGGGGCACTGAGCAAAATAATGTGTTGGCCCCAAAAAACATAAAGAAAAGAAGAAAGGATGGAAAGAAGGAAGTAAGGAAGCTATAAAATCTAAAACAAATGCATAGTTTAATTAAAAACTACAATGTAAAATTCCTAAAGTGGTCACCTATAACTAAAAATAAATTAATCAAATTTATTGCAAAATGACATTTCCCAAAATGAACTGTGCTCAGGAACAAGATGTTAAAATGCTTTGTATACTCAAAATCATCTCTCTGCCACCCTCCGACCCTACTCTACTCCAAGCTAGGAAGTAGTGTGAAGCATGGCCCAGAGCTATTTTACAAGGAAACCACGAAACTCAAAAATCCAAAAATATCAAGGAAGCAAACCTTCCTCCCACCCAATGTCAGTGGTCATCTGCATCTTTCATTCCTTGGGACATTGCCCAGTCTCCTATAATCTCTCATATGCCAATCAGAGGTCATAAACTCAAATGCCCAAAGAGATCCAGAGAACTACTGAATTTCTTAAGCATTACAAGCATAACCTATGCACTTTTTAATGATCAGTGATGTCTGAAAACTAGAAACAAAAAGTGATGTGTATGTGTGTGTGTATATATGTCTATTTATCTTAATATGTATACATATATGTTTGTACATATTTTGAGATATATATGTATTTCATATTTTAAAATATATGTATAGATAGACATTTTATAGTAATAGAAAAAATTAAATTATTTTCAAAGTAAAATAAAGTTCTTACTAAACTTTTCGTGACCAAAATAAAAAAAAAATACATTTAATGTGAGATTTAGGTTACATATATTTGACATAATTGTTACAGTAAGGATGCCAGAGCCAGGTTATAGCATCACCAGATAGTTCAAATTTAAGAAAATAAGAATCTAAATTTTTTTAAAAAGTTTATTTTACTCATGATAGGGAAGAATATGTGCACACACACAAGGGTGGAAGGAAGAGAAAAGAGGAAGCCCCCCTCGACAATTTCATTAAACAGTGGTGCCTTTCCCTAGCCCTGCAGTTCCTCTGCATCTTGAGCGTGTGTGCATGTGTTCGTGTGCCCAGCATGTTCTCAACAACCTGGAGATCCAAAGCTACAGTCAGCCATGTGATTTACAGCACTGTATTCAGTTTGCTACCAACTGCCACCAGGATGGGCCAGGAATCTGGATTCTCAAGCAAAATTTCCCACTTCTGAATGTTGACAACTGATTCAAAGTTAAAAAAGAAAAAAGAAAAGAAAATGGAAAGAAAGAAAGAGAAAAATCTTTAGGTCGCAGGCAAAATCCCTTGCACTGGGTTTGGAAACATGGGTGCGGAGCACTATTTATATCCAAGATAGAAAACAAGAATTTCCTTCTGAGTACTTGGGACACGCAGATTCTGTAATGTTGGGTGTGGGGATGGGATGCAGGAATGAGCAGGAGAGGATACTACGAATGACTTAAACCTATATTTCTATGTTCAGAAATAGGTTCAGCATGAATATTAAAAAATTATTTGAAGAATAATTAGTTCGATAATTAGTCTGCAGGTGAGAAGCAGCTGTTTTGCCCCTGGGCTCAGGGTCACTGTCTCTGTTGTGTGAAGAGTCAGCAATAATTAGAAGAACCTGCAGTGCCAAACTAAATTAAAAATTTTCAAACCGTTACTCACTGTATGATATAATTTTGTTTCATGTTCCCAGGATGAGGAAACCCGAATTAAATCTCTATTCATTACAAAAATAGGCTAACTAATTTAAGGCTATGAACTGTCTGTTTGTCGATGATATTGAATGGTTTCTAT
The DNA here is from genome assembly GCA_026018925.1 of Tupaia tana. Classification (NCBI taxonomy): domain Eukaryota; kingdom Metazoa; phylum Chordata; class Mammalia; order Scandentia; family Tupaiidae; genus Tupaia; species Tupaia tana. The sequence continues at coordinate 21,601,911 of JAKSZU010000001.1, forward strand.
CTACTCAAACAGATCATTCTGCACTAAAATAAGTGACAGTTGATTATATGCCAATGTTTATTTAACAGTGCTCAATTGTACTGAACTCCAAAAATGTAACGGGTCTCAGTGGACCCTCCTGCCTGCTATTTTTCTGAAAATAAAATATTGATGTAATTGGATTTCCCACCCACATTGATCCTCAAATACACAGATGGGATCCATTTAAGCAAAAATTGGGAAATGAAGAAATGGTGATAATCATTGAATAAAGTTATTTATTTCAGGACACTTGGGGCGTGTTGAATTAAGCCTCCCTGAAATCCATAGAAATCTTTGAATAGTGATTTCTAAAGTCTTAGGCATTCTTGCAGAATTCCAGGTAAAGATCAGGAAGAGAAAAAGAAAAACTACAAATGAACATTTAAAAACAAAGAGAAGCAACTTTCAAAGACTTCATGCACCCACAGCCCAGTGATTCCAGACGGACTGGGTGGTTTAGTAAGTTTAATGAGGAAAATGCCACAAAACCAGTTGTTCAGCATCTTTTAAGAGAAAAACAAAACAGTTTATTAATTGAATCTTCTACTTTCAACCTGTTATTTTGCCATTGTATGGACCTAGCTTTAATCACACCCTCCAAGCAGCCAATTTCACTGATGTGACTGTGTAAGCCAGACCACACGGTTCAGCTTTTAATAAGATGGGCTTACTCTAATCAAAGTTCTTTTGGTCTTTCCTTTTAGTTCTTCTGTTTTCTTTAGTCATCAACCTCTGGACTAATCCTGTTAATAGAATGATTTTGCCTGATTTTTCAAATGTCGTCTCTGATCCAATCCAACTTGAACAACTGAAATGCTTTCTTTCATCAGTATTCAAAAGGTAGCATTAGCAACTGCAACAATGAAAAGGCTAAAGTCCCTACTGAATTTTCCCATCATTCCTAAAACAAGATAAACAACTCCCTGGTGTATTTAAGTTCTCAGCATTTGTGTAATTAAATATTTTATGTGTAGAACATAGACCACACCCATCCAAGGGGATTGTTCAAATGGTGCCACCCAAAGTCTATTTCCAGTTCTGCCAGTTTTGGGCCATTAAAGGCAACAACTGAGACTTCCTTCTCTCATTCTCAGCCTCCTTGTGTGAACAAATCTACATACTAGAGTCATACCCCTAAAACCATGTGAATATTGGCTTGTAAATTAGGTCAATGTATACATAATACACACACACACACACACACACACTATATATATATTTGAATATATATTATATTTTGAATATATAATGTAATATAATATAATATATATTTGAATATATATTCAAATGATGAAAGAATGTATATGTTATGTATATATATTATATAATAGATATATTTTAAGAGAGATTTTTGCTATAGGGCTCGTGTGCTCACTGGATATACAGAGAAAGACAAACATAGAAAGTGAGAAATTACCCCCCAGGAGGGTGGCCACACACCTCAATCCCTTCTCCTCTATTCTGTTCTCTGGATTTGGGGCATACACACACACACACACACACACACACACACAAGCCCGAGATAAGTTTCAAGCCACCTAGTCTAGTACTCAAATCACGGTTGGCCATGTGAGAGTCCAGTACCTGAACCCCTATGCCACCTGCTGGCCCCAATTAGATCATATTTTAAGGATGCTAGAGATCCTCATAGTTTAAAGAACTTTGTGGTGAATCTTTCTGCAAATGAATAAGGCTTATCTTTTCTGTGAATTTTGATTAGGTTTCTTTAAGTAAATATATTTAAATATGTATTTTCATCACCTTCCAGCAGATGAAATGAAGTCAAGAAAGTAAGGTTCAGTCAGAAGACATGGGTCTTAGCCTAGCTTTTTCTGACCTGCCATTGGGAAAGTTGCTAAACCTCTCTGGACCTGGGTTTCTCCATCTAAGAAAGGAGGGTAATGATGCTTTCTATTATTTGGGGTGCTCAAATAATTAAATAAGATTTTTTAAAATATAAAGGTGTTTTATAGGTTTTTAGTGATAAACAATGTAGTTATTATTAATAATAAAGAAGATTATGGTGTGAAAGATATTAGTGTTGGATGATGACCAAAGCAACTTCAGGGGGACTGAATTTGCCCACCTGAGCCATCAAACACCACCGGGATTAATATTTTTGGTTCAAAGAATTCTGTGAAGGACATTGTCCTGGCCCCAAATAGTCCCTTCAATTGTCTTACCAAACACCAGTGCAGGGACCAACTGGTGGGTTAGTGGTGACAACAGTTTTCTGTGGTACTGGACCCACATGAGAAGGTCCCAGGTCATCCTGAGGCCTTCCTATGCACACGGGCCCATGCATGCCCGTGAACAAGGCTGGCTAAGGATACAGGTGTATCAGGTAGTAAGGAGTCTGTCGGGATTTCCTATCTATCTCTATATCTCTTTCTGTTGCCCTCTCTTGTAGAAAAAAAAAAAATAATAAATGAACTTTTAAAAAAGCAGTTCAGCCAGAGAGTCCCTCTGCAAGTGCAATGAGTCTCTGAATATACACATAGATGCAGACCTCTGGCATATTATTAAATTAGCACATGAAGGAGTCCCTTGTGTTTTCTAGGGCAAACTACAGAAAGTCTAGTTTCATTTTTTTAACATTTTAGTAGTTCATTTCTTTTTCTCTGGGGAATCCTATGCACATTTTCTATAGTAAAGATGTAATTGGTAAATATTTTAGATTTTATTTTTCCCCCTTGATTCATAGAGAAATGTAAGTGTGGTAGGCAGGTAGGTATCCAAATAGCAACCAAGGTAGATGAGGGAGTTTACACAAATTAGTATGCCAAGAATCTAATATTAGTATTAACAGGCAAGCCAAATTTATTCCTCCAATTATATTCTGAAAAAAAAAAATGTACCAACACCTTATAAAAGTCTGAATCAAGGCTGTGTAAGGGTATTTTTTTTTGAAGCCACTTAATAGGAGAACAATGACTAGTAAAAGAGCTCTAAAATTAGTTTCTTATACAAGGCCTCCCCAAGACATGGTAAAAACAACCACATGGGAGGTCTCCACCCCATTCTGTATCCTACTCTCCTGAAACATTATGTAATCTCTGGAGCACTATTTAATGTGGGTTTGTCTCTTTTGTCCATATCCAAAAAGAGGGGTTGAGTTGAAGCTCTCCATCCTAAAATATACAAAAAGCAAGTTGTGTGCTTTAATCCAAAACCAGGTTATTGGCAAAAGCAATAGATCACAGAATGAAGGTTGTCACAGAATCAAAGCATCTTAGAATGTTAATGTTGAAAGAGTATTCAAATTAGCCAATGCCAGTCTGGTTTAAATAAGTCTCTTTTGAGTATCACAGGTCAGTCCCCTAGGACTTGATCGCTCTGAACTCATTGACAAAAATCCAATCCAAAGAGCTCCAAGTATGAAGACTTCAGACTTCTAATATAGGGGATTTATCCCATCAAGGTCCTATTAGCAAAGAACCTGCCCGGCGCCTTTATGCTACACGATCCACAACCACCTATTATTTCCATGGTTTCTTTCACTCTTCTCTTCACAGATCAACTTTTACATTTGTAAAAAATTTGATGGCTTATAAAGCACCTACATATACCTTATCATTCAGGACAGGAAATTATTCATCATTTATAGAGAAAGAAGTTATTTGAGTGTCAAGTACTATCTTCATGGTTTACATTATAACTAAGTGGTGGGCTCTAGATTCTAAGAACTGGTTAGATCCCATAGCCTCATGCCTATAAAATTAGGAGATTTTATTACTTCTATAGGGTATCCCAAAATGTGTCCCTCACAATGTCTAACATAGTCTGGAGCAAATAGTACACGCTGAACTAGCACTCTGAATCCCTGGACCATATCTTAGAGCCTACATACACCAAACAACCAAAAATCTCACCTAGCATCATTTCCTCATGATGATTCAGAGTCCAATTTGTTAGAGGCTTCCCTCACAAACCGAGTCATTCAGTAACTAAACCAGCAACTTCCCCACCCAAGACCAAGGCAGCAGTCACCCTATTCAGAAGATGTGTGGCTATATTATTACAACTCAGAAAATCCTTCCAACTCTTTGACCTTTCTCCACTCCACCTTTGAGTCTCAACTGTTGCCTGTTCTTCCTGTTTCTGAAACACTATAAAAATTCTCCCTTTTGCCTTAGCCTTTGTTTCACTCATTTACTGATTTAGGTCTCCCTCATCTTCTGCTCCTTTATTGTTGTTTCCAGTGAGACAAAGTCCCAGCATCCTGAGTGGCTAGGAGTAGGTATTTTACAAAGCAAAAATATTTCTGTTGACATCAACTATAGTATCATTTGATGTTATTTCAAGTGTGCTGTCTGTATACCTTCCAAAGCTCAGGGATGCATGCCAACGGCCTAGAAAATGGTGCCACATAAAGCCTGCTGCTCTTGGTGCAAGAGCCAAGACAGGAACGAGAAACTTGGCAGATAATAATGGGATGGGGAGCCCATGAGTACACAATCAACACCCAGCATCTGAGGCCTTTGAAGCCAGGCCCAGGGCCTTAGAACCTAAATAAGTGGTGAGCAGAGTTTGCCACAGCTTTAATTCACAACACTTTCTCCCAGATTATGGATTTCCAAATGGCTTTTCAAGTATCTGGACACCAATCAACCCTATTTTCACATGTCTTACTTCTCATTGCTCTTGTTTGCCCTCAAATGTCAAGTCCTCAAGAGAAATTCCCTAATCACTCTGAATAACCACTGAAGAGCAAGCCTCACCTCTACCTCCATCATTCTATAGCCATTGCAATGACTATTTGTTTTCCAGCACTGATAACTCACTAAATATTTTATGTTTTCCTCTTTACTGTCTTTCTGCCTGACTACTATTTGAGTTCCCTGACAAAATCTCTATTTATCTCATTCATAGTTACTAGAAGAGTTTCTGGCATAGACAAGGTTTTCAATAAATATCAGTTTTAATACATGAATAAATGGATGGATGGATGAGTTGGCTATGAATAAATGAATTTACCACTTCTAGCGCTCTTATATATGCCAAGAACTGTATTAAGTACATTTCATACATTACCACAGTGATTTTCTTTTCTTTTTTTAGAGAGATTTTTGCTAGAGCATGTGTGCACTCGCCAGAAAGGCAGAAAAACGGAAAATGAGAAATCACCCCAAGATGACCACACCACAATCCCTTCTCCTCCAGTCTCCTCTCAGGATTTTGGGCACACACATACACACACCCTATGTGAGTTTTAAGTTGCCAGGTATGGGACTTGAACCATGGTCAACTACATGAGAGTTCAGTGATGTAACCATTATGCCATCTGCTGGTACTTACCATGGTGATTTTGCAAAAGTGTTTTTAAGTTATTTTATTTCTTTCATGAGAGTAAAAGAGAGACAGAGAGTGGTAGGGAAAGAGAAAGACCACAACTGTCAACAGGGTCCCACACTATGTTCCCCATCCCAGCTTTCTCAGCCCAATGGGATCATGAGTGCACATTGCTGGTGTGCACAGGTCAGAGGGGAAATCAAACCAAACATCCCCTGCATAGATCCAATATCACTTAGGCAGCATGTTACCACTGAACCTCCAAGCTGGTCCTCAGTCTGTTTTGTTTAGTTTTGCTTTCAGGCAAACCCTAATAGGAAATGCAATATATGATCTAGGAAACAAAACATAAACCAAAGCCCAAAGCTAGCCTAAATGATGTAGTTCATGGAGTACTAGACTATAGTGTTAGAAGTTATATGAGCAACAGAGGGTTTAGGTCCCCAGATTACCCTCAAAACATGCCAGGTACACAGCCACAGGCATCCACGTTACCGGTGAGCTAGAGGGCTGAGAAAGGAGAATTGCAATGTGAGGAGATCCTGTCCAGACTTTCTTCTGCGCTCTCTCTCTCTCTCTGCTCTCCAATGAAAGAAGAAAGAAGAAAACAGCTGACAGAAGCAGTAATAGGTTCTCAGTTCTTTCTTCCTTTTGGACCTTTGGAGTCTCTTGATTGCCTTGTTTAATTCTCTTACCAGTCTATTGAATGTGAGTTATCATCAGTCCCATTTTAAAGATCAGAAATCTGAGGCTTAGGAAAATTAAATGATTTGTCTAATATCATGGAAGCTAATAAGTCATAGCCCGATATTATAAACCAACTCTGCCTGACTCTAAAGCCCTCTCTAAACCATGATTCTGAAGAGCGTGAGCATTCTCTGAAATCCTGTAGAACTCTTTCCAGAATAAGTTAACATAAGGTTGGTATTTTCAGAGCTTATTTGAATAAGATTAGAATAGCTTATTGTAGTGTTTAATAATTAATTGCTCTAGGTATATGAAGAATGACTTTTTCTTAATGAAAAATTTCAGGATGATATTGTAATGTTAATATTCTCAGAAAGTACTCTCATATGACATGGACCTCAATGTTAATGGGAGAAGTATATTCATTTCTTTTTCCTACAGATAATTCTTGAAAGCCAAATTATTTAAGAATCTTCACTGAAGCAAATTCTATTATATGAGAAATAGCTGCTTGGTAGTTTCTAAGAATTTAATAAATCTCTCCAAGAAAATGCTCGTTTCAAAAAAAAATTTTATATGAGACTCAAGAATACTCCGTTTTATTGTATTTGCATTAGAAATAAAATATATTTTCTGGCTAACTGTGAGAAGCCAGAAACAAGAATGTTCATTTTGCACTATTTGGTGAGTGGTATTGTGTTACTTTTTTTTCCCTTTTAATATGAGAAACCCACAGATTGCATGGTGCAGATTCATAGCAACAGAACTCCTGCTAAAAGGCCTGTGGAATATCACTTTCACCCAGTCACTGTACCTTGGAGTCATCTGTTTTTGAGATGACCTCCATGAGAACCGATGACGATACACGAATGGCTGCCTTGTGGGACCTGCCTTAGACACCTTAGACCCATCTGCCTTTTGTTTGCCTTTGGTCATGTATTCCACATGTGTGTGTGTGTGTGTGTGCGTGTGTTAAAATATTCATAAAAGATTTACCATTGTAACCACTTTTAGGTGTACAGTTCAGTGACATTAAGCATTTTCACATTATTGTGCAACCACCAACCCCATTCATTTCCAGAAAATTTTCATCTTCCCAGATAGAAATTCTGGACTCACTAAATAATAACATACCCCTTCTCCCAAGGCCATGGTAACTGCCATCCAATTTATGTCTGCATGAATTTAATTATTTTGGTACCTCATTGTTCTAGTCTGGTGTGTTGCTAGTTGCAGAAATACCTGAGCCTGGGTAATATAAAGAATAGAGAAGAGGATTAGGGAAAAAGAGAAAGAAAGAAAACTTTTAAGGGACACAAAATGGGAATTATCTGTGTATGATAATGTGTATAATAATATCTTTTACTGGTCTAATATTCAGTGTATTTATGCTGGGAAAATTTATTTTTGCATGTTGTAATAATATACAGTGATTGAAGGTATGAAAAATAACGAAATATTTTTAAAATGAATAGAGGTTGTTTAGCTCACAGTTTGAGAGAGCCAAGGTTATCTGGTGACAGCATTCTTGCTGGTTAATAACATGATGGAGAACATCAAATATGGACAGAGTAAGAGCAAATGTGTCTGTGTCTGTGTGTCTTTGTCTAATTCCCTCTCCTTAGAAACCAAAAAAAACTGAATCATGGGGGCCCCACTCTGATCACCTCTTAAGGCTCCACGTCTTATCCCATAGTCAGATTGTTTCCTCTTAATACCTTTACAATGTAACTAAATTCTAAAACATGATCTTTTGAGGGACACATTTAAATCATAGCACTTAAGTAAGTGGAATCATACAATATTTGTCATTTTGTCATTCTGTGTCTTGATACACTTTATCTTCATGTCCTTTGAAAGGAGGGACATTTTCTGATGTCCACAGACAGGTTATAAAGAATCTTGACACGTTTTTTAAATAATTATTTTTTTATTTCATATTATTAAAATTTTAATTTGCTATAGCACATGTTCATTTACTAGAAAGAGAGAGAGAGAGAAAGTGAGAAAGCAAGTCGCTAGGTTCAAGACTCAAACCATGGTCGACTATGTGGGAGTCCAGTGCCTTAACCACCACACACCTGCTGGCCCAGGATCTTGACACTAAAAAGACAACTTTTTTTCAATTCTGGGTTTGCACAATCAGTGGTAATAGTGCTAATGCAACATTTTGTCAAGCAAACTACTAAGATTAAGATAGTATTTGTTTTCATTAAAAACAAAAGGTGAGGGGAATTAATAAGCTTTGTTCTCAAGAACAGAAGGCTAAAAAATAGTCTAAGTCATCATATAGTGTTGCCTAAAAAGTCAGAAACTGGTCACAGAGAATTGAAGTAGGAAGGGACCACAAAGAAAAAGTTTTATTCCTACAGATTTTTGTGAGCTTTTATAACGTCGTTCATGACTTTTAGCTCTGTAGCCTTGTCTGATTTCCCTCTGATGGTTAGCAAGAGAAAAATATACTAGAGAGAAAAAGAAATTTCCTGTCTTTGGGGTCGGCTTTTGGACACGGAAGGAAGGCTTAGGAAGCCATGAAGAAGGAAAGAGCCCAATATTTTCATTCCTCTTTGCAGCCAACTTTGAGAAGTGAGAACTTCAGAAGGAAAGTAAGTGGTGACAGCTGTAGAAAAGAGAGGCAAGCAGGTGGTGTCCCAGGACCTAGACGAGGAAGAGAGTGCCAGCAGAATGTGGCCCAGGATAGGAGAAATGTCCTTTTGGGGTGACCTGGCAGGTGGTCCCTCAGCTGTTGGTCATTTCAGACCCAGCTCTAGTGCTCTGATTTGCACAGCCTCGGGGTTAAAGCCTCTGGGAGGAGTCTACAGATGAGGGCTTCCTACACCTGCAATGGACATCAATTTAGAAACTGAGGGATGGTCCTGTAAATAGCTGGAACTAGACAAAATAAGAAAAACCTAAGGCTAGCTGACTAAAAATGCTGGCTGCAACAGAGCGTTTCAATCCTCTTTTTGCATAGAAAGCTTAGTGGACCAATGGATTGGGGATTGAATTAACCAGTCAGAACTGCATACGTTTGAATTAACCATAAGAATTGTACCCTTTGTTTGCATAAGTGGACCTAGTTAAAGACTTGGGTGGAAATTATTCTTCCATAAAAATCCATCCCTGAACCAAATCAAGGAGGCAGTCTTTTTTTTTTTTTTTTTTTTTCTTTTTTTGGAGAGGTTTTTGCTATAGGGCGTGTCACTTGCCAGACAGACAGACAGAGACAGAGAGATAGAAAGCGAGAAATCACCCCCCAGGGGGGATGGCCACGCCGCAATCCCTTCTCCTCCATTCTCCTCTCGGGATCTTGGGCACGCACGCACACGCGCCTGGCATGAGTTTAAGCCACCGGGTCCGGGACGCAAACCGCCGTCGACTACGTGGGAGTCCAGCGACATAGCCATTACACTAACTGCTGGTCCCAAGGAGTCAGTCTTTTGAACACACTAGCTCCACATCTCCCAGCTGATATCACCCTGCCTCTTCTTAAAAATCTGATATTCAGAGTTGGTTTGTTGTTGTTGTTTTGCAGCAAGCTACACCATGCTATGTCTATCTGTTATGCCACGCTACTCTATTTATACTCTGAGGATATGGTGCTTTGCTTAACCAAGGTAGTCACTACACAGGCAGAGAAAAAATTGGTCAACCCTCAGATTCATATTAATTAACATAATAAGAATGGCCTTGCGTCTCACGCCCTCCCTATTTCCTACTTTTGTCAGAGTCCCAGTCTGCTGCCATCTGGGAAATTAGGTTTATGCCAGCAGTAAAAGAAATACACAGGGAGACTTGCATTAGTTTCCTGGGGGTCATGATGTACCATAAATGATAAAACAACAGAAAAGTAGCAGTTAGCATATGTCGCTGGAACTGATTCCCGGACCCGGCGGCTTAAAACAGACAGAAAATCCCCCCTGGGGGGTGATTTCCTGCTTTCATCTCGACAGCACCCTATTCTCCAGAAAAAAAAAAAAAAAAAAAAAAAAAAAACAGGTATCATCTCACAGTTCTGGGGCTCAAAGCTCAAAATCAAGGTGTTTGTGCAGTCGCATATCTTCGAAGGCTCTGGGTAGAACTTCCTTGTTTCTTCCTAGATGCTGGTAGTCACTGACAACCCCTGACATTCTTGGGTATGGGCTGCATCATGCCAGTCTCTGCCTCTGTTATCACATAGCATTTCCCTTGTGTTTCTTATGTCTTGACATAGCATTTTTCTCTTGTTATAAGGATACGAGTCATTATATTAGAATCCACTCTAAGTTCTTATCTTATCTTGATTATATCACAAAGACCCTACTTCCAAATAAGGTACCTGGGTTCAGACTTCAACATCTTTTGGAGAACCTATAGCAAGACTCTAACCTCAAACCATTGCCTCATTTGGTGCCCAGCGTCTTCACCTTGATTCTGCTCTGCTGAGTCCAACACCTTTGCCCAGGACTCTAATGTTACTCAGTCCCTCTTCTTTGTGCTTCTTTCTTGACTGAGCAAGCTAAAGTCTGATTTCTCAGGCTTCTTGGCCCCAGCCCCCACCAAAAACCCTATCGATACTTCAGCATTTGTCTGCCTACTCAGACTTTCAAGGTAAGATTTGTGGTTTGAGGGAATAACTTGAACTTGTCCCCAGCAGTAAGTCACTAGCTCTGCCTCCATATCCACCCCCAATTAAACAGGCCAAATTTGCCAATATCCATGTCATCTTATAGCTACAAAATATCCCATTGCTTATAGACCCCAAGGTCTGTCACATCCCTAACCCACAACCTCTAGAGACCTCCTTAGATCTTCCTTTGCTGGAACAAAAGCTGACCTCCACCACCTACCAGACTTAGCATAGTCCAAGCAGAGCATTCATTTTCCAAAAGCAAATTTTTTCTGGTTTTCTTCTTATTTGTCTCAAATAACAATCACAATGTTGAATATGACAACCTCTATATCCATATCTAATGTAATTCTTTTTTTTATTATCATCATAATCTTCTTTATATTACATTGGATTACATATAACTTTACAGTGTATTACAATGCTTTTTCAAAAGGGAATGCCATGCATGTCAGTCAATACAGAGACATTAATCTCCCCGCTTCAACATTCAATATCTTTTCTATGTTTTCCCCAATCATTATTATTATTATTCTAATTATTTTTTTAAAAAAACAGTCAATCACTATTTCTCATTTTGCTTGTAAAAAGACTTTGCCCATCATGATATACTTCTCAGACCAATCCAGTTGAGTATACTATACATGTCATTATCAACAGTTAATAAGCCATATCTGTTTCTCACTAACATCCTGTCTCTCTATTGTTCTCTTGCTATCTTTCTCTATCCTCTTCTCTTCACCTCCCCCATTCCACACTGTCCTATTCTCATTAAGTACCTTCACTGCTTTTATGTCCTCCAATTTTTTGCTCTCTATTATAGAGTGCTGATAGTCGGTATGTATTGAGTGGATACATACAATATCTTTCTTTCATAGCCTGGCTTACTTCACTCAGCAATATATCCTCCATATCTGACCACTTTCTATCAAATTCCAGGGTTTTGTTATTTTTTATGGCTGAGTAATATTCCATAGAGTATATATACCACACTTTTCCAATCCATTCATCAGTTTGTGGACATTTAGTTTGGTTCCATGTCTTGGCAATTGTGAATAATGCCATTATTTATTATTATTATTATTATAATAATAAACATTGATGTGCAAGCACTTTTCTGACTGAGCGTTTTCCTGTCCTTTGGGTAAATACCCAGAAGTGGGATTGCTGGATCAAATGGTAGTTCTATTTGTAGATCTTTGAGGAACCTCCATATTGTTCTCCACAGTGGTTGAACTAGTTTACATTCCCACCAACAGCCTAATATAATTCTTATTCTGCTTTCGGCTATATAAGAATTGCACTTCTATAAATCCACTTGTATTTAAGTTTCTCAAACTAATTCTGAGAGGTAATAAAAAAGAGTTAACTTTAGACAGGACAGTAAATAATTTAGACTACTGGAGGGTTCAATTATGAGAAATAGATTAATTTCTTCAGAAATCAAATAATTAAATTAGCTCAACTATATTATACTATAATAACAAAAGTATAGGTGGTAAAATACAGCAATTTTTATTTTGAGATCTTAAAATAAGTCTTATCCACAAAATATTAGATGACAAATTTTGTTTTCCCTTCAATTATTGGCTTAATTAAAATAATCCTGAATTTACAATATTGATATAGACCTGGTTTAAAGTCAAACCTGTATACAAGAGCAACCACAATACCTCACGGCCCTGCTTCTAATCAACAGCGTCAAATCAGCTTCGAATATCTCTCAGGTCCTTAAAAAGTCAGGCATTTTATAAGAAGTCACAATTTCCATTCCTTCAGCACAGAGAGTTGGCCAATGGTAAAATTAAACAAGCCGAAGTTGCCAATATCCATGTCATCTTATAGCTGCAAAATATGTCGTTGCTTACAGTTTATAAATAGATTAACAGCTTGGCCATGTTTACAGTCTACAAACATAAACTTAAAGACGTCGTAAGAATATTCCAATTGGCCACATACAGGAACCCAAAGAAGAAACCTAACAAATTCTCACTATCACTCACTCTGGTTATAGACGTGTGTGTGTGTGTGTGTGTGTGTGTGTGTGCATTTGTCTCATCTTTCTGACTCTCCCTTGTAAAGTTAATCATCCTCATTAAATGGAGAGAAACTCAAAGTAAAAAAAAAAAAAAAAAAACCTGACCATGCTTTGCTGCCATCCAAACCCTGCCAATTCTTTGGCCACTATTTCTGCTGCTGGGGCCACCAGAGACTAAATGGAATATTTCCATCTCCTGCCAGGAACACATGCCAGTATTTACTAGTACTTATGCAAAATAATTTTCCAGAATCATTTTTCAAAAGCTGAATGCTCAGTTGACTTATAAAGTTTAAAATGAATTAATAGGAAAGAAATAGACAGTCCCAGATGCACAAGTTATCAATTTTATGCTTGGGATGAGTAAGTCTTACATATTTCAACTAAGCTGGAATTACAATAACCCCATTTCTCCCCGGAGAAATGGTGGCTGCTGCAAAAATAAAGATGTGCTTTGTTTTGTTTGTATAACAAGAAGTATTCTTGGCTGGATTAAAATGATTGGCATAAAGGCTTAAAAATGCTCCCTTACCAACTTATTTGTCACCAGTTCTAAGTCATGTGTATGTGACCATGGTGGGCTGAATAATGTAAAATGATCTTTGTATTCATTCATTCATTTATTTGTCTATTCAGCCAACAATTGTTGAGCACTTACTTTGTGCAAGGCTTTGAACCAGGGCTTTGGAATCCAAAGGCGAGGAAGACATTATTCCACTCTATCCCATACGCTTAGCATAGGACCTGCAGCAAAGGTTCTTAAGCACTGCCTGTGTTTGATGCATTTCCAGCATCTGTCTTACTCTGATCAGTTGTCCAAATATTCTAGTCCCTACCAAACAAGGATCCTGCCTCCTCTTCCCAGGTCTGACCTCCCACCTTGCTTCCATCTAAAACCTGAAATTCTGCACTTGAATCTATGCTGTAAAACTAAGAGATTAAAAAGATACATTTTTGAGTCAGAAAAGCTATGTGACCTTAAATGAATGGTACCGTGTTGAATCTCAGCTCCTCATCTATAAAATGGGTACAGTGATAATTACCTCACTAGGTTGCTACATGGACTAAATGAAGCTAGTTATTTTTAAATTACTTAGCACAGTGTCCAAAAATAATTAAATGCTTAATAAATCACCCTGAATTCTGTAGCCAATCACATCCCAGAATTTTACCTATTAATATCATTTTCTTATTATTTGACTTCCTGAGTCTCAAATCTCTCTTGTATTAAATGACCAAGTCTTTAACCTACCATTCCCCCACACTTCACAGTGCCCCAGCAACTTGTATATGGACTTTTCACTGCCAGCTACAGACCTCCCCCTCCTAGCATGGGAGCCACTCAGCTCTCCTCGGCCCCTTCAAACCAAGTTCCCTTTTCCACAACATGTACTCAGGTGCAAACCCCTCCCAGCCTTCTCTCTCCTCAAAGCCTGGCAGTCATGACCAAGGACTTGGTCCTCTGATTTATTCATGCTCATTAGGACTGTTGTGAAAACAGCTGGTTGGCTCCCAAAAAGCCAGCTCTCCTAGGGCCACTCAATACTCACCAAACTGCTAAGCAAGTTCAGATTTTTTGTGCATGTGCTATAATTATTTGGATAAATTCTTAGTTACCTAAACCTGAAAAAGGCTTTTGCCCTCTTCAGCAGATAGTTTGTCTAAGCATCCTGATCACTGTCTATGTGCCAAGTGCTGAGGTAAGCAGGAGAGATAAAGACACAGAGAACACTGCATCCTACTAAGACAGAAGAAAAATAGGCAGAGATGCTATTGCTAGTCATTTCCTTCCATTTTAAGTGGCAAGCAACCTAAGAAGTAATTCTAGGTAGTGGATAATAAAAACATCACTAAAGTTGTTCTCTAAAACATTCTTAATCAATTACATTTGTGGAGAAATATACCAATCATATGTGTGCAGCTCAATAAATCTTTATATCCAGTACCCAGACCAAGAAACAACATTGCCAGAACACCAGAAACCCCCCTGTGCTCCCTCCCATTCACTCCTCACGTCTGGGAACCACTGGCCTGATAGTGAATGAATTCATATGGTATGTACTCTGTATGAAGTAGACAGTATATCAGGTTGCTTTATGAAGCATGTGCTCTTGTGTGATTGGCTTCTTTATTATGGTTGTGAGGTTCATCATGTGCTTGCCTGTAGCTTCTGTTCGTTCATTCTCATTTTTGACTAATACATCTGTATGAATATCTAACTTCATTTATCCATCCTCCCCAGACCAACTTTCTGTTTCCAGTTTATGGTATTATGAATAATGTTGCTATGAACATTCTAGCACATGTATTTTGATTGACATACACACTATTTTATTTACACCTAGGAATGAAATTGCTAGGACATTGCATGTATGTATATTAAATTTTAATAGATTATTCCAAATGGTTTTCTTCCATTATATGTGGTTTTGTTTTTTTTAGTATATTTTACTTATTTCTTTTATACATTCAGTCACTGTACATCACTTAGCTTGTAAAGCTGAATTTTCCAATGTGAGTACACTTCACAGTCACACCAGTCCAGTTGAGGATACTATACACGTTCATCAACAGATAATGATCAGCTATATATGTTTTTAAAAAAGATACTGCTATTCTAGAGAAATATCACTTCTCTCATGGAGGCCTGGCTCTGTGGGATCTAAGAAGTTGATTCTAGGTCCTGCATTCATAGTTCTGAGTTCAATTCCCCTCTTTGTGTTTTCCCTTTGTGCTCAAGAGAGTCTGTTTTATTACCTGCTGGGCAAGTGCAAAATGCCATCATTGAATCAAGAGTTTATGTACTCCCCTGAAAGAATGGTGAATATATTTTACCCCAGGCTTTGGGGCCTCCTGTTGTCTAGTGAGTGAAGATTTGATCAGAGGTAAGGTACAGAAGAATTGGAGAGAACAGTTGAATCAGAAAAACCATAACACAGAATCCATAAACAGGCCTCTGAGGCCTGAGACCAACCTGGTCAGAGAAATAAGTTGAGAGCAAGCAAGCAAGAGAGAAATGCAGGATAGCCAAGAGGAAGGCAGTAGGGCAGATACCAGAGAGCAGGGCAGCTGTCCACCAAAGGCTGCTTCATCTCTGTTTTCCACAGACTGGTAGTAAGTGGAGGGGCAGCTGGTAGGACAGGGGTAAAATGGACGTCACTCTATATTCCTGACTCACCACTTTCTCAAGATGATTGTTTAACAGAGCAGACCTAGTGGCTAAATTGTCAAAATTCTTCTCCATATTATCAACCCTTTAAAACATTCATGTCTCTGGTACACTCCATTTGAAAAGCAAAAGTAATAGATAGTGATCCATGATATTTATACCTTTGAATGCAGTAATCCACTTTGACCAATTTATTGTAAGGCTATCATTCAATATAGGAAAAAACATCAAATGTATTAATGTATTTATTTCAGGTTTAAATTGCTTTTTAAAAAATTGCATTTAATCACTGTACGTCTTTACAGTGTACACAGTTTTTCCCAGCCTGAAGACAGTGATATTAGTCAAGTCAAAGATATTATAATATATATTATCATCAACAGATAACTTTTTATATTTTGCCTATTAAGTGTTTGATTTGTTTCTTTGTTTTCTGATACCCTCTCTCCTGCCCCCATCTTGTTTTTTAAAAAAATATCTGAATGCTCAGTGACAGAAGACAGTATCAGTGTAATTGACTTACAAAACATTAAAGCTAATTAAATTAAATTTCTGTGCAAATTTGTTTAAAATATCAGGATACAGAATTGCATGGACATTAAAATACAATGAAATACACACACATGTGAAAGTGGACAAAAATCTCAAAAGAGTAAGTACAACAGATACTAGACATGTACACTATTTGGTAGTATTGACTGTTTTGAACAAATTAGCATATCCTTGTAACAACTGATGAGGTAAGTACCATCGTTAATTACATTTTACAGATGTGGAACCTAACCCACGAAGAGCCAACGGAAACTGTCCAACTTAGTAAATGACAGAACTCATGTATTTTGAGCTCCAAATTCTTAAAAATTAAACCATTATCATGAAAATATGAGTCAAATTAAGAAATGAAATGTTTGATTTTTCTATCTTTGTATCTTTTAATATCTTTATAACTGAATCAAATGTGACAAGGATTTGTTGGGCAGTCATTGTTTCTTATACATAGAGCTAAATTCTTTCATAGGCATTGTCTTATTAAATGTTGGCAATAATCTAGTACCATTGGACTGTTATCCTTGTTTTAGAGCTAAAACTAAAAGTGCTGTTGTCTAATTGATGATAACAAACCTCAACTACAAACACAAGAAAACAAACCCTACAAGCAACTATAAATCAACATGAGAACTACAAGTGTCACAGAGAAAATCACCTTAAGTAATAGCTAAGTCAAGCATCTTGTCCTGTGGAAAAAGTCACCAATCAAAAGTGAAAAGGTGACTATTAAAAAAGAACGCCTGCTTTCTGCTGGAATGTAGCCAAATCATAAGAAAATTTTATAGTATAAAACTAAGTAACATCAGCAAATTATCTGGAGGACATAAAATAGCCATTAGAAAGAAGATAAGTTTGTGGATGTTCATATAAAATGCCAAGAACATCACCCTCTTCATGCAACAGAGCCCAGTCCATCAAACCTCTGCTACATCTTCATATAACATGAGAGACCGAAGAAGGAGTTCCATCACCAATCTGTAACCTCATTTCCTCAATATCTTCTATTCTCAAGCATTGGTTCAAAAAGTCAAAGCAAAGGTAGCCTTACACTAGGTCCAAGGCAAAGTTTTGCCCATCCTTCCAATCAATCCTGCCTATAGCTTCTGCCATAACATGAATTTGTGTCTTGTTAAACCACTGTCATATCCCTAATACACAGTGCAGTGCCTGGAGCATAGTAGGCACTCACTATTAAATTAACTACTGAGAGATGAAAATAAGAACAAAGCCATAATCCTGTCTCCTAGAAGCTCATTAATTGTCAGGAAATGATAGCTGAAGTTAAGAAATGAGTTCAGTAAATTGCAATGCACATACACGTGCCAAAATGTGTACTACATATGCAAGGGTAAGGGTTTAGGGAGAAGAGAGGCAGAGTGAAAGAGCGAGAAGAACCTGGGCTGTATAGGTGAAGATGCTCGTCCCCTTTGCTACTTTGAACCAGCTCTAGGTGCTTGACAAATCTCCTAACTTATCTGAAGATCTCAACTGGCATCAGAGTCAGAGTGAACATTGAGGGACACTTAAAATGCAACAGTGTTAGAACTGGAAAGACACTCTTTAATCTTATTTTGCAATAATATTGCAATAAGAAAACTTATTTTTCTTATTTTGCAATAAGAAAACTGAGTGGGAATTAAAGCTCTCTGCCAAGGTTACAGGGTGTTCCTTGGGGAGCCAAACCTAGCCTCCCTCTCTTTGGAGCTTATTGGATATTTTACTACATCTCAGTGATGAGAGTTGGAGAGCAGCATGTGTGAGAGTAAACCGTGGAATTAAAGCACAGGCAATGCCACCAACTTGCTAGAGATGGCAAAAGAAAAAAGAGATTCAATTTGGTTACCAAGTATAGACATGTCCCAGGTGGAGCAGAATATAAAATCCTACAGGCAGACCTGGAATATATAAATCAGAACAGTTGGGTATAATAATTCAGCTATCAACTGTTAGCCCAACAGAAAGACATTTCCTTGGGAGGAAAGGGGAATAGAAAGAGAGCTTTGTTATACATTGCACTCAAACCTGGTGAAAACATCAAAATAATCTCATTAAAGAGTAACACACTCACGTAAACAAAGGGAGTTCACAGTAGTATTACAATCTGTTTAAGAAATTTCACTTAATCCTCTCCTTCAACAGACATTTTTTTTTTCTTTCAAATTTGCCTGTAGGCTAATAATCACATCATTTTATTTAGGGCAAAGGCCTGTCCCTACAAAATGTTATTTAAATGAACAATCTTTCCATGATCTGAAAGGAGTCACTGATACTGAATCAAACCTTTCCCATTTATCTGGTAACATTCCTTTCTGAAGGCCTCAAGAGATGACCTATCCTCACATTCTTTAATAAGCAATAGTTTCTTTTAAACTAGAAGGTGATAAACAAGGTCACTTTTAATGCCAAAGAAACATTTACATAAACCAACAGCATCCAGGATGTGCAATTAAAAGACTGAATAGTTAATGAGCTGCAAAATCATATGCACCCTTCCCAGAGCAAATCTTCCTGAATGATGAGTGATGGAGTTTTCCATGCTTGAATCTCTTTTTTAATTGAGTAAATAAGCTAAGGTAAGAATTAAAGACTAAATTAAAGCAAAAAAAAAAAAAATACCCCACAGACAATACGAGGGAGAATGAGAGATACAGGTGCTCTAGTAAAACAGAAGGAATATTTGTTTGTTTGACTTTTAAAACATTTGTATGTCTTTTTCACTTAACATCATGTATGTGTATTTTTGCACACACATGCACACCCACAAGCACTCAAAATAAAACAAGCTATACTGTTGACCTTGGAATCACATCTATCTTGCATATATCTTTGCATTCTCTAGGTTCCTTTTTTTACCATTCCCACCAAGAACAATAAATACTTAAATTTGTGAATTTGTCATCTACTAGATGTGGTGTGTTGCATTATTGGCTCTAATTCTTCACCCACCCTCACATTCTTATTCTTTAAGTTTATTCATTTAAGAGAGAGAGAGAGATAGAAAGGCAGCAACCAACAGAGTTTTGATGCCATGATCAACCCCTAGCTTCACCTGGCTCCAATCATGAGCACACACATTCCCAGCATACTCAGGAGGGTCCAGACATGAACCCAGAACCTTCTTAGGTGGGTCAGACTTGCAGGCATTGTCTTTTCCCACCAGACCATCATTTGGCTCTCAACTTACACTTTTAATTCAAGTTCAGCCATGGGATTCACTTTGGCCAACAGAGTGAGGTAGATATGGTAGCATGCCAATTCCAAGCCTAGGCCTTAAGATGCTTTGCAAGTTTCTGCTTGCCCTCTTGGACCTTTGCTACAGCCATGAAAAGAGTCTGCCCAGGCTAGCTTACTGGTCCAAGAGAAGAATGAGGGGTGCAGAGAGCAAAAAATATCTGTCTAATTCCATCCTAAAAGGTATATGAGAGACCACCAAGATCAACAGAGCAATTCAGATAAGCCCAGCTAAAATCAGCTGATCTATAAGTTCCTTAGCTATAATAATAAAAATATAGTATTATATAATAGTGATTATACTAATAACTGTTTCTAAGCTCCTGAGTTTTAATATGGTTTATTACATAGCAATAGCCAATAGATATACTAGATTAACTCATAAATTTAACGAACAAGAAGTTTCATTCCAACATATTTCTGAGTGATGGAAAAGACATCTCTCTGTCAGTGCTTTAATTCTCTCATTTGTACACAGAAGCTAATATTAGATGTTTTTTTTTCCCAAAAAAAAAAAAAAGCACTATGAAGATTAAATGCCCAGGGAACCAGCAGTTAGCATAATGGCTATGTCACTGGACTCCCACGTAGTCGACCGCAGTTTGTGTCAGACCTGGTGGCTTAAAACTGACGCCAGACACGTGTGCGTGCGTGCCCAAGATCCCAAGAGGAGAATGGAGGAGAAGGGATTGCGGCGTGACCATTCCCCCTGGGGGGTGATTTCTCACTTTCTGTCTCTAATGTCTCTCTCTGTCTGTCTGGCGAGCGCACGCACCCTATAGCAAAAAAATCTCTCCAAAAAAAAAAAAAAAAAAAAGATTAAATGCCCACAAGTTTCTTACTCTAGAAAGCTCACACAGATGGACATAAGGGTTATAGCATGATACATTGAAAGAAAGAGTGGGAATAAAGGAAAAGAAAGGAGGAAGAGGAGGAAAGAAGGGGTGAAAGAAGAAAAAGGAAAAGAAAGAGGATGTGGTGTGGAGGGAGGAGAAGAAAGAAGGGAGAAAGGAGAGAGTAAGGAGGAAGCAAAAGCCTTCCAGTAGAGAGGTCACTGTACTAAAAAGGACAAGACACACTTTAAAACAGTGACTGCACATGCCCAGGGAGATAACAGAGTTATCTGTTAAGACTGATGGGTATGACACTTCATTTAAAATAATACAGATAATTCCTTTGCATGAGAAGATATATTCTAAAGATATATTTGTATATACCAACTGTCCACACTCTATGGCAGAAACTGAAAGATTAGAGGATATAGAAGCATGGAAAATGGTTATGGATACTGGAGACAGTGTGGCAAGAGGGAGGGAGATGAGAGAGAGTGAGAGGAAAGGAATTAAGGGGAAAAATAGAGAGGCAAGACATTTAGGGACACAGAAATGGAGGACTGTCTGTTATCTATAACGTGTATGATGTCTTCAACTCGACTGGTGAGAGGTGTATTCATGTTGGCTAATTCATTTAACAAGCTGTAGTGATATAAAGTGATTGAATTTATAAAATAAATCAAAACAATCAAAATAAAATGACTACCAAAAAAAAAAAGGGGGTATATCTGAATGTCCTAGTGAGGTAGTACTCTCTAGAAACTAGGGCAGTGGCATCTGCTAAATGAAGCCCAAATTTCTTTTTTTGTTTTCTTTCAGGCAACAGCTAAGAAGTTTCCCCTAAGATTCTTCCTTCAGAATTTGAGTAACAACCTCAGAATACAATCCAGATCAGTGAATTACTGAGGTTATAGTGCCCTTTGTTCAAGTATGACAGGCACAGCAGAGATGCCACATACTTAGCATTACATAAGTGAATCTTTGACTAATTACTGCCCTCCACCTAAGGCCTTACTATCCAAATTGCCAGTGAGATAACTGTTGGCCAGTTCCAAACTACTAAGAAAAATCATAGCTCTGCTAAGCAGCTGTCACCTGAGAATTTAATTGACCAGAGAAAGTTCCATCAGGAAGAGTTGTGTATGCCCCATTTGACAAAGTTAAGTCCAGAAAGAGTCAATGTCAACTGTGTCTTTATCAATCAGAATTTGGCATCAACACAATACGGTGGTAACTGAGAGAGGTGAAGGGCTGGGGTAGAATGATGGGGGGATATCTGGCCCAGTATGTGGCACATTCACACAGACATACACAGAGAATAATTTATAAGCCAGACAGTCATTCTCTACTTATCTACTGAAGTCACTACCTGCTTCTGAGTCTTTAAGTTTGGCTTCCTTGACTCTTAGTTTCAGTTCCTTTCTCCCTTCCACACAGAAGGTAGTCCTTAATATTTTGCATAGACTGGTTAAGAAAAAAAAAGTTACACTTTCTATTCTATTGGACACTCATCCACATGCAAACAGAGCTGGGAAACCAGATCTATTTCACATTGTTGACATCTTTTCCCTAGGTACCATAAAAGTGTACCTACTCCAGGTCTGTGGAAATCCATCACACATTAAAGCTGCAAGGAGAGGCAGTGTGTTGCTGATGTTGCTGGAGAAAAGCTAACTGTTCCCCAAATGTCATCATATGATTAGTAGCAGGAGGCTTTTTCCTGATCATGCAACATCCCTGGGGCTCTTTTATCTATAGATTAACTCCTTTGTGTAAACTAACCCCTCTTTTACAAGGTAATACTCTTATTTTCTTAGGAGAATGGATAGCATTTCAGCCATGCCAACATCATGTGAGTATGATTAAATTTCTTCAGTCCAACAGAAGAAAGTTGATGGTAAAAAAAAAAAAAAAAAAAAAAAAAAAAAAAAAAAAAAAAAAAAAAAAAAAGCCAAATGGCCACATGGGTAGGTTAGAGGAAATGGTCAGTTTGAAGTGGTAGGCAGAGCTAGGAATGAGAGGAAAATTCCAAGTATGGACTCCACACTCTAGAGGTATCTGTGAGGTTGAGACTGTATGGACCCATACACTGAAGGTGCAAAGGAGGGGACAGAAAGGAGAAGGGACAGCAAAGTCTGAGATGGAATCATGGAATGGACAGTGCCATTGGAGCCATTCACAATGCCTGAGTCTTTGAACCCATGTCTTCTTCCAAATGGTAAGTATTAGATATAGTCACAGATAAGTTTAGCATCTGGGTAGAGCCAGAGCACACAGAGTTCCTGGGGCTGACACTAGCCACAAGCAGCAGCCTCCACTTGACCTACTTTCCCCATCCAAATATTATCGTCCATGTGTGCCATGATGTGAAAAGGGTTGAGAGCCCTGCTGTAGCATAATGGTGTAAGAAAGTAATTTTTTTTTTTTTAAGTTATCTTGTGGGAGGGACCAGCAGTTAGCGTAATGGCTATGTCGCTGGACACCCACGCAGTCTATCGTGGTTCGCGTTCTAGACCCGATGGCTTAAAACTCACATCGGGCGCGTGTGTGTACATGCCCAAGATCCCAAGAGGAGAATGGAGGAGAAGGGATTGCGGTGTGGCCATCCCCCCTGGGGGGGTGATTTCTCGCTTTCTGTCTCTAATGTCTCTCTCTGTCTGTCTGGCGAGCACACGCGCCCTATAGCGAAAAAAAACTCTCAAAAAAAAAAGTTATCCTGTGGCATGATAGTTCAAGAATTGGATCCCACATAGACAACCATGTGGTTTGAGTCCCAGATCCAGTAGCTTAAGAAACACACTTGCCACATATGCATGCATGCCCAAAATCCCCAAAGAGGGAGAAAGAGAGGAGAAGGGACCATTCCCCATGAGGCGGGGGGTACTTTCTCACTCCTCCCTCCACACCCACCATCTCTCTCTAACAAATGCATGCACCCTCTGGCAAGATTTTTTTTAAATCTCTGTTTTTACCGTAGTTAACCACTTCTATGTTTTTTCTGAAGGCAGGCTTAGTCATCCGAGCTTTCTGTACCATCACTGGTGCCTCTACATTCACATCTATAAAGTGAGAGGTCTGTATTAGGTGGTTGAGGTTTCTTCTGACTCAAGAGCTCTGCTGTCTTCCTGGTCTTCACATCCTGGAAGTTCTTCCATTCCTACACATGATCCCATCCTGAGGCTCAGCTTCAGTGCCACCTTAGAAAAGCCCCATCAACAGATTAGTTCAA
Source organism: Tupaia tana (assembly GCA_026018925.1). Taxonomy (NCBI): domain Eukaryota; kingdom Metazoa; phylum Chordata; class Mammalia; order Scandentia; family Tupaiidae; genus Tupaia; species Tupaia tana. The sequence goes on from JAKSZU010000001.1 coordinate 21,625,569, forward strand.
ATCTCTTTGCGACATTGTGCTTCATTGCACTTGCAATTAACTTTTTCCATTCATTGATGCAGCAAGGATCTGTTGAGGAGGGCTTGGGAACTGGATTGATGGATTTAAATTCCAGTGCTGCCATTTTCTATCTACACGACCTTGGGCAAGTTACTTAACCTCTACTTAGCTCACTTTCCTCAGTTAGGAAATAAAATTAATACTTGTGTCTATATCTCAGGGTTGTTGTAAGGAGTGAGTTACTGTTTATAAAGAACAATACCTGGGATCAGCAGTTGGTGTAATGCCTATGTCGCTGGACTCCCATGTAGTCGACCACGGTTTGAGTTCCAGACCCGGTGGCTTAAACTCATGCCAGATGCATGTGCATGCGTGCCAAGATCCTGAAAGAAGAATGGAGGAGAAGGGATTGTGGTGTGGCCATCCCCCCTGGGGGATGATTTCTCTCTTTCTGTCTCTCTGTCTCTCTGGTGAGTGCACGCGCCCTGTTGCAAAAACCTCTCAAAAAAAAAAAAAAAAAAAAAAAAACAACACCTGGCATAAAGTAAGCGTAAGCACTCAGTAAATCAGCAATTAGGAGTTTGATGATGATTTCTTTACATAGCATAGTAGAAGGCTTCTATCCAACGCTATTTTCCTGTTAGGCTATAATTCACATTTGCTTACTTAGCACTGTAATCTTCAGTGCCTAGCACAGATCTTGGAATATAATTGTATAACAGAGGTTCAAAATATTGGGTTTGTAAATTAATAGACACAAATAGTGTGTTTTGGTTTTAGTCCCATCAAATTTCTCTCTGTGCTAATTTTCACAGTTAAAATTTTCCAGCTCTTCAGCTTAAACTGAAGCTTGCTTTGTTTCCAATCTTTGCAGAAAGCAAGAGAAAAATGTAAATTTCTCTTTCACAAGTGAAATATTACCATTTGGGGAGGTCACATGAAGACTTTTTCCCAAACTTCATTCTCCCAGCTCCCCAGTTTAATTGCCTCTTAAGGAATTCAGTTTAGGTAGATAAAGATCATGACCAAGAAAAGAGAAAAATTCAAAGATGCATGCATTGGATTTCCAGATGTGGATGACTTTTGTTTTTGCCTAAATGGTGTTGACAATTTATGGTTGTCTTTGGAAAATCATTTGATAATGATCCAACTATCTAGAACCTCTTTATTTTATGCCTGTTAAAAAGAAAAGAAAGTTATTACCCAGGAAAATTTCCAGACTGCCATAAAAGAAAAGCAATTGCTGCCAAAAACCATCTGCCATAAAACCTCCCTAACAGCTTCTTACCTTTATGTATCTGTAAAGCACTCTTTTTAAAATGAGAAAAGACCATCAATCATTTCTTTTAAGGCTAATTGTGAATGTTTAATACAGAAATTAAATATGATAAAATACAAAATAAGGTGTGTGGCACTCTAGAATTAAATGTGAGCATCCCCCAAAGGGGAATACAAGCACGAGACTCTCGAACGAGCAGGGCCACTAATGCGCTGCAAGACCTGCAGCAAGTCCTCCCTTGGCCGCCTCTCCCTTCTTGCCCACAACTGCTAGAAGGGGACAAGTGCCACTCCTACTGACCTTCAAGGGCTGAGAGTCAGACAAAGTAAGAAAAGTGAGAACATTTTGAAAAATTAAACGTGAAATGAAATAAAAGGTGTAACCTTTTTTAATGATAGTAAGCACAAGAAGACTTGCCATGGGTAGTTCCATGTTTATATAACATTAAAAGATACTTCAATGAAAACGCAGTAAAATAAGGGGCTTGGGGTCATCTCTCAAGTGATGCTAAATTCATTTGGCAGATGGTGGGCTCAGTGTCCACACATCAACCTGTACAAGTCCAGTGTGTGCTCATGGTTCTGGCGGGCTGTGAGGAGGGGTGGGGAGGGGTGAGGGGAGGGGTGAGGAGTGGGGATGGAAGCCTGAGACTTTGCTGAGGGTGCTTGTCTCCCTCTCTCTGTTTCTGCCTCTCTCTTTTCCTTAGTCTCTCATTCTCATGAAAGAAATAAATACACTTTAAAAGTAAGGAGATTAAGCTATAAGTCAGTGGTTCTTAAATCCGACCACACATCTGATTCCCTAAAAACTTACTTCATAAAACAGAGGTCTAAACCTACCATAGGCTTACTGATTCTGAACCTTCATAGAGGGGAGAACATGAACACTTTCGATGGATTAATTTTAAAAGGAATTTAATGGTCACAAAAATGAAAAGTTTCTGTTGATAATGTACACAGTAATATCTTTGACTTGACTGATACATACCGTATTCATGCTGGGAAATAAAAATAATTATTTTTTTAAAAAGCATGTATACAGTCTTATCAAGTAGAGAGTAGGTTGTTTCTCCTCTCATGTTGTAATAAAATTAAAATTTTCCCCATTTATATTTCTATATCAATATCCTTGATCAATGTTTCTGTGTGTTTTTTCTATACTGGTTTTAATACAGGCTAATGACCTGATGTGTTAAATGTTTTAACATAAAAAATTCTACATGCTAAAAAGATGTACAGTAATTGGGACCAGCAGTTGGCGTGATGGCTATGTCGTTGGACTCCCACGTAGTTGACTGCGGTTCGCGCCCCAGACCCGGTGGTTTAAAACTCATGCCAGGCGCATGTGTGTGAGTGCCCAAGATTCCGAGAGGAGAACAGAGGAGAAGGGATTGTGGCGTGGCCATCCCCCCTGGGTGGTAATTTCTCTCTTTCTGTCTCTCTGTCTCTCTCTGTCTGTCTGGCGAGCACACACACCCTATAGAAAAACCTCTCAAAAAAAAAAAAAAAAAGATGTACAGTGATTAAATATAACTTTTTAAAAAGTAATAATTAATTAACAAGGGATGAATTGGAGTATTTATTGAGAAACAAACAAACAAAAATCACGATGTATTTTATTTAGAGGAGATCAGGGCATTTGGGGGGAAGGAATCAGAAGAGTCCCTTCAGTAAGACATTCAAGAAATTGTGATCAAATGCAACTTCTTTTGCAAAGCAGGAGGTCCTGACTCAGAGACATTAAGCGACTTGAAGATCACAGGTTGCTTTGGTGACAGGACGAGGACTACAATACTCTCTGGGCCCCAGGATCAGTGTGGTGATTATCACGGCAAGAAATTAAATTTGTGAAGCCAGATTTAAAGTCAGGTTGATACTAAGCTCTGCAAAGCTGTTGGGAAGAAAATAAATATGTTCTGTGGCCCTTGGGCTCTCAGCTGGTCTTGACTTGATAAAGCTTCATGCTGTGGTACACCACTAGGAAAACAAAACTTGTGCCAGGAAGGGAGCCAATCACACTGTCTCAAAGTATGCGCTCTACAGCCCTCTTTCTGTCCCCAGCCACAGTCAAGCAGCTTAGCATCCAGGACAAGTGCAAGTCCACCAGACCTTGCTCACACTCCCTCATGACACTTGCTGCACCCCGTTCCCATCCACTCACGGGGCCTTCTCACACCTGCTTTCCCAGATGTGTTCCTGGAGCTGATGGAGCACAGCTGGATGTGCCAAGTCCTGACCCCCACTCCATGCAAGTCTGGGGGCTTCGCAGACAATTACACAAATGGGGGCAAGAGGCTTCCTCTGGTGTGTGTTACATTCCCTCTCAGCCAAAAAGACGTGCACCATCAAAGGAGTTAGAGACCTTGCGTGCTATGTGAAACAACTTGCCCCTCAAACGGATTGATATCACGGCTGCCACAAGATTAATTGTATTTTTCCTGGAACAAAGCTGAAAATCACTCTAAGGGCAATAAATGTTGAAATCTGTCTATGCTCTGCCAAAATTTCAGACAAAAAGCCAATAAGGCAATTTTTACCTTACGTGCTTGAATGGATTTTTAAAAAAATAGATCTAATGCTGAATGCAATAGAGTAGATCAGCCCTTGAGCTCAAAAGAGACTGCTCACTTTTGTTTGAAGAGTGAATTCTCCTGGGTCAGCTGAACTTCAAACCACGTATTGGCATATGCCACCCAAGGGAATCCACAGCCTACAACTCCTGTTAAATGCCTTACAGAAATAATGACTTACCAGGTGTGTGGACAACACTTTCCCAAGGTCATCTCTTTTTAAAATAGAAAAGCCAAGGATGTGAAGTTAATAGTAGCAGGGCAGAGGGATCTGTTAGCCACAGCTACTTTTAAATTTTCAAAATATTCTGAAGATGGAAAAACCTTATCCTGAAGCCAGACTGAGACCTCTCAGTGTTCCGTTTGGGGTTAAATAGATGGTCATTATAACCCATTCTTATATATAAAATAATTTATAGGTTATAAAGAATTCTCATACATTATCATACTTATCCTCCCAACAACCTGTGAGTTGGGTATTATTACTAAGGTTGCTTTATAGATGAAAAAACTAAAGATCAGCTATTTTAAACTGGTTTATAGAAATGTATCAGAAGGGGAACCAGCAGTTAGCATAATGACTATGTCGCTGGACTCCCACATAGTTGACCACAGTTCGCGTCCTGGACCCGGTGGCTTAAAACTCACGCCGGGCGTGTGTGCGTGCGTGCCCAAGATCCCGAGAGGAGAATGGAGGAGAAGGGATTGTGGTGTGACCATCCCCCCTGGGGGGTGATTTCTCGCTTTCTGTCTCTATGTCTCTCTCTGTCTGTCTGGCGAGCGCACGCGCCCTGTAGCGAAAACCTCTCCAAAAAAAAAAAAAAAAAAAAAAGAAATGTATCAGAAGGAATGATCAGACATGTATATAAACTGCTAAACATACACCTATATTTATATTTACCGCACATAGTCAGCATTTCAGCAGAAACTAGAGAGCAAACTCAGAATAATTTTAAGGGGTTATTAAGCAGCAGTTTACAAAAGTTAGAGACAGGTAGAGAAAGTATGCAAAGGTTAGATTGGTACTCCAGGGTGAACGGTGTAGCATTACATTCCTAGGTATGGACAGGAAGAGAGTGCCGGAACCTAGACGAAAGAACCGTAGGAAGAAAAGGCCCCGCTGAGGTCATGAGTGCTGGATGCTGCTGCTAGTCAGGCTGATTCCGTGCCCCACCATAAGAAGCTGGCGCAGCAGTGCACCTACTTATAGCCCCAGTGCTAGGGAGGCTAACGTAGGAGACCCCACCTGGGAAAGAGGAAGAAGAAAGGGCTCCTTAGAGGCACTGTGATCTGTGACTTTCACTCAAAGTAGGCAACAACCTGGGATAATAGGTAAACCCTGGTCCCAAATTGGTCAAAACTAAGCAGAAGTCAAAAAGCAAGAGTAATTGAGGTAAAGTATATCTCTGAGCCTCCTAGAGCAGAAAGTAGGATAAGGGAAGGAAAGGGAATAAGTCTGGAGAGGCAAATGGAAAATGGCCAGTCCAGATGTCTTCAAAATGTTATTTATAATTAAAAATCAGCCTGTTCGCACAACACTAAGAGACTAAAGATACAGTGCTTCATACAATAAGATATTGGTCTAGCTATTGAAGACCATTTTCATTCTCAACAAATAAGAATATATTCATTCATTTATTCTATTTATTTCTCAATGACCATAAATAGAATTTACATTCTGAAAGAATGTTCATAATATAATAAAAAACTCAGAGAAGCCTTTTTTTAAAAAAACACATATAGTACGATTCAGAAATGTAAACGCCTCTAGACATTATTTCTGAGTTGCAGAATTAGTCTGTTTTCATTTTATTTATTGTGATTCTGGTTTATTTTTTTAAAGTTCTGTAATGAACATGTATTATCATTAAAACATGGAAAATAACATTTTGATTTAAAACAGATTATCTAATTTTTTTTAGAAATTCTGAAGAATGTTAACAATCATTGGCTCTAGCAAACTCTTAAACCCTAAACATAAGAAAAGTCAGAAGATAAAAATGATCTATGTTTCGGGACCAGCAGTTAGCGTAATGACTATGTCGCTGGACTCCCACGTAGTCGACAGTGGTTCGAGTCCCAAGATCCCGAGAGGAGAATGGAGGAGAAGGGATTGCGGCATGGCCATCCCCCCTGGGGGGTGATTTCTCGCTTTCTATCTCTCTGTCTCTCTCTGTCTGGCTGGCGAGCGCACGCGCCCTATAGCAAAAAACTCTCCAAAAAAAAGAATGGTCTTTGTTTCTACTGATATTGAATTGTGTTGGCTATTTTCAGAATTGCTCAGTCAATTACCTATTGTATAATGTATCTCCATAACAATCCCATAACAGGAGTCCTCACCTCCTTTTATACACAAGATGACCTAGGCTTAGAGAAACTGTATCACCTATACAAGGTCATGCTTCTGCTAAGTGACAGAGCTAGAATTTGAATCAGATTGTTTGACTCCAAAGTCAATGCTTACTCCAAAGAGCTGGGCCATCTTCCTAATAGGAAGATGTTGTACTCCCAGAAGCCCCATCCTACGGAAATAGTCTCTCTTTGACCACCAGGACTCTAAAGAACTGTGAGCAGACATTTCCCAAGCAATTATTAGTATTCTTAGCTAACAATAAAGATCTAGAAATTCCAGGAGTACAAAAAAAAAAAAAAAAAAAAATATAAGTCACATTCATAAAACTCCCAGAATAAAGAGTTTGCTGATCTCAATGTTATACAGAAAAAGATTTATTGGCCACTGACTACATGCCAGGCCCTGAGCCACATGCTTTTACTCATCTCATTTTAACCCCACAACCTTCTAGGCCATTCAAGTCTATTACTACCTCTGCCTTCTACAGGAAGAGATCAATCCCCCCAAAATTTAAGCAACTTGCCTAAGAACAAACAGCTAGGCAAGTGACAGTCTGGAATGTGAGTGTAGATTTGTCTGACCACGAAATACAGTCTCTAAAAGCTTATTAATTAGGTAGAGAGATAAGCTATGCTTATTTGAGAAAGGCCCAGAGTAATAAATCAGCAATCTCTATTAATACTTAATAATAATGTCCCCCACTAGGTTTTTATGTTGCTCAGACTCCTACTGCAAGGACTTCATTCTACTGTGTAGCTCCCTTCCCAGTGAAATTTAGATGCTTCTCCTTGAAGTTGAAAATCGTGGTCTCCTATGCTCAAGAAGAGAACACAGACATTGGAGAATAATTGCATTATCTTCCATAGACAGAAAAGAAGCTCTTCCTTTGAGTTCCCCATCCCAGAGCTCGTCTCTGGTAGCCAAAGGACCAGAGGCTCCTAGCATGGTCCAGCAATGAATCTAAATTAGTCTCCATTCAAATTCCTTGTGTTCTCAGAGCACCTTCACAGATGAGCCCTTCAAGGAGGCTAGTCTTCAGTTGCCTTGGGCAGCTTCATAAAACATTCAGGACTTTACATTTCTCAAAGAACTCCAGCCCTAAAATTCTGTTGGTTCTCCTAGTTTCAGGAGTTGATGAGAATTAACTTGTAGATATGTTTTCTCTCCTTAATAATATAATCTGGAGAGTTGCAAAAAGGCCCCTGAAAGCAGCTCTCTTTCTGGCTTCACACTCACCCTTCCACTCCAATTCCATAGCCAGAGTTTATTCTTCTCCCCACCAGGCTGATGTACGTTAAGATTCCATTTCACAGTGGGGTGAAAGGATAAGATGTATCTTAATTTACTTGGTGTTCTGCCTACCTAGCTTATTTAGATTTTCAGCCTGCTGAGAAGGAATTGGGCCTAGCTTAATGATCAGTTCAACACTTAACCTGTTGCTGACACTTGAACGTGTTCTAACCCTGGTTAAAATTCACAGACAGCATTTAGGCAGGTAGCCTGGGGGTAGGAGATCCTCTCTGGACCCTCTGTCATTATTTAGTTTTCTGCCCAGCAAAGTCAAGAAAAAAAGAACTTGCAATGAGATTGCACCTGAACTTAGAAAATGACCTTTTAGTTGCTGGTCTTAGTGCTTTTTGGCATGAACGAGGCTCCGTATTTCTAGCCTGACTCCCAAGTTTTGTAATGCTTTCCTACAGCTTCTAGGAGCTTGGTGGTTCTCTGCTTCCTGCCTTCTACAAATTATTAGAAATTAATTTGACTTGGTTCAGCATTATCTGACAATTGCACTGACCCCCCCATGAACCTTTCTGGCTAATTTACATCCCCACCATGTGGCTTAATGTCTCAGATGCCAGTGCACATTATTTTAAGCTCATGCCAATTATAATTTTTTAATACAGTCTGAAAATCATGCTGTTACTTAGCAACAAAGGTCACTCCAATAAATAATAATATCCTGTGAGACTATTGATACCCTCGATTCTTTTTCATGGGGAATGAGAGTGAGTGATGAAACCTTTCCTGGTTACTGCTAATGTTTGAACTATTGACAAGTCGCCACTACCTGCTGCTTCTTCAATATGTGCAAGCTGAGCTTCCTCTTTATCTTATGCCTTCCTTCTCTCTGGGACAATGATTGCATGAGACTGGCTGAGCCCCTCTTCTCATCCTTTTTCTCCAGCATTCTTTCCACCTGCAGACCACAATAGGAAAATGGGTGCTTACAGATATAAACCATAACAAGATTCAGAAACATCAGACTAACAGAGCCAGGAACTTTTTATTTCAGAAGCCAAGGGTTGAACATCGCTAATAATATGGAATACTGTGTTTTTTTCTTTCCTTTTAGACTCCCATTTTCCCCTGGAAAATTATCTTAGCTGTAGGCTTGAGAGGACCTTTTGTGGACAACCAGAGAACTAATCAGGGTGTAAGGATTCCACAGCATACTTAGACTACAGACTTGAACCTCAAGGGCATCCCCCTTTGATGTCACCTGTAGCATTTCCCTGTCTTCTCTTTGCATTTAGGGTAAAGGCCTCCTTCTTCTCTAAGCAATGGGGGCCACATACCCCCTTGGGATACTGACCATACAGGGTTGTTTAGAAACTGTACAATCCTGTATTTATAAGGAACTCCTTATTACAAGTACTCAGAGGAGAGCAAAAGAGCTAAAGAATCTTCGCAAAGCCTGGCAGAGTTTCTAGGGAAGGAAAAGTCCGGCAGTCTTCACACCCTCCTCCCACTGCCCAGCATACTCCCCTCCAGGTCAGTGTCAGACAAAGAGCCATTGATTCCTGACTTACTTCTCCCCATCAGGAGCTCCTGTCCTCTGAGAGACAGTCTAGGGTTTTCTTTTTTTCCTTTCTTCCTTCCTTCCTTCTTTCCTTCCCTCTTCCTTCCTTCCTTCCTTCCTTCCTTCCTTCCTTCCTTCCTCTTTCTTCTTTCTTCCTCTTTCTTTCTCTCCTTTTTCTTTCTTTTTCTTCCTTTTTCCTTTTCTTTTCAAAGAGATTATTGCTATAGGGCATGTGTGCTCACCAGAGAGACAGAGAAACAGAAAGCTAGAAATCACCCCCAGAGGGAATGACCATGCCACAATCTCTTCTCCTCCACTCTCCTCTCTGAATTTTGAGCATGCACACACACACACACACACCCAGCCTGAGTTTCAAGCTACCGGGTCTGAAACTCAAACTGCAGAAGGCCACATGGACATCCAGTTCCTTAACCACTATGCTACCTGCTGCTCATAAGATTTTCTTATTAAGATTGGACCCATTTGAGGTCATCACATTTAACTACACAAAGAAGTAGTCTTACACTGCTAGTCCATAGTCTCTATTCTGTAGGAAATAAGACACATATTATTAGCTCATATTAGTAGGTTACCAGGAACTATACAACACGCTTCTACTTAGTCCTCATACACAGATACTGCTATCCTTACCATGTTACAAATGAGCAACTGAGGCACAGAAGAATTCTGCATTATGTAGCTAGTATGCATCAGAGACAAAATTCTCAAGAAGAGAGTCTGGCTCCAAAATTTCATGCACTTAGTCATGTCCCTTAACTGCCAGTATGTGACAAAGTCACTCTCCTCCCCTCACTAATAATGACACTTGAAGACAGTGAAGTTAGACAGACTAGACAAACTCATGTGGTCCTGTCTTCCGCAGCCAAGCCACAAAAAATCACAAGAGCTCCTGCCTTAGTCTTGTTATGCAAGATGAATCCCAGCAAACTAGATCCATTGAATTTCTCACCCATTGGCCATTTTTCTGTAGTTGTAAAGATCCAACTTCAGCAGCATAATACATTGCACATTGTCCATTTGCAAAACACTCAATAGGCACAGAATAAATATAAATCTCTAAGGCAGCCTGGTTGGGATCTAAACCTATGTGCTATGGTGTGGAAACCTCCTAGCAGGGTAAAGAATCTAACCAAGCAGGATATTAGCATCAATTCACTTTATCTTTTCTATAATTATCACTTCATTTTTTCCCTAGGGACTAGAGGAAAATGCAACTATCATACAAGTTGGTTTATTTTCAGACCAGCAATTTTCATAACCAGATAGAAGGCTAATAGTTTATAGAGAAAGGACCCTACTGTATCATTTCAACATCCCAGCAGGGCCTTCTCAGATTAATCTTTAGTCCCAAACCACCAGCCTCTATTTAGCTGATAACCCAAATGTGTCTGAAAGTCTGAAGGCATTGACGGGACCAGCAGTTAGCATAATGGCTATGTCACTGTACTCCCATGTAGTCGACCGCGGTTCGAGTCTTGGACCCGGTGACTTAAACTCACACCAGGTGTGTGTGCGTGTGTACCCAAGATCCCGAGAGGAGAATGGAGAAGGGATTGCGGCATAGCCATTCCCCTGGGGGGGTGATTTCTTGCTTTCTGTCTGTCTGTCTCTGTCTGTATTTCTGGTGAGCGCATGTGCCCTATAGCAAAAACCTCTCAGAAAAAAAAAAAAGAAAGTCTGAAGGCACTGATACCAGGCCAGAATGCTCCATTGTGCTGGGAAATTTTCCTTCATTAATTCATCTGAATTAAAAATTAGTTGAGGCTGAGTTCCTAAGGCAATATTGCCCAACGCCTCTAAAAAAAGAGCTGTTAGCGTCAGCTCACCTGATTCAGGGCTTCTGCAGCACTGTACTCAGAATTGGGGCACAATACTACTGGCTTCTATCTCACCATCCATCAGGAAATTGCTTTGTACCATCCATAGGACAAAAGCCAGCCACACCAAGAGGAACCATAAAGAGGCCAAAAGGCAGGCAACCACCCTCTTAGGTCAAAATTTCAGTATCTGCATCCCAATGCTGCTCTCACTCCCAGTCCTGTCTTATCTCTATTTAGCTTGATATCTGAAATGTGTTCATTTCATTATGCCTCAGTGGTTTGTGTGTTTTCGTAATCTTTACATATCCTTGCTTACTGATACATGAGAACTATCTTAAAATAGAGTGTCCATGTTCCCAGCATGTACATGCATGCATTCATTCACTCATTCACCAAGCATCTAGTAGATATTAGACTGCACAAGGTATTGAAGATGCAAATGAATAAAATTCCACCTACGTACTTGTGGAAGTCAGGGTCAAGTAAAGATAGCAGACATGTAAATCAGTCTTGGAATGCAGGCAATAAACTTGTTCAAAATTCAGAAATAGCACAGAGGAAGGTGATACAGCTGGAAAGAAAGGGAGACATGGAGAAGGAAAAGGAGCTAACTGTGCTAAATCCTAGTGACTCGAGGTAAGAGGGTTTGAGAAAGAGAGATTGGTACAAAAAATCATATAAAAGACATGAATTTAAGAAATTGGAACAAGTTCTTTATTGTCAGAATGCAGTATTGTGAAGCACAAAGAAACTCGAGGGTATACAAGAAACAAGGGCCAGGTTTTGGGAGATTTTCCGTGATCCCACTGAGATCTTTTGACAATATCAATAGTTTACATGCATTACCTCAACTGGTCCTCATGGCAGCCACATGAGGTAGTTATTAGATTGGATTTCAATAGGATCATTCAGCCACTGGTTGGGAAAAGACTGCGGAGAGGCAAGGGCAAAGTGAGAGGGCTGGTGAGGAGATGAAAGATGATGGTAGCTTGGACCAAGGTAGGGACAGTTGAGAGGAAGAAGCCATCAGAATGTTTTCATGGTCTAGATGAAAGTGAGAGAAAGAAAAGTCAAGGATAGTGCCAAGATCATTGAAAAGTAAGATTAAATTAACCAAGAAGAGAAAGCTACTGGTAGAGCTAATTGTGGACAATAATCAGAAACTCAGGTTTGGATATGGCAAGTTCAAGATGTGTATTGTACTGACTGAAGTTATCAAGTAGACAATTGTATATACAGGTCTGTAATTCAGGGAGATTCTTTAGAAGCCATCAGCAATCAGATGGTATTAAATCCATGTGACTGAATACCACTTAGGAAGTAAATGTGGGGAAAAAAAAAGAGAGAGAAATGATCTAGAGACTATCTATGGACCCCTCCAGTATTTAGCTATCAAAAACCTACAAAGATACCAGCAAAAGAGATTGTGAAGGAGTGACCAGGTTAGTGGGAACCAAGAGACAAGCATCAATTTTAGTAATGTGGAGATCAGGACAAGGAGGAGTAGAAGGAAGATGAAGAAGTTGGCTATCCCCTCCCAAACCACTCTTATTCTCACTGGCCTCATTTTCCTATCTACCCAGTACTACCCACTACAGCCCAAGCCTCAAGGCAGCCATAACTGTCTGAATACCAGGGCAGTTAATTACCAATGGTCACTGAATTACTTCAACATCAGTATGTTTTCATTGAGTTAGTAATATGGTTTCATTGCCTGAATTATGTAATTTCACACTCTCTGTAATAAGAGAATTCCCTGAGAGTGGAAATTATCTCCTTTATTTCTGAAATCAGAGCAGTGTCTATCAAAATACTTAAATTTCTGAAAATTCTGGTACTTTTTGTTTAAGTTACTAAAATTCTTCATTTAACATTTGTAAATTTCATGTTATTTTCCTTTTTCTGTGGGGAGCCTAAGAGGAAATGGTACTTGTGCCTTTCCGAATCAAACTTATCCTCTTTGATTATATCTGCAAGCCAGTGAATTAACAAGGTTGGTAGTTCCTAAACACAAGTGACTCTCCCCTACGACTTGCTAATACAATAACAAGCATTCATCAGCAGAACTTCGTATTGGCAGCCCAAATCCAGAGAACATTATATAATCAACAGTGGACTTTTGTTTCTAAGTTGCTCTTTGCCTTGTAGCTTTTATTAGAAGTTTTCTATCGATATGGAAATTGCTTCCCTGATACGCAGGTCACTTTCGTGATCCTCAATTCACTCACACACTCTTTCATTTCCTTTCCCATTTATAATGTTCTGCTCGAAGCAGAATTTTCTCTTCTGAAACTGTTGTAAAATAAATTATGGCATTTCACTGAACACAGAGTCAAACATCTATATGAACACGCAGATATGTGTAATACAAGCATGAATGAGTTCCATATGTTTTTTGAAAAAAACAAGGTTCTCCTAGGGCAAGAGGGCACCCAATATTAATCACACACACATGAATTTTACTTAACAGTCTGCCAATAGCTTTGATTTCTAAAAAACAATTAATGTTTTAGTTTATGTAAGTAATTTTTACCTTGGAGAGAAACAGAAGGGAAAAATGATGTTTTTCCTTTCCTACGACAGAATTTTGTCCTCCTAGCGTCTATGCACCAATCAGGGAAAAAAAATCTAGTGTCTTAAACATTTACCTTTGCTTGACCTTGATTAATATCTGGACCAGCTGACAGACTACGCATTGGCCGTCCAAGTCTTATGCCCTACCTAGAAGAAATCAGATAGCATTTCTGCACAATGTAATGCACCTTTTGCATTCACTTCAAGTAGTTACATAATGAAAACTATCACAAATACACTCCTGCAAGTGTTTCTTTCTGCCAGTCCCCAGAAAGTACAGAAACGCTGTATTTTCATTGATCTTCCAAAGGCTTTAATGCATCATTATGAGATCACTTTGCCTTTTACATGTGCTAATGGGAGTGTTACATTTTCAAATATGATCACTGTTGCAAATCTTCCCCCATTCCGCAAGACAAGGGCAAAAAAAGACTTTGATGATTCTCTGGACTGCCCTGTGGCTTGATAATTTCCACTGTGATCTTCAGAAGAGTGTAAAGCCCAAAGGAATCAGCTTTGTTGTCCCCCGTTTACCTAAAAAACAGAGGTCCTAAAAAAATCAAAATCACTTTCTTCTAAGAACTCATAGATGCCTGTGATACATCATTGCGGAAGAAAAACTTCTGAGGTAGTTTTTGGTTTTGTTTTTTGTTGTTGTTGATGTTCAGTTTCTTTTTTTTTTCCTTTGGTTTTTTTATTTCAATTTCTTTTATACATTCAATCACATGTTACTTAACTTGCAAAGTGAATATTCCAACATGTGTACTTTTCTCACTAGTCCAGTTAACAATACTCTAAAATTATCTTCAATAGAAAATAACCCATTTCTTTGTTCCATAAATGACTTGCCTCACTATATTTTTCATTAATGTCCTTCCTCATACTCTATTCCTTCACCCACATTCTTCCCACACTGTATCTGGTATTTATAACAGAAACTGAATGACTAAAGGATATAGAAACATAGTAAATGTTTTTGTTTTTGTTTTTGTTTTAAATAAAACTATATCTGGATTTCTGGCAGCTATTTGGTTCAAAGTTCGTTGATGTGTGATCTTGACACCAACTAGTATTGCCAGAAGAATTGTCTCAGCTGACTTCAGGATCCTTGTGGAGTCCTACAGAGTGGCTTGAGCAGCAGTCATTCTGCCAAAGTGTGGTGTCAAGTCTGAGGAAAAGGCTAAGACAGCCACAGAGTTGAGGTCAGATGTCATTTCGTCATTAAACCATTTTCAGCAGCTTCCTACTTTCAGAATCCTTGTTCAATTAAGAAATATAAACCTTTATATCATTTAGCTACTGCTAGTTGAGTCTTTTTTTGTTACTAATAGAAAAACATATTCTTAATTAACACAAATACCTATAATATTCTAGGCAGAGTCAAGCCGGAGACATTGGTTTTACAAGAGAGAGGGAGGAATTGCAGCAGGATAAAACACCTGAGATTGTACAAGAGCTGAGATCCAAGCATAGGGATAAAATAAGAGTGTCATCATTTCTTCATAAAGGTGTTGACTTAGTTAAACAGGATATCATGTATGAAAGTAGTTTGTAAATAGAATAGCAGTGTACAAATGTAAGGGCTAATTATTTTGCATTTGTGGTCAGGGTGTGCTATGAATAGTGGCTAAAATGTTATACTCTAGAGTCAGAGCACAGGGTTTAAAATTCCAGCACACCATATATGGGAATTATAAGTCTTGAGAAATGTATTTAATATCTCTGCATCTCGGTTCCTTAATCTGTAAAATTGGAATCACAATAATAATTACCCTGTGAAATACAGTAAGAATCAAATACAGTAATATGAAAGGATTTAGCATAGAGCTTGGCACATGGTAGCCCTCAGGGAGAGTCAGTCATTGTTGATATATGATGACTTATAGGGCATCTGAAGGCCCTCACATGCCAAAATGTACCACCCCCCTACTGCCTCCTGTTTGTTGGAGAAAATCCCACATTGGTTTCTGTCTTGCTTAAAGCCCAGAAGATCATTTTTATAAAAGAAATGTAGCATTCATCTGAGGAAGGTTAAACCTTTATATTCCAAAAATATTCATAGGGCAGCTATGACAAGCAAGTAAGGCGCTGAGAGGGATAAAAAGAATGCCAAAGATATGCTCTCTGCTCTCAGGAAATCTGGAGAGATAAAACATAAATGCAAAGAAAGTGAAAGACTATACAAGAGATAAAGAACAACTAAATGCTGTACAAGAAATGTCACAAGCCAGTGTGTGATTAATTGCCAAACAGCAATGCAGAGAAGAAATTAGAGCCATCCAGTGGCCGTAGACGGGGAAATGATCTAGGACTGCTTCCAGGAGAAAAGAGAATTTAGACCAAGGATAAGATGGCTTTACATAGCAGGAAGGACACCCCAGGAGGAGAATGTAACATGATCCATGTCACAAAATAGGATATCCCTGAGTACATTTGGGCATGCAGGAGACCTGGGGATAGAGACCATAGTGAGGGAGTGAGTTTGGCCAAAGCAAGGAAAGTACCATATAATGAGCAGGAGGAAACAAGTGTAGCCTGAACTCTGAGTATGGAAGACCCAAGCCAGTAGACGGTGGAGAATCATGGAGATTCCAAATGAGCAAAAATGCCCAGTCACTTGTTAATACCAGCCAAAATCAATTATTAGGATTCTAAGAAAATGAATTATAAGAGACAAGCCTCTGGGTTCTGTTGAAGTGACAAGTAAGTGCTCATGGGGAGTTTCCTGCATTAGGACAGGACCATCAAGTCAAATAGCAGTCAAAGAATTTGCCAGCAAATGGGAAATCCTTTCTGGCTCTGTTTCTATTGGTTGCTAGCTTTATTCACATTAGTTTCTGAGGCTTGTTCCTATCTGGAGTGATACCATAGGGAAAAAGAACTCAGCACTTGTAAGTTTGGAGGAGGCAATGGAGAAGGGAAAGCCTAGGAGACAGGTATGCTGCCTCATAAGGCAGGGGGAGAATTGCATGTGATCCAAGGTGTGCATAAAAGTGCTGGGCTCCAAGGTAGACAGAGAGAGTAACAAACAAAAGGGATGTGTGAAGAGAGACTTGACTCATCTTGACTGACAGGTAGTCTG
This sequence comes from Tupaia tana, assembly GCA_026018925.1. Taxonomy (NCBI): domain Eukaryota; kingdom Metazoa; phylum Chordata; class Mammalia; order Scandentia; family Tupaiidae; genus Tupaia; species Tupaia tana. The sequence continues at coordinate 21,642,067 of JAKSZU010000001.1, forward strand.
GGTTTCAGCTAAACTCAATTCAATTTCCCAAATATTGAAATGACTCCTCCTGTGTCTATAGTCCCTGTGTTCAGTGACATTAGAGTCCTTAGTAGGTCTCAGAGCTGTGCTTAGATATCTACAATACAGAACCCAGTGACCACTGTCGTACAGAGCAGTCGAGTGCTTTGTGAGCTTCAAGAAAGGAGTACATGAGAATTGGGCTGGGGAAGGAGTCTAATATCAGGTAAAGTAGGGTGGAGGAGGTAGACTTCAGATGATCTTTGAAAGTGGGGTATTGGAGAAAAGAGAAGAGTTCTAGAGAAAAAGAACCTCAAAGATCATATACACAGTCCTAGTTATAGAAAAACCTTGTACTTGACTGAAAAAAAAAATAGTCCTGTCATAGTAAAGAGAAAAATTAGACATAATGTTGAACATTCAAGTTAAAGACAGCTAAGAATGCTAGATGAAAGTTTGTCTTAACTGAATGAAGAGTGGAGTCATTGAAGGGTCTCCATCAGGGCAGTACAGGCATTGGTGACTTTATATTTGGGGAATAAATCTAAAAGTGGTGGGTAGGGATGGCATGAAGAGAAGAGAGCCATTACGATAGAACAGGTGAATGGTAATGAAGCCTCCACCTAAGGTAAACGGGCAATAACAGAATGGAAGAGGAGAAATGTCTGGGGAGAAGATTCAATCAGGCCAGAGGCCAACTGGACACAATAGTAAAAAAGGGAACAAGAAAGAGGGAAATGCATAAAGATCAGTGTAAGGTAGAAATCTTAGGTAACTGAGAGAGGGGATATCATCTGTTCATTTTGTGTTTGAGGAGCCCATGTGATGTCTAAGTGGCCAGTAGAGCAGGCAGTCAAAGACCAGAATGTGGAGCTCAGAAGATCCATCATGGTCAGAAATGTCAGTGCGGTCATCATCTGTCCAGAAGTCATAAGAGGGGCTTTAAGAATAAAGAGGATCTTGAGAGATCAAATCTGGAAGAAGAGAAGAGGTTTAATAGAACTTTTTGGAACCATTAGGATCTGAAAATATCAAAAGGAAAAGGAGCAAGGGAAGGAAGAAGACGATACCTCTTCTCCCTGCCTTGGTGGGATAGAATGTCTGGAGACGCAGCTGTCATTTGCCAATATGAGGCGCAAGTAAGAGAACTGCAGCGAGGCCTCCTAACTAGTGATGGCAGTGGTGCTAGTTCAGCCCAGATCTTTGTGTGCCTCTACTCTGCTGCACTTGGCAGTACTGACAACACATTCCACATGAGATTCGTGCTCTCTCTCTCTCTTTGTTTTTCTCATCATTCTGTGTTTATTTCCTGGTTAGAGTTCTTGATTATTTTTATAAGCAAGTTGAGGTAGTTATAGGGTCTATTAAAACAATTGTATTGGTTAAGAACTGCATAGCCAGGAAACACAAAATCAACCGTGAGCATAGCTCTTTATTTTTTTTTCAGTTTTATTCATCTCTTCTTGTTTAAATTTTTTATTTACATTTTATCACTGTACATTTACAGTGTACAACATGGTTTTCCCAGCATGAATACAGTGCATATTAGTCAAGTCAGACATTACCATATATATTCTCATCAACAGGTAGTTTTTCATTTCATATCTAATAAATTATTTGTCTTGCTCTCTTGATTTCTATAGCATTTCCCCTTCTTCTGACTTTCCCTCCTAAGAACCCAGTGTGAGTTGAGTGGTGAGCAGAGACCAGCCTAACTAGTAAGTATTCAGGAGGGATTGTGTGAGTGAAGTAGGGAAAGAAAAAGGCATCAATGACATCAATGACAGTGAGAAGTTTTACAATAAAAATAAATTAAAAGAGATGGCATAAACTTAAGGCATGTCAAGGATCCCAGAGAGAGAGAGAGTCAAATGAGAGAAGAACCAGGAGTGTGGCCAACTGATGTAATTAGGCAGAAGTGTGTCACTCTACATACCCGTCAGTTTTGTTAGGGCTAAATGACCTCCGGAAAGTCACATTTCTTCTCTGAGTCTCAGTTTTGCATCTGAAAAATGGAGTTGAAGCAGGTCAGAATGGAAGAGTTCTGAGTTCCAGACACAGAACACCTTTAAAAAGCCTAAATTCCAGGAGGGAACCAGCAGTTAGCGTAATGGCTATGTCGCTGGACTCCCACATAGTCGACCGCGGTTCGCATCCCGGACCTGGTGGCTTAAAACTCACGCCGGGCGCGTGTGCGTGCGTGCCCAAGATCCCGAGAGGAGAATGGAGGAGAAGGAATTGCGGCGTGACCATCCCCCCTGGGGGGTGATTTCTCGCTTTCTGTCTCTATGTCTCTGTCTGGCGAGCGCACGCGCCCTATAGTGAAAAACCTCTCCAAAAAAAAAAAAAAAAAAAGCCTAAATTCCAGATTACTGCTCCATGACGCAGAGCAAGCTGCATTACTTTTTCTTTTATTTTATTTTATTCTATCTCTCTCTTTTTTTTTTTCTCTTTTTAGTTTTGTGTAGGGAGTATGAACTCACTGGAGAGAGATAAAGAGAGAAAGAGAGTGAGAAAGCATTCCTCAGGGAGAGAGCCATGCCATCATCCCTTTTCCTTCTTCCCTCCACCACTCCTTTCCTCTCATGGGATTTTTGGCACACATGCCACATGGCTGGCATGCTTTTCAAGCCATCAGATCTGGGATTTGAACCACACAGTCTGCCATGTGGGATCCAGTCACCTTAACCACCATACCACTGACCAGCCCCTGCATTAGTTTTCGAAGCCTTACTCTCTTGCTTACAAAATAGAGCTGAATCACTATCTTCAGAGGACTTGTGGAAGAAGAAACTGAATGAGAGAAAATGTCCCTGGCACAAACTAAGATCACATTAGCTATTACTTTGTTTGGCAAGAATCATCAAAAGATGAACAAAATGGCCACATCAAGGAAAGCACAATTCCAGCTGTGAGATAGACTCAGACTCAGTTTGTTTTGTACCGCCTCATTTACCTGGAACACTGCAGTGCCTACGTGAATTCAAGACAAAGAGTAAGTGTTCAGTATTTACCCCTAACCAGCTCTGCGCATAGATGGGAAGACATCTTGTGTTTTGTTTTTGTTTTTGTTTTATGGCTTTTGTTTTTTTTGTAATGTTCACTTTAAAGAAGCCTCTTTCTCCCTAAACAGTCTCTATCAGCTGTAATTACACTACCTAAAATTTCTGTGTCTGTATAGCACAGGACTTGAAAAAGTTTGTGCAAATGAAGTTAAAGTATGAATTTATTTTTGATGTAAAATCATTTGTAAATCCATGCATTGTTTTTTCATAATATGCCTTTCCTCATCAACCGTTTGAAGACAACTGATCTACTCATATATCTATTTTTTTTCTCTTTCTTTTGGGTGAAAGTACCAAAGTCTCCTATTAAGATGTTACTATCATCTGGAAGGGAAAAGCTATTAAGCTTTTATCAACTGTTAACACCTTGGGTAGCATGAGTTTAACAGATTAGCTTCTTACTTATTTTGCCAACAAAGCAAAGTAAGTAGTTGCACGGTAAGTGTGACTATGAGCTCATTGTTTTCACCCTGGGGAGGGGGATGCAGAAAAGTCCCATTTGTGGGAGGGAAAGAACCAGGGAGGAAATAAAGCAAGATGACACTAAATAGAGTCCTTCTGGATGCAAAAAAAAAAAAAAAAAAATGCCTTTGGAAAATCTATCACAGAGTTCACAGAAGCACCAAGACTACACAGAACATAAGGGAGTCTCGAAAACTAAGGAAAGTGACTTAGAAGAACCAGAGACAGGTTTTATGAAGATCATTGCAAGAGATAAGCTGAGAGTCAGAATGAAAGACTTTAAGGGTCCAAGAATGAAGCTAAAAGTTGATCAAGAAAGTGGTTTGAAGAACCAGGCATACCTCCATACAAGTACTCTGACAGAGGACATAGAGAGTCCTTAGTATGGAGCATATACGATGCTCTTAATGTATGTCATGACACCCCAGAAAAATACAAGCCAATATTTATTGCACATTCAGTATAGATAGGATATTGCAGATTTCTGTGCATTAACACTTTTTCTGAAGCATCACAAGACATATACTAGTTTTTGTTTTATTTTGTTTTGGTTTTTGTTTTTTTTGTTTGTTTGTTTGTTTTTTGAGAGAGGTTTTTGCTATAGGGCACGTGCACTCATTTTGCTATAGGGCACGTGCACTCAAGACAGAGACAGAGAGACAAAAAGCAAAAATCGCCCCCCAGGGGGGATAGCCACGCCGTAATCCCTTCTCCTCTCAGGATCTTAGGTGCGCGTGCACACACGCCCGGCGTGAGTTTAAGCCACCAGGTCTGGGACTTGAACTGCGGTTGACTACATGGGAGTCCAGTGACATAGACATTACGCCAACTGATGGTCCTGACATATACTAGTTTTGTCCCCATTTTATAGACAGAGAAACTGAGATATTTTTCAATGAATAAATACATTGAACTCATCCATCTGGTAGACAGCAAAGGTAATATTTGCACATAGGCAATGTGAATTCAAAATGCATCTTCTTTAACCACAGGCTACTGCCCCGTCTTTTGGAGTCAGGTTCAATATTGAGCTGGTTGATGGCTGAGACTATCAATAAACAGAGTGTCAACTGGACATTTGAAATGAGGATTTCTACTGAGGATGAGAGTTAATGGTCAATTAAGCTGCTTGACCAGTAAGATCCTATAGAGGCCCCTGAGGCTCTCTGGCTTCGCCTGTGGTCTGGCCAACCTTTTCTGAGGTGGCGCCACTAACGATCAAACCCTCTATTTGGCTGAGCAGAGACATAATGATGTTCCGTCGTGCTCCTATGGCAGAGTGTGCCCTCTGTGAAAGTTAACCTCTACGTGAGAAAGGAAAATTCAGCTCGCTGCCAAAAAGTCAGCCCTGGCTTCCTTTCCATCACAGTACTTTTACATTCACCATAGGCTTTTTCCTTCTACCTTGTCAGAAAGCCAGGAGTGGCATTTCAAAGGACATGTTCACCCCCCAGCAATTTCTCTCCTCCACCTCCATGTGCTTTCTTCTCATAAAATCAGACCAGACAATGAAGCTATAAACCCAGCTGGTAAGATTGATGTCCTGATTCTCCTCCCTCCCTCCGGTGGGTATGGCTCAGGAGCTGTGCGTTATGAACAATAAACATTTAAATGAAAATGCTTTCAGACAGAGATAATCATGATTTAACAATGACAGCAACAACAACAAAGAAAAAGGTTTTAATTGATACAGCAGAGGGAGAATTCGAAAGAACATATGGTATACAAATAATGAACTGGACAAAACTGCAAGGAAAAATCTCGACCTCGGGTTTCTGAAAAACTCTGCCATAATGCTCACCAACATCTGGAGCACATACATGGGCTACGGACTGTCCCTGCAAAATGTAAGGAAACAAATCAACTGCTCTGGTCCTTATTTCAAACACTTTCGTTTTTACAATGAGTGGGAAATCTATGGCAATCACTGTTATACCATTTACGATTTAAAAATCAGCAGGTAGACAGCTTATAGAAAGGAAAACAGAGCTTCATATATTCTGCAATCCCATTGTCTCTGCCAAAAACAAGCTGTAAAAATAAACCCCAGAAGTTATATATTTGTCTGCCACCTTTTGTTTTCTTACCCCTATGTAAGAGTATAAGTGATAGAACTTCAGTGGGACCTAACAGAAGCTGACTTCACCAAATTAAATATGGCAAATTTTAAGATAAATCAAAAGTCATTGGTGAGTTTCTCATTCCTTCTCCTTTCTGTAACAATTGGTAGACTAACTTTTCTATTCCCAAAATTTCAAAAGTAAACATAGAAAGTTCATAGATGTGTTCATTGTAAAAATAAAGGCACAAAAATTGGAGCACGTTTCGTGGTGGTGAACCCAGCCAACCCAAAATAGAATCTACAACCAAAAAAAGAATCTACTAACAGCTTAAAATGGAAAACTAATGCTCAGATTTCAATTGTTTTCCTTCCATTTCCCCTATGACATAAACACATAGGAACTGGACAGTGGCACAGCAGTACAGCAGGACATTGCAGGGCTGACCCACATGGGAAGGTTTCAGGTTTATATCCAGAGGCCTCCCTGAGTACCCTGGACAGACGCATGTCCATGATTGGAGCTGACCAACGCTGGGGGTAGATCATGGTGTGGAGACCCTGTTGGGGATATTGTGTCTCTGTCTCTCTGTCTTTCTTGCTCATTGAAGAAATAGATAAACTTTGGGGATGGCAGTTGGCATGGTAGTTGAGGGCACTGGACTCCCACATGGCCAACCACAATTTGAGTCCCAGACCTGACGACTTGCTTTCTCACTTTCCCTCTCTCTTTCTCACCCTGTCCATCTCTGATCAAATTAAAATAAATAAATATAAAAACGGGAGAGAAATAGATAAATTTTAAAAAGACTTACAGAGACATCTCTGTTTTCAAAATTTAGACTTTATTTTCATCATCTACAAAATAAAAACACTGGATTATATTACCTCCTAGCTATAATTCTCAGACAAAAACCATCTATGTTTTTTAATATATATTTTTACAAACATATACTTACATACATGGATGTATATGGACTAATATGTGTGTATACATGTGTGTGAAGAGGGTAACTATGTTGACCTGTCAACATATTTTTAAATTAAAATACATTTTCCCTTGCATCTGATATGCATTTAGTTTCTCTGGGCCTCAGTTCCTGAACCTGAAAAAAGTAAAGACTTGGAATCATGGGTGGAAAATGGGTCTGGACTTGCTTGCCAAGTATTATCCTTTGCCAGGATCATTATGTTGAAAAGCATCGGTGAAGCTATGCCTGGGCTCAGCATAAAAGAATAGTTATATTTATAATGAGTATTTATATACAGTGAGCATTTATAATGAGTAATTATAATAAGTCATAACATGAGGCAGATCATACATGATATTTCTGTTGCTCTCAATAAGCCTATTAAAGTCTAAATCTTATTCCCGTTGTGGGAGAGTTATCATGGAGACAAAAGAAAAGTTTGGAGTTGGTATGCGCATTGGGGTTTCACAACCAAAGAAACAGACATCTGAAGAGATTGAGTTATTTGCCTGTGATCAAGATGAGAACCCCAGCGTTCCGAGTCTTGATGTGTTATACTACTTAGCATCATCCCTAAATTTGATCAAGCTCTATACAAGGGAGTGCCTACCATGGCCATGAATCAGTCAGGGTCCAGCCAAGAATTAAGAACCTCTCTTCTCTAGATATTTTAAACAGAGTCCATTTAATTTAGGAATTAACTACACAGATAAAGAAAAGCTAAGTACAAGTAACAGCAGAAAGTTACAACCATCTTTAAACTGAAAAGAAAAGTTTCCAGAACCATTACAAAAGCTACCTGGCAAGAGTTAGAACTATAAAGAGAAAACCCGTGAGGAGCTAGACCTATGGAAGAGATGTAACTATCGATGAAAAATGAAGGCAGAGAGGCAGAAGGAAATACCCTGACTTCCAGTCTTCTGCAAGTGGCCCCTTTATCCAAACCCACTTAGAAGCTAGCACCCAGGAAAGGCCAGGAAACAGCTACGTAACTGTAAACACTGACAAGTACAGGTAAAATAATACAAGGGGATTTCAAAAGTTCATGAAAAAAAATGGAAGTACAAATTAATTTTTTAAATTTATTCCTTTTTAAAATTTACATAGGGGAAGCCAGCATGGTGGTTAAGGGTGCTGGACTCCCACATGGTCAACCATGGTTCGAGAACCAGACCCGGTAGCTTGCTTTCTCACTTTTCCTCTCTCTCTCTTTCTCTCTTTCTGTCTTTTCCTCTCTGGTCAAATTAAAAATAGATAGCAAATAAAGTTAAATAAAATAATTCTTTAAAATAAATAAATAAATTTACATCGGATCACTGCATATCTTATAATGTACACACATTATTTTTCCCAGCATGAATACAGTGCAGATTAGATAAGTCAGACATTACTATATACAATACATTATCATCAACAGATAACTTTCATTTTTATATCTATTAAATGTCTTCATGTATTTTTTTCCCTGATCCCCTAACTCTCACCCCCTATTATGTATCCTCTATTACCCCTCTCATGTGGTCTCTAGCATCTACCATCGCCCTCCCTGCTGTTATACCTTCCATTCTTTCAGTTTCTGCTATAAAGCACAGATATTTGGTATATACTGAGGGGGACATACAATGTCTGTCTTTCATAGTCTCACTTGCTTTGCTTATAGTTAAATCTTCCATATCTGTCCACTTTGCATCAGATGTCAGGGTCTCATTGTTTTTGTTTTGTTTTGATTTGATTTGATTTTTTTATGGCTGAGTGGTATTCCATAGAGAACATGTGACACATTTTTTTGTCCAAATTTTTATTAATTAATTAATTTATTTATATGCATTTAATCACTATGTATCATTACAGCATACCAAATGAATTTTCCCATCATAAATACACTGCATATCATTTTGGTCAATGACAATATCATGTACATTATAATCAGCAGATTTATGTCCATTTTGGGTCCCTTAAATGTTTTGCTTCTTCTTCCCCTTGATTCCCTCTCTCTCATCCTCCCCCATTTCTCACTCTCTTCCTCTACTGTCTCCAGTATCATCATTGCTCTCCATGCTTTTATACCTTCCAGTCATTCAGTTTCTGCCATAGTGTGCCAATCTTCAGTATATATCAAGTGGGGACATACAATGCCTCTCTTTCATTGTCTACCTTACTTTGCTTAGCAGTAAATCTTCTATATTTGTCTATTTTCTTTTTTTTAATAAACAATTTTTTTTATTTATCATTATTTAGTTATTTTAATTTGACCAGAGAGGGACAGAGAGAGAGAAAGTGAGAAAGCAAACTGCCAGGTCTGGACTCAAACCATGACTAGACATGTGGGAGTCCAGCACTCATAACCACCACGCCACCTACCAGCCCCTCTATCTGTCCACTTTCTATCAGATGTCGTGGTCTTGTTGTTTTTTATGGCTGAGTAGTATTTTGTAGTGTATATGTTCCATGCTTTTTCAATTCATTCATCTGTTCCTGGACATTTGGGTTGGTTCTATGCCTTAGTAATTGTGAATAATGCTGCAATAAATATGGATGTGCAAGTGTTTTTCTAACATTCCATTTTTCTATCCTTTGTGTAAATACCCAGCAGAGGAATTGCTGAATCATATGGTAGTTCAACATGAAGAACCTTCATGTTGTACTTCACAGTGGCTATACTAATTTACATTCCCAACAACAGTGTAGAAGACTTCAGTTTTCATTACAGCATTGCTATATTTTTTCAGTCCACTCATCTGTTCTTGGACATTTGAGTTGATTCTATGTCTTAACTATTATAAATAATGCTGCTATAAACATAGTTGTGAGAGAGTTTTTCTGACTGAGTTTTCCTTTTCTCTAGCAAGATTTTTAAGAGTGGAATTACTGGGTCATATAGCAGTTCTATCTGTAGGTTTCTGAGGAACTTACACATTGTTCTCCATAGTTGTAGTAATTTACATTCCCACCAACAGTGTAGGAGAGCTCCCTTTTCACCACAACCTCGCCAGCACTTATCATTCTTTATTTTTTTAATCTTAGTCATTCTGACTAAGGTTAAGTGATCATTTCTAGTTTCATTTTGCATCTCCCTTATGAGAAGAGATGTTGAGCATATTTTTAGAGATTGTTTTGGATATCCATATATCTTCCTTGGAAAGTTGTCTGTTCAGTTCGTTTGCCCATTCTTTAACTGGATTAATTATTTTCTTTTGCAGGTAAGCTGTTTGAGTTCCCTTTGTATTCTGGTTATCAGTCTCTTATCTGAGGTATGGTTCATGAATATATTCTCCCAGTCTGAAGATTATCTCCTCATTCTAATTGTTGTTTCTTTTACTGATAGTTTAAAAGCATGGTAGTGGCACAAAAACAGGCAGGTAGACCAATGAAACAGAATTGAGAACCCAAAAATAACCCACAAAACATACAGCCAATTGATTTTCCATGAAAGGAACAAGTCAATCCAGTGGGAAAAAGAAAATTTCTTCAGCAAATGGTGCTGGAAAAACTGGATATCTGCCTGTAGAAAAATAAAACTGGACCACTATCTCTCACCATTAACAAAAATCAACTCAAAATGGATCAAATATCTAAACATAAAATCTCAAAATATAAAACTCTTGGTGGAAAACACAAGGAGGACTCTTGGAAACATTTGAGCAGACAAAAACTTCTTAAAGAAGATCCCCATAACACAGGCAGTAGTCCCAAAAATAGACAAGTGAGACTACATTAGGATAAAAAGTTTCTGCACAACAACAACAAAAAAAAAAAAAAAAGAATTTATTTTGGTGCAAGTTTTTGGCAATTTATTCATAGTTTTATTCATAATACACACTTTCCATGAACTTTTTCAAGACTATTCAGAATTGCTCAGTAACTACACAGATGGAGATATGATTTCTGGCCATGAGGTAAAAATCAAAGGCTGCATTCATATCTTAGGGATAGGCTTATTTTTTTCTACCATATCTTACCTAAATTTAATTCTATTCATGTAAAAAAAAAAAAAAATTCTCCTTCTCCAGTGCAGAAGAACAAATTATTTTCTTTGTTCCTGTGTCTTGACTCTAGACTTCCAGTCAAGGGGCACAGATTGATATATAGAAGTCTTCATGAAATTTTGCACTAAAGCCAAAATTAAATAAAGTCCTATTCAGATCATACCACCTCTTGTATGAAAATTTAAGACTTTTTTTTGGAGAGGTTTTTGCTATAGGGCACATGCGCTCACCAGAAAGAGACAGAGAGATAGAAAGTGAGAAATCACTCCCCAGGGGGGATGGCCACGCCACAATCCCTTCTACCCCATTCTCCTCTCAGGATCTTGGGCACACACACACACACCTGGCATGAGTTTAAGCCACCGGGTCCGGGACTTGAACTGTAGTCAGCTACATGGGAGTTCAGCGACATAGCCATTACACTAACTGCTGGTCCCAGAAAATTTAAGACATTAAGGGAAAGGGAAATTACCAGAGAGTAAGGCCCAGGAAAATTAGCTCTCTTCAGAGATCTATAAATTAGACAAAAAATGTCTTTAGACCTATAAATTACAGATAGTGGTATAGCTACAAAATCCCTAACTTCAGAGTCTAAGACAAGGTTTCTCTACATCAGAAGCAATTGGAGTTTCTTCCTAAGGACTTAAACTTACTAAGCACCTACAAAATTAGCAAATCTAAGCATAGAATTTGGGTATTGCATTTTATGTATAGTCTCTAAGGTATCTGGGGAATAAGAATACCTGGACAGGAAAATCCTTGGCATCAACCAGAAATTCAGGGGGCACCTATCAGCATTTATTCCCAGGTGAGCTAGTAATATTCTTTAATGGCTCTCTGGTCACCTATTGATCTCCAGGGTGTGTTACTCTTTTTGAAAATCCACAAAAAGCCTATCCTGTCCTATTCCTTGGGATCTATTTCACCTCTGTGTATTTAGCATTCTTTACTTTTTCCCCTTGTCTGGGAAAAAGTCTGGGCCCTGACAATCAGAAATCTTGCTTTCCAATCTTTACTGCAGTGCCCCTCTATTCCCTCTCTTTTTTGCCTCATGCTGAACTCACCAGGAAGGCCCCTCTCCTGAAGCTGAAGGGCCAAAGCTGCCAGCTCCTCTTGTTTCCTGTGTCACTCTGAAGTGGCAGAGGAAATAGCTGTAGTAGATACAGCTGCCCCAGCTGTGAGTCTGGGAGACGTGCCCATCACAGGAGATGGGAGTCCTGTCCCCTCTGCGGTTGCCTGAAGCCAAAGGTCCCTGAAGTTTGGTGCCATATTTTACCTGACCCCTGCAGGCAGATTGTCTTCCAGGGTCCCCCCACAGGTAAACCCTCACTGCACAGATTGACTGCGCCCTTTCTTCCTTGCCACAGAGGAGGGAAGGTGGTGCAGCATTGTTTCCTGCCTGATATAACAGTGTTTCTTTTCCTTTAAATAATCAACAGAGGCCACCTTCCCAGGGATAAAGGATGAAAAGACGGTAAGATTACCTGCCAGGACCATTTAGGCTTTAATGATTTTCACGTGAGCGCTCCCAGAGAAGCTGTACAGCAACCAAGTCACAGGATGCTGTTCTAATAAAATTAAAATCACTAAAACAAACTGCCGGGCATCTGGAAAGCACTGAGAACACAACATATTATGCAAACTGACATCTAAATATTGTACACCTGCATGGCCCTTGAGTTACAACAAAGGTAATATGCATACTAAAGCTTTATTTTTCAAATTTTAATTTCCTTGTAAGTGGATTTTAATCAGTAGGTAGCCAAATCATACTCAATATCAATTTCCGTTATGTTGTCCAGTGGTTTATAGTTTCTTTGTGTCAAATTCTCAAATTCACATTTACATACATAGGGCTGCAAATACAAATGAAAAGTAAAGGTGTTTACAAATATCCAAGCAATAGATTTCTCTCCTTTTTCTTTCTTTTTTTTCAGCTAGTTATGTTGGAATCCATTAGAAATGGATTAAAGATAGGATTAAAGGTCTAAATACTAAACACTTTGTGACTCTATGCAAATCAAGCTCTGTATATCACTCTTTTAAAAAAAAAGAGAACACTAAACACCAAATGATATTCCGTTTCATCATGAATATTGATAATATTATATTTATTTTAAATATAATGTATTCATCAGTACTCAACCAAAAGTAAAATTAAACTCATCAGGATCAGAATAACTGTTTGGTTTTGCAAAAGTCAAGGACCCTTGTTGGGTAGCTTAATGACTCCTTGTTTGTGTTCTGTTTGCATAAATTATCTATCAAGTGCAGCCATTACACCGGATACAGCATGGCACTTGCGGAGGAATGAGAGCCGCATCAGGATCCTCATTAAAGGGAAATGCGATTGGAATAGAGTCATCATTCCATGGCTGGCAAGGATCTGCTGTCTCTGTTCTCCATCCCTGTGCACCAATTCCATTTGAAGTTGGAACTAGGCTCACAGACCTGGATTTTTAAAAGCAACGGATGCAATCAAACAATAGGCAATGTAAGAGACAGCCGCTGTGCCTGTAGCCAAATGTGATAAAGAAAGGGAAGAAAAGCAGCGTAATGGCTTTCAAGACAATCGGATGAGTCTCTGAGAATGCAGGTGCTGGTAATGCTCTCTCTGTTCATCTAGCAGCTATGTACTACAAAGAGAGAGAGAGAGAGATTTTCTCCATATCTACACTCTCTCTGCCTCATAGTGTTACTCTCTAATAAACTTGATATGGATCAGACCCAAGTCAAGCTGTGTGTAATACTAATTAAGTAAGACAGGCAAAAATAATGACATCCCTGTTTCACATAGTGCAATCTTCGTGTTCCAGTCTGGACACATCATGCAGCTATTCCAATGTAATTGTATTACTTAACTCAGGAGAGCCTCTGAGAATGTTGTTTTCTAGAAAGAGATGATGCAAAATGAAGTCGTATAGCATAAGAGAAGCCACATAATAGGAAGAGAGTTACTCCCCAACAGGGTGATAAGATGCTATGTTTCTGTGCTGTGCAGAGCCGAGCATATGTTGTATTGGAATAAACAATGCAGGTGAATCCCAGGGAAGTGAGAAACACACCATTTCTTATACAATCCTAAATAAAATTGCCTGTGTACCTAGAGACAATTCTGGCTTGGCTTGCAGACATTCAGTTCTAAAATAAGAAATTGAAGAGCATTATCAAATGATGATCATCACCATAAACTGGCCAGGACTAAGCCTACCCTCAAGGCTGGGACACTATTACTAGCAGCTTAAGCTTGTCACAAATGTTACAAGCAAGAAGACATACCCATGCAAGATCCACACAGCTGGGGCTCAGAGTCAGACTATAACTGGCTCAGACTGGTCTTTAATACTCTAAACTGATGCCACAAACGGCTGAGATGTGATGTGCTTAGTTATAAAGTACATCCTCAGGCCTAGTAATACCTCATAACATGACCTTATAGATAAATTTAAGTACATAAAGGGACACTGTACACACAGGTGACAGGAAACAGCTGTGTTCCATTTATACAGAGGACAGGAAAAGAGGGAATGATGTTTAAATTACAACAGGCAGGTGTGACAGGTATAAAAAGACAGAAATGAGGACAACTAAGTTATTAAGTAGTGGCAAATGCGAGAGAAATACTAAGGACAGTACAAGAGAAACAGACGGTGAAATATTGAAATATCAGCATATATGTATGCCTGGCAAAATGACATGCTGGTTAGAGCAAGCAGTCTGTATATCAAAATGTTCTTCATAAAATATTATCTTGAACAGTACAAAACAGCCATTTTGGTAAACCATATGGCAAATATCAGTGATTTCAGGAAGTTCAACTTAGTACTTCTGCCTTAAATCAGAATCTTGAACAGTGACTTACGCACATTAGGCAATAAACAACTATTTATAGGATGGGTGACTAAATCAATGAATTTCAAATATTTTAAATGAGAATGTTGAATCGAATGAGCAAGAGTTTTCTAGTTTGTTTTGCATATTGAGCAGTCTCCTATAAATTTCTTTTTCTCATCTATATTGATCTCTTTTTGCCCAAGGTATCTCCTTTCAGTTCATCTCCAAAGTTATGCTTACTAGTCAGGGACTTTGACCATCTGCAGACACTGTGTGTTTGTTCATTTCTTTTTTAAAAAATTTCGTTCTCTTTCTTTCATGAAAGAGAAAAAGAAGTACCCTCATGAGAGAGAAAGAATAAGACCCTGTGATCTCATTCACAATCACTACTCCTCTCCCACCCCAGTCTTTTTTTAGCTGACCAGAGTCGCAGGTGTACAGAGTCACTGGCTGTACCTGTACAGCCCAGCATGTACAGGTTGACCTGAGAACCAAACCCTTATCTTCCATACTGTTTCCAGCATTCCAGAGCACTGTGTTACTGCTATACCACTGCATCTAGACTTATAGACACTGTTAAAAATTATCTTCCTCACTCTTCTAGATTACCAATAATGATGGTTAATGAAAATAATCAAACCCACATATTTCTATGTTTTCTATATTAATTAGAAAAACAGATACCAAAAGGTCCAATATCATTGTTTGCCTTTGAATCTTCATGCTGGTTTTAAAATGTTAAGGGAAAAGTGATCATCTTCAATGAAGAAGCTTGAATTTTATACACCAGGCTAATCAAGATATTTGGTGACTCTTTAGCATCTTAATTGATGCCAACTCCATTCTTTCGGTTCCAGATGACAAAACCTTTGCAGTGATCCTTTATATTTCTGTTTTGATTTCACTCACACTCCATATCCAGTCTTGGCAAATCTGAAAGCACTACCTACAAAACATATCCTGAATCCAGACCTCACTAAGTCTTTTGCTATTCGCTCTCATAACATGCTCACAACCCTCTCCAAAGGCAAATCATAATCCTCTTCTCACCCAGAGTTTTTAAATAATGTTTATTATTCATTTTAATCACTGTGCATCTTTACAGTATTACCCAGATTATTTTAAAAGTTTCTTAGAGATCTTCTTGCATTTATCTTTGATTTCCTAGACCTTATTCTCGATAGAACAGAAAAATTATCACCCTCAAAAGCTTTCACTCACTTTCCATTTCACTTAGAGTAAAATATAAAGTTCTTACAATTGTCTAAGAAGCCTTCCCCAATCTGCTCTAGTGCATCTCATTATATCTCCACCTTTATCTCCCTCCTGCTCACTCCACTCCAACCACTCACTTCTAGGCATTTACTCAAGTCTCACCTTCTCAGTGAGAGCTTCCCACATTTTAGTCACCCTGTCTAAAATGACAACCCACCCTTCACCAGCACACCGTATCTTCCTTCTCTGCTCTGTTGATATGTTTATTTCTTTTTCTCTCTTAGCCTTTATGGTGGTTTTAAAATATACCAACAAACTTTTTGATAGTTCTTTCTCACAAAGCGTGGTCTAGCTCCTCTGCTCTTGAATATGGACTTTACCTACTGACTCACTTCTTCAAATTATTTTTATAAGTCCATGAGAGAGAGAGAGAGAAGCACCCTCCACAGGGCTAAGTCACCCCCTAACCTCCTTCCTCTAGTACTCTAGCCCACCAGGATCCTGGGCACATACACATATCTGGCATGTTTTCAGGTCTTGGGCACGCACACACACGCGCACGACATGAGTTTAAGCCATCAGGTCCAGGACTCGAACTGCAGTCAACTACATGGGAGTTCAGCAACATAGCCATTATGCTAACTGCTGGTCCCAGCCCAGTCAATATTTTGACTTAATTTCATGAGAGATCCAGAATCAGATTCCTGACCGACAAAAAACTGTAGTAAAATACATTTTTACTTTTATTTATTTGTTTATTTGGAGAGATTTTTTGCTATCGGGTGCGTGCACTCACCAGAGAGACAGAATGAGATGGAGAGAGAGAAAGTGAGAAATCACCCATCAAGGGGGTCAACCAACCATAATCCCTTATCCCCCATTCTCCTCTCAAGATTTTGGGCATGCACGGACACACACCCAGCATGAGTTTCAAGCCACCAGGTCCAAAACTCAAACCTTGGTCAGTCCTGTGGGAGTTTAGCAACTTAACCACTATGCCACTGCTGGCTCCAAGTTGTTATTGTTTTAAGATTCTTAATTTTTGGAGCTTTTTGTTACACATCAAGATAACTAGTGCAGTCCTTATTATTCTCCAGACATAGTACATATCTTATTTAGTCATCTCATTCATTGACTGTCTTCTCCAAATATGAGGGCAGAAATATCTACTTTCATTACTGTTATCCGGACACCTAAAACAGTTCATCTTTTCCTTTTTTATTTATTTATTTTTTTTAATTTGCTAGAAGGTACTTGTGCTCACCAGAGACAGACATGGCGGGCACAGTGAGAAAGTACTCCCTCCATGGAGCATGGTCATGCCACAATTCCCTCTCCTCCATTTCTCCCTTCTTTTGGAATTTTGAACTCACACACATATATCCAGAGTATTTCTCAAGCCACAAAGTCTAGTACTCAAACACCAGGACCAGCCATGTGAGGTCCAGCTGTCCCACTCACCAGAAAATAGGCTGGCCTACAATCTTTTACTTTTAATAATGAAAGAGGTGGTAATAAAAGAGGTGGGTATTCAAAATACCCATACATTAGTAGATTTTTTTAAAAAGTGACACTCAGGTACATACTTGCAATGGTAGCAAGAGTATATAATTACTTGGGTTCAGGTATTACGGATGATAATTACATTTGGGTATGACTACAAACACCTACCACTGATACAATGTTGGAATAATGACTGTGAAGGGGATCTTGTTTTCCTACTAAATACCAAATATATATTCTCACTGAAAAACAAATCAACCAGTACTGTAGATTGTGAGCTGGTTTTTCAGTCATGCAGACCACAAAATCATCAGCTTCCTGTAGCCACGAATGTCCAAACTCTATATCCCAGTGTCCTTATTCAGGAGATCTGGAATGAGACCTTGGTATCTGTAGCTGTTAAAATATCTTCTAGATTATTCTTCTGTACAACCAAGATAAAGAACACCTTCACTATATGCTAAATAACTAGAGAAGGTATAGGTCAATCCGCAGTAGAAATGTGAAAGCATTTCACATTAGCGAAGCAACTCTGAAATCTCCCTGCATTCATTATGTATTAAGTTGTGAGCAGTGATGTAGGCCCTTATAAAACGAAGAGCCTGGCAGAGCTCAGCATCTGGTGAGAGGCATCAGAATCTCATTCAATGAGACAGTCAATCTATGAAGCCCATTATTAACATCCTAGCCTCATTCTTGCCTTTCCTAACATTCCTGACTTTCATAGAAGAGCCTAGAATTACTTCCACATACTCTGGCCAGAAGATGGAAGGGCTACACGTCAACAAAGAAACATGAGTTGGACAGCAACTGACTGTAAGAGAAGGCTGGGATCAACTAAAGAGAGTATATAAAGTGCAAAGGAAAAGAGCTCCAAAGGAACCCCAAGTCTTACAAAATGTAAAGATTTCCAAAAGAAGAAGAGCCTACCAGGGAGGCTAAAAATAGGGTTGCCTAGAAGTAGAAGGAAAGCCAAAGAGTATGAAATCCTTTAAGTCAAAGTCATGGCGTACTCAAGCTGGAAAGGATAACCAAGCTACATGTTTCTGTAATGTAAATTGGTGTCTGCTTGCTCAGATCTGTAAATTTAACATTCTGTAAAATTAGTTCCATCTAAACAAGAGATATTTGTATCCTAGTAATAGTTCATTTATTTCTCAACTGGGAGAGATAGTGCACAAGTAGGAGTTTGCAAGACTGTATAATATCAGTCCTGGTCTGCTGCTAAGTAACTCTGGAGCCTTAGAAAATAATTTAAATCATGTAAGGGTCTCAGTTTCCTCCTGTTCTAAATAATAGTGCAGAAAGACATAATGTTTAAAGTTTCTTTTTCTTTTTCAGTTCTAGCATTCTATTAAAAATTGTGTGTGTGTGTGTGTGTGTGTGTGTGTGTGTGTGTGTGTTTGTGTGTGAACGTAGCAGGCCATTGTCCAAGATTTTTCCCTGAGAAATGGAAAGCACTGTGTACGAGGGTACTTTTAAAAGTTTGTGGAAAAAAATTGAATAAAAGTATGAGTTTATTTGGGTGCAAAAAACATGAAACCTGTAAACAGCTTTTTCACAATATGTATTTTTCTACAACCTTTTGAAGATCTTTTATAAGAGAGATTGTGATTTGACTTTATAGGTAAGGGAAGCAAACACTGGCAAACATATGCTAATTTCTAGAGCTGAGGCTGACAGAGTTATCCTTCATTTGGAAAGTATTTCAATACCAATTAGATGAGTTAGAACAAATATCCCTGGGCATTCTAGCAGTACCAGAGAACTGTCAGAGCCAGAGATTAGACCCAGGAGTTCATTTGGGTTACACAATGCCCTGGGCTCCTAGGTAACTGACAACACAGTGTTGGCCCTCTCTCTGTTGCTCACAGGCGCATTCCTGATTCAGGGAGGACATCTGCAAATGTAGACTCAAGTCAAAAACACAGCACGTAGCTCTCCACCTACAGGCTTGGCATGGGCAGGGGCATGATTGATGTTGTACTGTACAGTAGGTGGTGAAAAGATGGCTGACCCTGGGAGGCTGTAACTCTTTATTCCCTCTGCCAATTAATTCCCAAGAAGGACTAAGTCTAAAGAGAGATTTTTCTTTTTTTATTCTTTTTTTATTATTATTATTCATACATTAAATCAATATACATCATTTAGATTGTGAAAAGACTTTAGCCAGCCTGAGATACAACTCAGTCCAGCCCAGTTGAGACCACCATACACATCCTCATCAACAGAAAATCAACCTTATCTGTGTCCCACAAGTATCTTACCTCTCCATTTCCCTCCCCCCAAATTTCCTATGCTCTTCCCCTCCCACATTCTCTTTCCACTTTGTCTCTAGTATCCATTACAATTTTTGATACTTTATGTTCTTCAGTTTTTCAGTCTCTACCATAGAGTGCAGATCATCGGTACATGTTAAGTGGAGACATGCAATGTCTCTCTTTCATAGCCTGACTAAAGAGAGATTTTCAACCCTCTCTCTACTTCCAGGAGAACAGAAGTAGAGATTCATAAAAACAAGGGCAAGAAGGAGACCAGAACAGTTATTCCCAACATACTCTAAAGCAAGTTTTCTCAACCTCAACACCACTGGTATTTGGGGCTGGCTAATTCTTTGTTGTGGAGTTGCCATGTGCCTTTGCAAGCTTTAGCAGCGTCCCTGGTCTCTACCCACAAGATACCAGGAGCACTCTCCCTCCACACAGTGTGATGACTAAAAAGATTTCCAGACATTCCCAAATATCATTCTAAATTGCCCCTATTGAGAACCACTAATCTAAGGAATGTCCTTCACAAAAGATCCCAGAAAAACAGGGCTGGCTGAAGGCAGAAATGCATACCCTCCACAGTGGCACTTCAGTTTACATATTGTGTCATCAGGAAAGTCATGACGCAGTTTTGCATAGAAAAATACTCATGACTTTTCCGATGACTGTGTGTGTGTGTGTGTGTGTGTGTGTGTGAGTAATGTAATTAAAAATAAATAGCCAATAAAGATGCTATATAGACAGCCCTACCCTGCTCTATTCTGAGATTCTCCATCTCAGTATTGAAAGCTCTAGTTGATAGTTTGCTGTTAGGTGACCCCACAGTACAAGGTAAACCTAAAAACTCTTTTGCACTTCATCTATGCCAGTAAGACTTGAACATCTCCTATGGGGTTTCCAAGAACAACGTGTATGTGGATGAAAGTCTTTGTGATAGAAAAGAAAGAACAAAGTACCTGGGTGGAAGAAGATCTATATCATTCACTAACTGCATGACCTCTAGCACATTACTTAAGCTTTAAAAAAAAAAAAAAAAAAATATACACACACACACACACACACACACACACATATATATATATATATATACACTTTTTTACAGAGTTTTTTGTTTGTTTTTTGGGGTTTTTTGGGGGGTTTTTTAAAGGCATGTGCACTCATGGAGAAACAGAAAGTGATAAATCACCCCCGGGGGGGCGGGGAGTGCTGTCACACCACAACCCCTTCTTCTCTATTATTCTCTCAGGACTTTGGGCACACATACTCACATGCCTGGCATGAGTTTCAAGCCACCAGGCCTGGGACTTGAACCGAGACACTCATGTGGGAGTCCAGTTAAGTGACCATTATACCTAAGCTGTTTATCCATCCATCTGTAAGACAATAGTAATACTATTTTCCTTAAACCCAAGGCATAAAATATCTGTAGAACACTATACACATGGCTAGGAATTAGATCATTGTGATCAATGATTAGTACTATTGTTACTGACATTACAAGCATCCTATCTCTGTGCTAATACTTCAGAAGTTTCACAGCAGGCATTTGTGGAAACTCCAAAATACTAGTTTTCTTTCATTTTACTGCTAACTTGACCAGATGTCTTCTCTGATTAATGTCCAAAACTGTAAGGTATTTTCAAGAAATTTCTATGAAATATTGTCCATCAATTCTAACAAATATTTCTTTAAAGCCTCTATGTGCCCTTAGGATACATCAATGAACAAAATAGACTAGGATCTCCATCCTCAAAAGCTTAGTTTCTTATATAAAATAAAAAAAGTTTTTTTAAGTAACAATTTTTTAAATTTAAAAATAAAAAAACTTACATTTTATTTATTTATACTTTCAATCACATTATTTAGCTTACAAAGTGAACATTTCAATATGTGAACATTTCTCCCTAGTCCAGTTGATCAAAATATCTTCAAAAGATAAGACCACTACCTCCCCGTCCCATCAATGTTTTGTCTCCGTATCCCTCCTCCAAATGTCCTTCCCAGGCCCCACTCCTCCACACACACCACATCTGGCATTCACACCCATCTCTTGGGTTTGTACATCCTTTAGTCAGTCAGTTGCAGTCATAGAGTGCAGACACTTGGTATATATTAAGTGGGAACATACAATGTCTATAAACAACCAACAGTGTTTTAGAGACCAATAAATGCCATGAAAGAAGTCAAAGTAAGTAAAGGGTACAGAGTCAATGTGTGTGTGCGGGGTGGGGGAAGGTTGCAGTTTTAAATGGGGAGGCCGGGTTGAGAAACGAGATTTGGGTAGAGATGAGTTAGCTCTCAGGTTTCTGGGGAAGAGTGTTCTGGGTACAGGGAACAGCCAATGCAAAGACCCTCCGTCTGGAATATCCCTGGTGCATCCAGACATGAGCAAAGAAGAGCGCATCATGCCTGGAGCACAGTGAGCAAGAGAAAAAGGAATAGGAAGTGGGGTCAGGTGGAGTGGAGGGAGAAGCCGAGATCGTTGGCAAGTATGGAGGGTGGTCTACTCCATGCCAAGCCTGCGCTAGGCATGACGAACACAAAGCCGGCAGCAAGGTCCCTGCTGTGAAGGACCTACAAACCACCCACCTGGGGAGTGTGCTGCTAGAGGGAAAAGATAAAGGGGCCCTGACTGCATCCTCTGATGCAGGCTTTCCAGAG
Source organism: Tupaia tana (assembly GCA_026018925.1). Lineage (NCBI taxonomy): Eukaryota > Metazoa > Chordata > Mammalia > Scandentia > Tupaiidae > Tupaia > Tupaia tana. Next base: position 21,664,090 of record JAKSZU010000001.1, read on the forward strand.
GACTACAACGTCTCCCCTTACCTGTGCTTTTCACTTTCAAGTACCCGTGGCCAAGCCAGCCACTCCCAAAATAGTGCAGAATGGCACGACAGATATTTTGAGGAAGAGAGAGACTACATTCATATATCACTTTTATTAGGCTACATGAAGGCACTACAAAATGTTCATAGAAAAACGGACTGAAAGTATGAGTTTTGCTGCAAAATATTTTGGGATCCGTGCATAGTTTTTTTTTCTTCATAATAGTCATTTTCCACAAACCTTTTGAAGAGCCCATCCCATGTTGTTATGATTATTCTATTTTATGAGCAGTTCTTTCTGTTAATCTGTTATTGTGGTTATTTATAAATTGAGCTTCATCATAAGACTGTCTATAGAAAAAATATGTAGTATATATAGAGTTGGGTACCATGTGCAATTTCAGTCATCCACTCAGAGTCTTGGATGGATCCCCTGTAGAAAAAAAAGGACACTATGGTAGTTTACAAGGAATGGAGGGGTCAGTGGTCTGTGTCCTAGAGATTGCTCCGGCACCTCACTTGCTCTCTGTGCAGTTGCTCCTGCTCATGCCACCTTCAGAAATTGATGAAGTGTCTTGTACCTGGGATGCTTAGTGGCCCAGGAAAGGGCAACTTTCACTGCAGGTGCCTTCCCCTGCTTTTCAGTAGCTAATCAGTCTGATAAAGACAAATGATGACGGCTCCAGCTCAGGAGAGAAGAGGCCACAGCACCAAGTTAACCATTCACACTCCTAGCCTCAGGCAGGATCTGAAGGGCACTGTGCTGTTCACTGCCAGTAGGTCACCCCATGACACATCTCATTTCTTTCAACCCCTGGCTCTTCCTCCCTCCAGGAATGAGCCAAGAGCCTTGGACTATGGCTTGCATACTGGATGTGACTATTTCAACCTTAGTCTTCTTTCCCAAGTTATTTACAAAGAGGCAGTTCCATGAGAACACTGTTGGCTTTGTGCCCAAGGAAGATGCAGTCTAAAGCAGCAGGGGATGTGCCTCTCCCAATAAAAATTAATGGAACAAAGCACCCTGTGTGCTGCGTAAGTTTTATCTCCTAGGGAGATTGCTTCTCCACCATTCTCTCACCCAGACCTCCTTCTGGGCTCTCCTGTCCCCTGGGTGTCTTTGGCAAAGGTCAAAGAATCATCATTAAAGTAAAAGGGACCACGAGTAAATCAGAACGGGTGTCCACAAACAGCCTATGCACACTGACACACATGCACACACACACACACACACACACATGTATGCATGTGTGCACATAACACAAGTACATTCATACATGTACTGCACATCTATTTGCATGCTCTTTAGGGGTTTTTTGGTTTGTTTGTTTATTTGTTTTCAAGTGAAGTCACTGACAATCTCACGGTGAAAAGGATTACACCATGAGGGCAGCAGGAAGAAATTGATGTGGTAGGACATTAGGAAAGCCACTAAGGGTTTGCAAAGAAGTCAAGAACCTCTGTTTTCGTTTTTCTTTTATTTTTCATACACAAACACTTAATGTGAGCATTTTTAAATTTTTATTGAAGACTCAAGTCAGCAGGTTTACACACAGAGCATAGCATATACATAGCCCTTGCCATCTTAGTGTGTACTCCTATCCTCAGAGGTAAACCCCTATGCTGAATTATCTTACTGTCAACTTAAGAGCCATATTTCCCAGAATCCTCTTCCTTTTATGGTTCTGTGTTAAAGTTGGCCAAAAGTAAAGCTGCATGAGATATGGGAAGCAAGTGTGAAATAGCAGCCATTATGTTCAGAAGGTGTCAATGGTCAAAAGAGAAGGGCTGGTCCCATAGGGCAGCGGTTAGGCACTGTGTGGGGAGCACTAGATCTTACATGGCTGACCAGAGTCCAAGCCCTGGCCTGTCAGCATCACATGTACATGGGTATTAGGTGTGCATGACTAGGATCCTAATGGCATGGAGATTTGGAAGAAAAAGGATTGCAGTACGACTAAGCCCCAGTAGGACTGCCTCTCTCTCTCTCTCTCTCTCTCTCTCTCTCTCTCTCTCTCTCTCTCTGTCTCTCTCTCTTTCTTCCTCTATCACCTCTCTTTCTCATAATACATGCCTTCTACCTTAAAAAGAATAAAAGTAATGAGAAACAGCAGTTCTGTCCAGGTCCAGTTTGTCGTTGTTCTTCGTCTCCCTATGTCTAGCTTTCTTGCCCACTTTCACCTCTCCAGCAGTGCCTTCAGGTAACCTCGAGTTGCTTCATTGAAAACTTGCAGAGATCGGAGCCATGGACCACCATCAAGTTTCCTCAGTCCCCCTTTGTTCCCTACCCTAACAACAGGGAATGCTAATGTCCACATCTCCCTACATACACTCACCTGTTTGCCTGTCCCACATATAAGGAGTGACTGTCCTCTGACCTTTCACCTTCCCTTTTCCCCTGGCTGTATAAGCACTAAGTCCTGTAATAAATTCCTTATTCCATGATACCTCATGCTTCTGCTTCCCTGATTGACTCTGACTGATAGAGCTGCCAACAGTTTGACATGCATCTTGTCCCTCTTTTTCTCAATACAGAGGTATATATTCACATACATCTCTTCTCTTTTGCCTTGAGTGATCTAACTGTATCTGTGTGTGCGTGTGTGTGTGTGTGTGTGTGTGTGTGTGTCTTTTTTTAATTTAACTTTTATTTATTATTATTTTCCAGTTTGATCAGAGAGAGACAGAGAAAGAGAGAGAGGGAAAGTTTGAAAAAGCAAGCCACCAGGTCCAGGACTTGAACTACGGTCAGCCATGTGGGAGTCCAGCACCCTTGACCACCACTCTACCTCCCAGCCCCATTTGTGTGTGTCTTTTAAACTTAACATCTGGGTTAGATTTCTGTGGCAATACACATAAATCAACCTCATTCTTTTTCATAGATACAACTCTTCCCACACCAGTAAACATTTCACATTTTGCAGTACAATAAAAAAAGCCTCGATAAACATTTTTTATATTTTTCTTTATGCATATTATATTAGTATTCTTCAGGATATATTCCTAAAGGTGGAATAATCAGATGCATGTATTTTTAACATCTAAAGTTATTGCAGAAATGACTTCCTCCTCCAAAATGTTCTTGCCCTGCCAACAGCTTTGTCCTTTTTCACTAAACAGGGCTCTGCACTCTGGGTTCCCTGCACTTCCATGGCTTAACAAGTGCTCTCTCCGGAGGGCAGAGGGCAGTTGGCACTTCGAAGTCAAAATATAGATATTTTGGAAGCAACAAGTAGAGTCATAAAGGGTGCCAGACTCAGAAGAAGTACACAGCTAGCTAGTTTAAGCATCCATAAAAAATAATAGGTAAGATGAAGTTAATATCAGGAGAGGATAAGTCTCTTCTGTATGATTTCAGAGGTTCTCCACCTTCACAGAAATCATTGCCCATGGTCACATCAATGAATACACACACACGTCAAAATCTGCAGCTGCATCTTAAACTCCTTTGAAATATGTTAATGCCCCAAATAGAGCTAAGGTTCAAATTAAAAAATTAAAAAAAAAACTATATCAATAAATAGTAGTTATGTGAGAGGAATTTTGCTAAGTATTTTACATGACTTACACTGAGTTAGGTATTATGCCCATTTTACAGATGAGAAAACTAAGGTTAAGAAATGTTAAGTCAAACAACTAATGAGTTGTAGAGTAAGGATCTTAGATCAGTTCTGTCTGATCCAAGAACTGCCTCCCCAGGGAGAGATAGAAAAGCTACCTGATTTCAGAATAAGATACAGACTACTTCTGCCATACTCTTTCCTGACTGCAGCCTTTCCTAGAATAAAGGGCATTGGATGTTAGAAAAGACTAGTTATAGAGAGAGAGAAGGTGGAGAAAGAGGATGCTAAGGTCATAAACCCAAGAGTCATCTATTGCCTGGGCCAGTGAAAAGAAGACCATATCAGAGGACTGGAGAAAATGACCATAATAAGCAGGTTGACTTTTGCAGTCAGGGCAGCAACTCCTGCTTCTGGCATTTAGAGCATGGCAAGAAGTTGAAAGTGGTACCAATGACTCATTCCCACCATCTTTCCTCATAAAGTTATTCTATTGCTCCAGGTACCTGTCCCATGATGGTAGTTTACATACTGGAAAATAATGCAGTCCCCACACAATGAGATGATTTCAGAGACCAATAGCCCTGTAGTAAAGAGATGGAGAAAGAGCACAGGGAACAAGGGGGCTTAGGGACAATGCACAGCAGGTTGTAGAATTGTCAAAGATGGAGGCTATAAATGGGAGGCTTCATGACCAAATGCAAGAGATGCAGTAGGGAACAGTCTGAAGAAAAATACACCACCTTCTACATGCAGATCTCAAAATGGAATTTGTGTTGGGGCTGAAGGACAACAAGGTTCAGGTAATATGACAGCCTGTACAAATTCCTGAGAGTCAATCTAATGGGGAGCCAGGCCCCAAAACTAATACTGAGAAAATCCTTTAAACATTCTACCTGAAATTTTCAGGCATTTTCAGCCTGAAAAATAAATTGTTTCCTAGGGTTTTAACTCACTCTGAAAAGACCTTCCTTCTCAAGATAAAAAGGAAATGTGCCTGTGGAAATCAAGGATGGGTGAGGGGCAGGTAGGAAGCAAAAGGATAAACACACTGAACATTGTATGTCTTTAACTGCCCAGAAGCAGGTGTCTTTGTGCTGTGGAGCAGATGAACTGTAGGCTGGGTGTTGGGGTGGGGATGAAAGAGTTACTTGGCATTTTTAACAAGGTATCCATCCTGTTACCATCTACCAGGGCTTTAAAGAAGGACTGAAATGAGGGAACCAGCAGTTAGCGTAATGGCTATGTCACTGGACTCCCACATAGTCGACCGTGGTTCACGTCCCAGACCCGGTGGCTTAAAACTGACGCCGGGCGCGTGTGCGTGCGTGCCCAAGATCCCGAGAGGAGAATGAAGGAGAAGGGATTGCGGCGTGACCATCCCCCCTGGGGGGGTGATTTCTCGCTTTCTGTCTCTATGTCTCTCTCTGTCTGTCTGGCGAGCGCATGCGCCCTATAGCAAAAAACCTGTCCCAAAAAAAAAGAAGGACTGAAATGAAAGGCATGTATACTGGTGTACTGGACAGGCAGATCATACCCTTGTCCCTTTAAGGGTCAGTTACCACCAAGAGATGGGCTGCTCTAGCCTCAGTTGTGCCTTTAGGTAAGCTCAGAATTAGAGAAGGGGATGGGCACCCAGACCTGATGGAATAGACAATATTTAGAATGTGCTGTTGACTATACTGAAAGCCACCTAACTACAAAACTGTGTATGCAAGTAATGGTACAGCATTGAGTAGAATATTATACACCCAGTAAGACTAAGTAGCAATTTACTCTAGAAAGTTATCGTAAGATGCCGTATCCACTGATCAGTACAAATATTTTGCTCTCATATTCATGTGGATAAATACTAGGCAAGAAGATCTCAAGATAGTGACATTATAATGGGGGTTGTAGGGTTAGGGTGATTTTTTCCTTACACTTTTGGCATCTTATTTCGCTGAGAGACTGTTTATACTGTGATACAGAAAAAAAATGAGGACAGAAAGCAGATTCGGCTGTGTATTGAGGTTTCCAAGATGAACAAAGGTCTCTGCACAGTGTTTGATCCAAAGTGAATGTGAGTGCCAGCCTCTGCACATGAACCTCACTTGAACACACATATAGCACACATACGTACACACAATGAATGCAACATAAACATATCTATCACATACAACACACACACAGCCCACACACGCAATACACTGAACATAGACAGTCACACAACACACCTACCATATATACATAATGCACACAACACAAACATACCTACCACACGCAACTCACATGAGCACACATACAACATGTACATACATACACACACGTACCCCACAGAAGCATGCTTATGTGTCTTTATCACCATGCACATTCTGCATAGGTATCCCTTTAGGTAAGAGTTTGCTCTCAGGAATTCTGGTTAGCTGGTGAGCTGGTGAGCAGGACGTAATGCCACTTTTTACCTTCCTAGGAAACGAAGCTTGCTCTTCAAGCAGGCCATGACATCGGCCATGCAGAAGTCCTGAGCCAGTTCCCAGCGACACTCTGGACCTGCCGATGGCTCAGGTGCTTGGTGCGAATCCAGAGAGTTGAGCTACCTCCAGAAAATCTGTATTCTCTGTGTGGGAAAGCCCAGCCCTCATCCACACCACAAAGGAGAATATTCCTTCTTGTTTCTCTCGCACAGGCTGCCAAGGGCAGCTTTATTTGCTCCAGGAAGGTGTGCTCATGCTTGTGCAGTCATCTCTTAATGGTCGTCTCTCATTTACGATGCTGGGATCAGGCTTACTAGAGTCTTCCAACATTCAACATTAGGCACGGTACATTGCATGTATATAAATCAAATTAGCATACACTGTCACTGCCCGGTTGAGCAGCTGTATTCTTTGTGTTAAATTTCATAGTTAAAATGAAACACTTTTCCATTATGAGATTGCAGCTCCACTGGGCAACTGCGATGCTTACCTGCCAGAATTAAGTCCAGTAATGCCAGCCCTGTCTCAAAAGTGGCAACTGCAAACTGGATTTACAAAGTAACTGAGGAATTGCTAATTGCCATGAGAAGAAAACACTGATGTTGATTTAAATCTTTGAACCCAAACTTTATATAAACTCCGCACTGTAAGTATATGCCCAGCTCAGGCCGTTAGAGCAGTATACTATGAAGTCCAAGACTAAAGTTCAGTGTGTGGCCTAAATAATTTACTGAGTTCATGGTAAGGTAGTCTCCATTCTCTTGCATGTGCATGCCATGCTGACCCATGTTGAGTATCTCCTACATGTCATGCATATTATAGGCATTCTAATGAATATGTTTTAAAACAAAAAATTATGTTAGGTATTGTTAGCCCCATGATACGTATCAGGAAATTTAGACTCGGGAAACAGGAATCTCAGTTAATAAACGGCATAGCTAGAATGCAAATCAGTATCTAATTGACTACAAAATCTTTATGCTTTCCTCATTGTCAAATTGCTATGGGGAGGTGCAATGTGGATCCATGACTGTTGCAGAAAGAAGAACCACTCAAAGCACATGCTTTGCTTGTGATAGATTGAGAGCTGCATTTCCCTGCAGATTTTAGTCATTCTTAGCACACTGAGTGCCTGCCCTTAGGATGTCAGATGTCCTTTACCTGTCATATGTGACCTATGTGGTCCCAGTATCAGGTCCTAGAAAACAAAAGACAGAGCTTCCATTCTACTGCCCAATCTCGCCCAGGAATATCCTCTGTCTTGCACTAGTCTGATGATTAATAGCCAGGGCCTGGGTGCATCGCCCCTCAATTCTTGGCATTTCATTTAAGGTGTGCTCCCAGGTCTGGATAAACAGCCTCCACCTCTCTCCACCCATACCAGAAAGAAATGGCTTCATTCTCTGTTCAATAATTGGTATGCTTTCTGTCTCCTAACCAGACCATGACAGCTACACCCATAGCACTCACACACTTTGAATCTGCCTAATCTTGAGCCTCAACTGGTAAATAGAATTCCATACTTTTTAAAGAGTGTTGGCACAATGAAAGAAAGGAAAGGCAATTGATCCAATCTATCCTGAGTCTGTATGGCATAGAGCTCTACTCTTACGAAGGCAGCACACATTTCTGTTACAAAGGACCAAAGGTTGTAAATCTCTCTACCCGTATGCAGAGTGTATGTGGCTATAGAAAAGTCACTGTGGCTCGGGAGGTCTGAGATTGAGTGGTTCTAGCTCAAGCAATTACCCAAATATTTTGGTAGGCCGCAGAGTAAAAGAGTTATGCATTTTGGACTGAAGATTCTTTTCCCTGCCAAATAGTCATTTTACTGCAGGGTGGTAGTGCATATTTTCCACTCCAGATAGAGCAATGTAGCAGTTAAGATATTTCACAGAGCTGGTCATTTCAAGTGTGACCTCAGTGGGTGTCTATACCTTACAGAAGAGAGCGGTTATTGTTTGGGAAGCCTCAGTGTCACTCTCAGTATACTGAGCTTATGGGATGATCAGATTCTAAAGGTTGACTCAGTGTGGCCATGATGTAGCTCTTTCAGGAACTTGACTGATAATGTAAAATCAGCGTAAATTCTACCTCAGGGGGGAAAAAAAGAGCTTTGGAAATAGTAATCTAGGATCTGCCCTTTTATAGTTGTGTGGTTTTAGGCAAGTCACTTCAGTCACATAGTTAACATTCATGAGTTTTAGGCAGTGCAAAATGGTAGCAAAGACCCCAGGCCCTGGAGCCTGAGTCCATAGTAATGGACGGTAATCACAGCTCTGCTATTACTCTCTGTCTGACTGCAGGCATATTACATAACTTATCTTTGTCTCATCTGTAAACCAGGCTTAAAAGTAGTATCCATGTTTCCTCTGGGGTGATGAAAATGTTTTGGAACCAATAGAGGTGGTGATTGCACAACATTATAATTATAAATCTATTAAATGCCACTGAATTGTTCACTTTAAAATGGTTAATTTAATACTATGTTCATTTTATCTCAATTTAAAAAAAAATAAGTAATACCCATATCAGAAGGTTGTTGTAAGGATATAAAATGAACATCAGTAAAATTCTTAGGGCAGGTACCAGCAGATCGCACAATGGTTACATAGCTGGACTCCCACATAGTCGACCACAGTTCAAGTCCCGGAGGCTTAAAGCATGTGCGTGTGTATGTCCAAAATCCCATGAAAAGAATGGAGAAGGAATTGCAGCATGGCCATCCCCCCTGGGGGTTGAGTTCTCACATTCTGTCTCTCTGTCTCTTTCTCTGTCTTTCCAGTGAATGTACATACCATATAGCAAAAATCTCTCTAATAAGAAAAAATTCTTAGGGCAAAACTTGGCCCATAATAAGCACAATGCAAATATCAGCTGTTATTTTCCATGAAGTACACTGAGGAATTTTAGTGAAGTACACTAAATTTTCGTGACCCCCACTGAAGCAGGTGCTACTATTACTCCCATTTTGCAGATGAAGACACTAAGATATTGACAAGTAAAGTACTTTTCCAGTTACTATGGCTGTGTAGAAAATTACCCTAAACTTGTGACCTATAGAAGACATTTATTAGGGACTAGCAGTTAGCGTAATGGCTATGTCACTGGACTCCCATGTAATCGACCGCGGTTCGAGTCCCAGACCCAGTGGCTTAAACTCATGCCGGGCGCATGTGCGTGCATGCCCAAGGTCCCGAGAGGAGGATGGAGGAGAAGGGATTGCAGTGTGGCTATCTCCCCTGGGGGATGATTTCTCGCTTTCTGTCTCTCTGTCTCTCTCTGTCTTTCTGGCTAACGCACGCACCCTATAGCAAAAAATCCCCCCCCACCCGCCGCAAAAAAAAAAAAGGCATTTATTAGCCTACAGACTCTGTGGCAATGATGTGTGGACAAGAGATAACAAGGACAATTTGCCTCAGCTTCAAAATGTCTGGAGCCTCAGCTAGAGAGCTAGAGCACTCAAAGGCCACGGGTTAGAATCATCTGAAGTCTTGTTCTCTCACACATCTGGCACGTGATGCTGGCTATCAGATGGAAGCCTCAGCTCCTCTCCACATGGGCTTCTCCATGTAGTGTCTCTCTGAAGGTTTTCTCACATCACGGGGGCTGGATTTCAAGGGAAACGATCCCCAGAAATGGAGAACCTGGTGGCAGGTAAGACATCTTTACAACGTACCCTTAGAGTCAAGCAGCATCATTTCTACAGCGTTGTTGTCATGGAGGCATTCTTGCCCAGGTTCAAGAAAAAGAAAAACAGATTCTACCCCCCACGCCCCCGATGGGCAATAGCTAGATTCTAGGAGACAACATAGGCCCAAGAACGTGGTTTGATTCCTGTTGGATACTATGCCACATGTACCTTCCTAAGGCCACTAGGCAGTCAGTGATAGAGCTTGGGATCCATGAGTTTCACTCTAGAGCTTAGTTCTTACCTATGTGATAAGGCAAAATACTTTTATCTATTAAATAGAGATGATCACATTTTCTACTCTAGCATGCTATAAAGGTAAATTAACATATTGGGACCTTGTTTTTGTAATCTTTAAAATAGGGGTTAATAAGATTTCCTACCTCTTTGGATTGTTAGTAGAATTAACTTCATGTTAATAAGTGAAAGCAATAAGCAGACTGGGATTATATGTCAACTGATCAGTACATTTGTTTCCCACAAGAAAAGTCTACCTGGGTAATGAAATGAAAATCTGAAATTTCTTTGCTTAGGATGACCCGGAAGGACTATGCCTGCACACTCAGATTTAGACCTACTAAGAGGAATGGGCCTGTCATCTTTGGCCCATACTCTGCAGGCAGGATTTGACAAGTGGCTACTATCTAATTCTCTTCTTTTCTTTCAGTCATGTTGGTACACTACCACCTTGTGTGACAATTCATTGGATTACTGTTTATTTTATACTAATTATTGTAAAATAGTGTCTTGTCAGTGAAGTGTTCAGAAATATCCTACTCAGCAGCAAATTTTTAAAACTTCTGCTAGGGAAGATTAGTTTCAAGGAAGATTTTTTTTTTGCATATAGCTAACCTTCCCCATTTTAGATGAACTCTTGTTAGTTTCCCATCCAGCCAGGAATGCTCTGAGCCTTCCTTCATTCTGGAGGTTGTACTCTATTTGGGTTCTGTGGTTCACTGCAAGCTCCATTCTATTCTCGTCAGATCACTAAATGAAGCAATTGAGTCACTGCCACCCATAGTAATAGCGCATTCTGACAAAAACATGAAAGATAGTGTATCTGTGCCTTAACTCATGTGGGTATCAGTAGAGGGGAAGAAAGTAAATTCGTTTAAAATACAGACAGAATCTTTTATCAATGAAAAACTGTCATCCGGCCTTTCTTATCTCTTTGTGCAGTGACAGCGGGATTTATCTTTCTTAGAAGCAAGCCTCCAAATGAATATCATGCCTGTTTTGCCAAGGTGAGTAGTTTTTCATCACTGGGCAGGTCGACATGCTTTACATAGGTGTTGTGGCACACACACACCATTTATCATCACCTCCCATGCCATTCAAGCTCTCCAGGAACCCTAAGTCTGTATGGCATGATAATGGTGGTTAAATGCCATTACAAATTTGTCCAAACCTATGACATGTACAATACCAAGAGTAAAGTGTAACAGAAATGACGGTCTTTGGGTGATAACGATGTGTCAGGACAGGTTCATCTATCATAGCAAACGTACCTCTCCGATGGGGCATGTTGCTAATGGGGACACTGTGTATGTGTGGGGCCAGAGATATGTGGGAATATCTCTGTACTTAGGTTCAATTTGCTGTGAACCTAAACTTGTCTAAAGAATAAAATGTATTTTTTTAAAGTTTATGATACAAACTCTGTACTCATTAGCTCCACTGTCTCCATTGTAGCTGCTAGCCTAACAACTAAGGGAAAGCATGGCTAGAAACCTCTCCTCCACTGGACAGAACAGCTCAGTGGACTTGACACTATGAAGACGTCTTCCCTCCAGCAGACAACTCTGCCAACAGCCCACTCCTCTAGGTATCAGCGAAAAACAGTGCTTTCTTCTCTTTCTCTGATTTTCAAACATGTTTTTATTTTTATGTAAGCTCAGATTTCCTTCTATGGGCTTGCTTTCTTAGTGCCAACAAAAAAGAGTGCTAATATCAGGATAATAATAATAATAGCTAGCATTTATTGAGCACCTGTTGTGTGCCAGGGTCATTCTGAGCATGTTGTTTCTTAATTCATTTCATCCTTAAAACAGCCTGTGAAGTAGTACTGGAATTCTCTGCATTGTGCAGAGGGAGAAACTGAGGCATAGAGTGACCTCAAAGGTCACATAGCCAGTAATCATCAGAGCCAGATGTGAAGCCAGGTAAATTCACCCCAGGATCTGTGATCTCAGCCATTGCTTTGCAGTGTTAGTCAGGAAGCTCCAAGGCAGTGCTACTTCATTGCATGACTAATGTTCCAAACATCCCAGAAAAGTTCCTCCCTGATAGTAAGGACTTCCCCAGAGACCTCCACCATTTCTCTTCTTCTTTTGCTTCTTTCTTCTTTTGCTCAAAGTGGGAAACAATCATTACTCCTATTAAACCCAAAGTGAGACCAAGGCCAGTGTGACAGGGAAAACTGCCCCCACTGGGAAAGCTTGGAAGTTTTCTCAGTTGGGATTTGGGGACAACTTAAACCAAAACGGATTTATTAGACTACTGAAAGACTTGTAGAACTGAAGGAAGATGAGACTCTAGACTTCAGGAAGAATGAGAGCAAGAGCAGCTCTAGAGACACAGTGAAAAGAGCTCAACAACAGTTTCCATGGGCCATTTCTTTGGGAATGGCTGAGTTCTCACTGCATGTGGCTCATAGCCACTATAAATTCCCAGGACAGGAGTATTGTGGGCTTACACTGGGCCACATGCCCAAGCCTGAGAGTCCTTGGAGGGGTCTCTAGGGTAGACAGGTAGTTCATTCTGATCACAGAATTAATCCCCAGAGGATCCAATGCCCACACTTCATGAGATACAGCTCACCTTATTACTTTTAATTGCACCTTGAAGACTGGAACAATTCTACATGAAGAAGAGCCGTGACCGTGCATTCAAGCCATTCTGAGAAAGATACAGGACAAACATCATTTTTTACGCTGCAGACCAAGATTTTGAGACACAGAAAGAGTAAGTAAATTCCAGGATTCACTCCAGTACAAGTTGAATCCTGGGTCTTCTAGCTCCTGGGCACTGTTTTTCCACCCTACTTTGTGCCCTGAAGAGCTAAGTGCAAACATAATTTTTGTCTCTTCATGTTTTAGCATCTCAGGTCTTTGTTTCTCTCCTTCCTCCACCCAACATTCACAGGCATGCCTGAAAACACAATCATTCACTAGCCCACATGTTGTCAGAGAAGGAGGCAAGCTACACAGTGCAAGGACCCCCTCTGTAGGGAAAAGAGAAAAGGATAAAACTAATACACATTTGTGCTGGAGCTTTGTCACTGGTGACAGACCCTGGACTGCAGAATCTGCTCTCCACAGAGATTCCAGAGAAAGCGATCACCAGCCTCATCTGCACATGGACACCAGCTATTCCACACCATGCACAGGCTGTCCCAGCTCACATTTGTGTCTGTTTTCCTGCAGCAGGACTGGGAGAGAGAAATTTTATTAGATGCAGCAGGGTGCGTGGCTCAAGGAACACTTGAGTGGTTCTCAGTCAAGCATGAACCAGTCTGCAGCTGAAGATTTTAAAGGGGTGTGGTAGAGAAGGGGAGGTAGCACTCCCTCCTTTCCACATCTGGGAGAGCACCTGCCTGTACCCTACAAAATCCAATGCCAGAGGGAAAACCAAAGGGATGATTAGGACCCTGTCAGAGTTAACAAAGTAACATTCACTTATGCTAATGGACAGCAAGAGTTAGTTCATCATTACTAGTGGAGGATTGGCCTAAGACAAGCTAAAGTCATAAAACACACTTAAAATCTCTCAGTCTTGATTTAAGCAGGGAAGAGAATTTATTATTATTGTTTCTTAGTCACAAAAAAAGAGAAAGAGAGAGAGTAAAAGAGGATGAAGGTCACTGTTCCCTTTACAGCTGATCGACTTACCTTTCTCTTTGTTCTTGTGCCTACATAGAAAATTAAAGTTGGAAACAGAGGAGCATACTAGATGATCTTCTGCTGTTACTTTTATTTTCCCCAAGAGGACAAGGGACAGTCCATTTAAAACAACTGAGCTATTATATCTCAGCGCTTCTTGTTTAAAATTCAAGCGCCATTGGAAACATGCCCCAGCAGAACTAACACATAACCGCGATTGATATGTCAGTATTTCAAAAACCATAATCCCAAATCATGCTATTCAGTGCTTTAGAGTTTTCTAAAATGTATGTATATAAATAATATTCTAATCTATATATATATACAGTATACATGCATGTCCTATATGTTACATACAGGTATAGTCATATTATATGTGTATTATATATGTTATAAGATGTGTGTTATATATATTTACATATATAATGTGTGTGTGTATATATATATATATATATATATATATATATATATATATATGAAATATTTAACTCACAATACTCTCAGAAGTTAAATGAATGAAACTGAGATTCACCTTCTGAGCAACTTGCCCCAAGATACAAAGCTGAAAACGCCAGAGCTATTCAAACTACTTTTTGCTTTTTGTTTTGTTTTGTTTTGTTTTGTTTCTTTTTTTGGAGAGGTTTTTTCGCTATAGGGCATGTGCACTCACCAGAAAGACAGAGAGACAGAGAGACAGAAAGCAAGAAATCACCCCCATGGCCATGCTGCAATCTGTTCTCCTCCGTTATCCTCTCGGGATCTTGGGCACGCACACACACGTGCCTGGCCTGAGTTTAAGCCAGCCAGTCCGGGACTCGAACCACGGGTCGACTACATGGGAGTCCAGCGACATAGCCATTACGCTAACTGCTGGTCCTCCTGCTTTTTGTTTTTAATTTTGGGTTTTATGGTGTTTTATTTTTAACTTCAAGGCCAAGGCTTTTTATTCCATGATGCTTTTTTTGTTTTTATGTATTTGCCCAAGACATATTAAGAGGACTCCAAAAACTATCTTGTGGCTCATCTAATAAGGCTTGTGTCCCTAGGTACATTGGTAGCTCTTGTCCTATGGTGTCACTGGACATCCCACAACAAAATGTCTAAATAACACAGCATGTAAACAAACCCCAGATTGGTATAGTTCCCTCAGGAGCAGGAAGTTCAAGGTCAATAGCTCCAGGAATATGGATAAATTTAAGCCAACTGAGTAATTTTCCCTCTGGGAAGGTGCTTGGCTTCAAGAGTGGTTAGAGGCATTCAGAAATGTGTAGACAGAAACACCACCTTCCAGGACTGGCCTCGGGAAGTGATCTCATTGGAGAATGAGAGGAGGTATGCATGGTAGGTAGAAGGGCTTCTTCCTGTGGGTCCCTCACCCATAGCTGGATCTTCCCTGAGTCTACCTCAAGATCTATCCTTCATTGTAAATCAGTCACATTCCTATAGCCCTCTTAAAAAGAGTCCAAGTGCCAATGGAATGAATGTTCAATTTTGTAGAGATTTGAGCTCATCTGTTCTCAGAGTTCTGCAGCCTTCCCTAAGAACCTCACTCTGTTATTGCAGGAAGTCCCTGGAGTGTCCCCAGTGTTTCTGAGCAAGTCTGTTGCATTTCTTTTTCTCAGGCCTCCTAAGTAGATTCAGACCTTGGTCTCCATGGTGAGTTCCTTCAATGAGGTTCTGCTGAGCTCATCACCTCTCTAAGGGGCTACCTGGTACTCATCTGAGTCTTCCATCACCAGAGCTACATGGGAATCTGTGAGGAGTTGGGAGAAAGGAACCCTATCTCCAGTTCTGTGTTTCCCCACCTCCTGGTCCCTATGCTGACCCTGAGTATGTGCCCCAAATCTCACAAGTTAATCTGGAACCCAGTTTTTTTCAACCCCAAATTCAGACTAGGTCAGGAAATATCCAGTCTTTTCTTTTCTCAGAAAACCTCTCCATGAGAAAATTCCTCCCCTTTTCAGAAGAACACCTGCCCATCCCTATAATAACTTATGTCAGTGTACAATTGAAAAGGTCACTAGCCTACCAGATCTACAAGCAGCAATGGGCAAAACTACACCTTTCTGTCATGCATACTCTAGGATAGCTGAGAAAGACAGATTAAGGAGGGCTGGAACATTCCTGTATAGCTTCCTATGGAGTTGTTATTTTTTATTTTTAAAGACAAAGTAAAGGACCAGCCAGTGCTGTGCTGGTTAAGGCAGCTGGATCCCACATGGCCAACTGCATGCATAATTCAAGTTCCAGATTCAGCAGCTTGAAAAACATGTGTGTGTGCATGTGTGCCCCAAATCCTAAAAGGAAGGAAAAATGGGAGAAAGGATTACATGGTGATCATCCCCAAAAGGGGATGCTTTCTCACTTTCCCTCTCTCTCTATCTCTCTTCAGAGAATGCATGTGCCTTCTGGAAAAATCAAAGAAGAAATAAGGCTCAGACAAAAAGATAAAATAGAACATTACAGACCCAAGAACCACTTAGTCCTGATTTGTTCACAGGAGATTAAGTAAACACACACCCTGAAGCCCTGTGTGAGTGAGCAGAACCAAGCCATAGAAGAAGAAGGGGCCAGCAAATGTCATGGTGTTTAAGACACTGGATTCCCACATGGCTGACTGTGGTTCAAGTCCTGAACTCAGTGGCTCAAATCATGCCGGACACATGTGTGTGCATGCCCCAAATTCCAAGAGGAGATAGAGGAGAGGGGATTAGGGCATGGCCATCCCCTCTAGGGGGTAATTTCTCATTTTCTCTCTCTCTGTCTCTCTCTGGTAAGTGCATGTGCCCTGAGGCAAAATAAATAAATGAATACATCTTCAACAAAAAAAAAAAAAAAAAAGAAAGAAAGAAAGAAAGAAGCTTAGTATTGGAAAACCAAGACTGTCTCCACGGTGAACAGCTTTCCCCCTTCTTTACCCAGGATATTTTCCTTTTCCAAATACACTAGCTTCCCCATTTTCTGATTAGGCAATCCCTCTATGCTAAACACACACACACACACACACACACACACACACGAAAAAAAGCCACCACCAAAGAAAACACTGAAACTAGTATAATATGTTCTCACTTCCCTTGTGGTCCCCTGATTTCCTGTTTTGGATATCAACTTCAAATGCTAGAGTCGGAATGGAGGGAATATACTTCGGAATATAAAACTCTAGGAAGCCTACCCTTCAGATGGACACACCATCTGCCCTCCACAGCCCTTCCACCATTGGTGTTATAGGTGCTGCAAGATCCTGAGCGAGGGAGGAGATAAGGCAGAATTGGCATTCTCACTGTGATGCCAGTAGGCCCGCCAGAGCACAAGATTTCAAAACAGTCAAGCCCTTTCTCTGGGCCCCAAACCCACATTCTTACACGTTAAAGCTTCCAGGGACTCTAATGTGAGTTCCATGCGTGGAAGGCCTGCATGACTGGACCCTATGGGAGTGTAAAGTGACAACGTAATAGAGAAAAATCGCTTTAGCAGGCCACAGTGACAGCTGGGCAGGTCTAAGAAAAAAGGAAAAAGGCCTCGGTTTAGACAAATTACTGAATGAAATGATCACATGAAAAGCCCCTTTTACAGCTGCCACTAAGAAATCCAGAAAATATAAAACATGTGAAAAAGTAAATAAAGGAAGTTTTGAACCTTTTTTTCCCATTAAAGGTGTGGTAAATGGTTAAAATCCTCTAAAAAATTTCTCGGTGTTCTGAGTCATGGGCTCAAATGGAAAATGTGGCTATTTGAGTTTTTTTTTACTATATATATGTCAATTATTATACAACCAATAAAACATAAACAATAAAAGTGCTCCCAAAATCCTGGAAAATTCCGAGGCCTATTTCAGAGCTTCTGCAATTATACTCAGATCCTCTCATTTCCATGACGTTTGACATCTCATTACCCTGCATTATACTTTTAGAGTCTCATTTTCCAGCATTTATAAAAACGACTTAATGCATCCTCAGAACCATCTCAATTACCTAATTGATAAGTTCTATCAGCCACTTAAAAATAAAGCAGACATTTCCTTAATAAAAATCCTTTGGTGGGGGGATGGAAAAAAGCTTGGGTTGGCAAAATATTTTAAATATAAGAGGCAGTGTAGCAGGGTGTGGGCACCTAAGTGGTTAAAGAGATCTGGAAATGTACTGCATGCGTATTCTTTTTTTTTTTTTTTTTTTTTTTTTTAGCAGAGGTTTTTGCTATAGGGCTCGTGTGCTCGCCAGAAAGATTGAGAGAGAGGGAGAGATAGAAAGTGAGAAACCACCCCCCGTGGGGGATGGCCACACTGCAATCTCTTCTCCTCCATTCTCCTCTTGGGATCTTGGGCACGTATGCACACGCACCCATTGTGAGTTTAAGCCACCGGATCCAGGACTCGAACTACAGTTGACTACTTGGGAGTCCAGCAACATAGCCATTACGCCAACTGCTGGTCCCCTGCATGTGTATTCTGAAAAATCATATTGTGTGCTATAGAAATGTACAACAATTAAATGAGAATAATAAATGTAAAAATTAAAAAATAAATACAAATTAAATGAAAAAGAGAAAAGAGAGAGAGAGATCTGGTCTCTGCCATTGATTTGACAGCTAATTTGCTGTGTAATCTAGAGCTAGTGTTACTCTTCTTTGGACCTTGGTTACCAGATCTCTAATCTGAGGAGTTTGAAAGGGTGCTCTCACAACCCCTCCGTGCACTGACAGGCTATGATTTTAAAAACTTCCCCAGGAAAAACCCTTTTAGAAAATGTGCTTATAACCCAGTCATTATATTTTTTAATTAATTAATTAATTAATTAATTTAGGTATAGCAAAGTGGGTACTTTATTGAAGGAGAGGAAGAAAAACAGAGCTCCCAAGAATAAGGGAGGGGTCTTGGAAAATGGGTTGCTGAAGAAGAACTAGGGTGGGGCTGGCAGGTGGCATGGTGGTTGTGGGTGCTGGACTCCCACATGGTCAACTGTGGTTCAGGTCCTGGACCTGGTGGCTTGCTTTCTCACTTTCGTTCTCTCTCTCTCTCTATCTCCCTCTCTGGTCAAATTAAAATTAAATAAAAGTTAAATAAAATAATTATTTAAGAAGAAGAAGGAGGAGGAAGAGGAGGGGGAGGAGGAGGAAGAGGAGGGGGAGGAGGAGGAAGAGGAGGAAGAGGAGGCGGAAGAAGAAAAAGAAGAAGAAGAAGAAGAGGAGGAGGAGGAGGAGGAGGAGGAGAACGGGGTGAGAAGTTTTTATCTGGGTCCAAGGGGCCTTATTCTTGGTGGGGCTTGCTCGTGCATTCCCCTTATGGTTGGGAGGGGCATATGCTGGATTTTCAAATTTAGAGACAAAAACATTTGTAAGTTTTCCTTGTTTCTTTGTCTATTCAACCAGTTATAAAATTGAGAGAGACTCAAAAGAAGACAAGATAATATAGTGATGTTCAGCTAGGCAGAAATTAATTTTTTATTATTATTTTATTTTATTCTATACATTAAATCACTGTACAGCACTACAGCTTGTTAAATGAATTTACCCAACATTCTTTCCACCAATCCAGGTGAAGATATCATATACATTATCATCACCAGATAATCCTCCATTTCTGTGTCCTTCAAATGTCTTGCCTATTTTTCTCCTCGATTCCTTTCCTCTCACTCTCTCCCATCTCCCACCCTATTTTCACATTTTCTCCAGTATCTATAACCATTTTCCATGCTTCTATATCCTCTAATCTTTCAGTTTCCACCATAGAGTGTGGACAGTCAGTATACATTAAGTGGAGACAAACCATGTTTCTCTTTCATAGCCTGGCTTACTTTATTTACTCAGCAGTAAGTCTTCCATATTCATCCACTTTCTATCAAATACCAGGGTCTTTCTGTTTCTTATGACTGAGTGGTATTCTACAGTGTATATGGGCCACACTTTTTCAATCCATTCATCTTTTCGTGGACATTTGGGTTGGTTCCATGTCTTAGCAATTGTGAATAATACCTCAATAAACATAGATGTGCAAGCACTTTTCTAACAGTATTTTCTTATCCATTGAGTAGATACCCAGGAGTGGAATTGTTGCATTATACGGTAGTTCAAGTTGTAGGTCTTTAAGGAACTTCCATTAGAATTTAAGTTTACAAAGTAACTCCCAAGACTACCTCAGATAAAAATCCAAGGATATTTTCAGAAAATTTCTAGGGTTCATGGAGACTATGTTGGGAATTTCTTAGTTTGCAGGAGGGATACACTAACCTAAGGGCTCCAGCAGCACATATTTGGTTTCTAAGAGCCAGGTCAGAAATAAGCAAAAAACAATGCCCAAACCAGCATATAGCCTAGCCAGGGACATGTGCCCCAGGAAGAAAGGAAATTACAGTAAGTGATTAACATATGTATATTAAAACAAATATATAAGAAATCCATATTCAACAATGGTGGTTGTTTGTTTGTTTGTTTTGCTATATGGCAGGTATACTCACCAGATACAGAGAAGGAAAGTGAGAAATTATCCCACAGGGGGAATGTCCACACCACAATCCCTTCTCCTCCATTCTCCTCTTAGGATTTTGGATATGCATGCACATATGCCCAATGTATTTCTCAAGTCCCCAGGTCCAGGACTCAAACCACACAGTTGGCCTTCTGTGATTCAGCTATTTAAACCACCACACCACCAGCTGGCCCCAATAGCAGCACTTTAAAAGTTCTTTTAAGCAATGTACTCACAGAGTTTGGAAAATTGGAAGAAGGAAAGACATGATCAGGTGTCAACATTTTCAGCTCATTAATATTCTTATTCCCTAGGGTCTAGCCCACTGATTTTTCAGCTTTGGCTGTCCATTAGTGTGTGTCATAAAGAAGCTGGCTCTGGAAGGCCAACCAGGTGTCATGGTGGTTAAGGCAGATAGATCTCACATGGCTGGCTGTGTGGTTCAAGTCCTGGACCAGTGGCTTGAAGAACATGTCAGACACATGTGCATTCATGTGGAGAAGAGAGTGGAGGAAAAGGGACTATGGCATGACCATTCCCCTTGGGGGATGATTTATCACTTCCCCCCTCTCTTGGTCTATTTCCAGTAAACACACATACTCAGTAGCAGATTTAGAATATGTACATATTGATACTTGAGTCTCATCTTCAGAGATTTTTATTGAATTGGTCTGGAGTGTCACTTGGGGTTCCCCAGATCATTTCATTGTGCAGCCAAAGTTGAGAATCAAGGTAGTCCCTCATACTCAGTAGTTCTCAAATCTTACCATGAATCAGAGTCACCTGGAAGACTTATTAGAATGTGATTGCTACATCTCACTCCCCAGCGTTTCTGATGGCATAGCTATGGAGTGATGCCCTAAACTGCATTTCTAGCCTGACCCTAGATGTTGCTAATAGTCTAGGCCCTACACTTTGAAAACAAGTGTTCTAACCTGTCAGTTTGGTTCATCTTTGGCCTAGGCAGGTCTGTTGCTGGGGGAAACCTGTCTAGATTCAGGTATGACTAGGGAGCAACAGAGAATTATTAAGTTGGGCTTTGTTAGTTGCCTTGCCACTTTTGAATGAGCCAAAGAAAGAGCTTTATCCCCAAAGAATATCATACTCAGTGAACATCACACAATGTTATAATTAGGTAATAGAAGATGGCACAAGAACAAATCCTGGGATTAGATGCATGGTTCTTGGGCAGTGGGTGAGGAGGCCTTGGTTGACTGGAAGCCCAGAAAGTCTTAATTATACAACATTCACCTCCTTGACCATGAGTGATGACTAGCCCAGTCTTCTTTTGTGGCTTATGTTAAACTCTGTGCTCATATAAAAGCGGTTTTCAGTCACTTAAGGTATATCAACCTCACCCTTGGGATGTATTTTCCTGCAGTAGACTAAATACCAACCCCTATGTAAGCCAAAGTTCACCATCCAACTAGGTCAGAGCAAGTTCAGCAACAGCTAGATGGAGCCTTTGGTGATGATAGCACCACAAAAGCAACCTGGAAAGAACAGTAAGAGTATCTGATAGTTCAACTCTTATTCCCACTGCCTCATCTCCCTGTGCTTCTTCTTCCATTCAACAACCTGGCCCAGGCAAGGCAGCATCTATGAGCAAAGCATCCTCTTACAGGGAGGGTCTCTGCCAGTGAGAGTGTCATATTTAAAGTTTGAATGAGTCACCACCTAAAGGTGCTTGACTGGGAGGGAAATTCCAGGCACAAATAGGCAGACAGACCTGTGGTTCAGAGCAGACCATGGGAGTCCTTCTGTGAGCTAATAAGAATAACCACTCCTGGGTGCTGATCTTCCAGGTGAGGGGATGGAAGGAGGAGCTGTTAAAGGTGGAAGTCTAATACAGATTCGAATGGGGCTTCTCCTGAGACTTGACCGCAGAGGCTGTCTTAGCTCTAGTGTAAATAGATTCACATTCCTTTTCACTCTACGTGAAACTGTTTGAAATTTCTTCTCCAGGAGGGATACTCAGTTGGCAGCTAGGAACCCAGATAAGAAAAGGAGAAGCAAATATAATTCAGAGGACAGTAGAAGACCTGAAGATTTTCACATCTCTCTCCTCTCTACCACTGAAGCTTGGAGAAGGCAGGGGCAGAGGACATTCAGGACAGAGGGGCCAGGAGACAGTAACAGAATATAAAGCATATGTGCTGAAAAGCATATGTGCTGAAAAGCATATGTGCTGAAAATATGGCAGAAAATAATGAGAGATGCAGCAGGTATTATGGCTTTTTTTTTTGGGGGGGGGGGGAGGGTTTTGCTATAGGGTGCGTGTGTTCGCCAGAGAGAGAGACAGACAGACAGAAAGCGAGAGAAATCACCCCCCAAGGGGAATGGCCACACGGCAATCCCTTCTCCTCCGTTCTCCTCTCAGGATCTTGGGCACGCACACACACGCACCTGACGTGAGTTTAAGCCATCAAGTCCAGGACTTGAACCGTGTTCGACTACATAGGAGTCCAGAGACATAGCCATTACGCTAACTGCTGGTCCCAGGTATTATGTCTTTCTGAGGGTCAAAGATATCAGAATAAAGACAAGAATGAGAAAGAATAAGGTGGAGGTTGAAGAGGAGCGGGAAGAGGGGAAAGAGAGAGAAAAGCAGAAGAAAGTAAAAAAGGAAGAGGAGTGGAAAGAAAAGGAAGAGAATTGTGAAAGTAAAATATGCACCAGAAAACCCAAATTGCCTTCTCATATGCAGATGCATTCATTATTGAGAGAAAAATTATTATAGTGTAATATGACAATTGCACAGTGAGAGCAAACATCAAAACTATCAATTAGCCTTTTAAATACCCCTTTGAGCTACAAGCCAAAGCCCAATGCTTCTTTATCTCTCACCCTCCTCATTGACACGGGCAATAAGTTAAGGATGCCAACGTGATTATTCTCCAGTAAAGGCCATTGTAGGAGTGATATTTCAGCTTCGTACATAAAGACATGAAAAGCACATTTTCTTGCTTAGTTCATTCTGTACACGTTGTGAAGACACATTTAAAAACATGGATGAGCCTACAGCATACATGTAATCATAGACAGTCCTTTTTTTGAGAGAGATTCTTTTCTATAGGGAGTGTGCACTCACTGGAGAGAGAGATCAAGAGAAAGCAAGAAGTCTTCCTCCCAGGGAGATGCCATGCTTTAATCCCTTCTCCTCCACTCTCCTCTCAGGATTTTAGACATGCATGTACATTTGCTTGGTATGAGTTTCAAGCCGCTGGGTCTGGAATTTGAAAAGCAGTTGGCCATGTGGGAGTCCAGTCCCTTAACCACCATGCCACTTGCTGGCCCCCATTATAGGCAGTCTTAATTCTGAGGCTGTCTTTCCATCTTACTTCTAGTAAACCTACTCACAAGAAAGGATAACCCCCTTCGGGACCAGCAGTTAGTGTAATGGCTATGTCGCTGGACTCCCACATAGTCGACCGCGGTTCGAGTCCCAGACCCGGCGGCTTAAACTCATGCTGGGCGCATGTGCGTGCATGCCGAAGATACCAAGAGGAGAATGGAGGAGAAGGGATTGCGGCGGGGCCATCCCCCCGGGGGGTGATCTCTTGCTTTCTGTCTCTCTGTCTCTCTCTGTCTGTCTGGCGAGCGCATGCGCCCTATAGCAAAAAAACTCTCAAAAAAAAAAAAAGAAAGAAAAGAAAGAAAGAAAGGATAACCCCCTTAGTCCTGAATTAACCTAGTTGCCCTCCCTGCACCTTAAAAAAAAAAAGAACTGCCTGAGAGACAAGCTCACATACTGGTCATTTATTTTTGGAAGTGATCACAGGGAACAGGAGAAAGGGATTGACAAATAAACCAGGGAGAAGGGCAGGCCAATACATGGGCATATCCTTGAGCTGGCCACCAGGGATGGACACTCTGTACAGACTGTCCCTCAGAATTGTTTACCTGAAGGAAACAAGACAGTACTCAACCCCTGGCTCTTGTCTCCCATTGACAAAGATCTTCCCATTGGACAATAGTCACTCACACTTCCAGACCATACATGCCTGAGTTGGGTGGGCTCCTTCATTGTCCCAATCATCATTATCAGAGAAGCTCTAGAGAAGCAAGCACCCATTACAGTGTACCTGGGAAGGTCCTATCAAGGCACACCTGCATGATGTTTATGTCACAGAAGCACAAAGTAGGATGGAGGCCACGGGTAAGAGGTATCCAATACTAACTTTCACCTCAATGGAAATGTAAACTAATAGGTTACACCTCCCAGAAATTTTTGTCTTTTGGTTGCTCACTGATATCAATTTACCCATCAGCAATTAAGTCTTAGATGTAATTAGCAGGTAAAGGCGATGTCTCAGAGTCTCTAATATCAGATCGTCTCTGCCCTGCCTTTGGGTATAGATTTGATATAAGTATGTCATCAAGGTCCTGAATTCACCAAGGTTTACAGATTATGAAGACAGAATTGACAGGATATGTATAGACATATAGAGGGAATTTCCTGGGGGGGGGGGGGGGGGGTTAGCTCATGCAATGATGGCAGCTGGAAAGCCCCACAATAATCCAGCTGCAAGATGGAGATCTTAGAATTCTGGTAGTGTGGATTAGTCCAAGCACGAAGGCCTCAGAGGCAGGGAAGACAATGATCCAAGGCTGAAAGCCAGAGCACCCAGGGTGTCACTGATGTAATCCTGGAGCCCAAGAGCAGATGAACTTGGAATTCTGATGTCAGAGACAAGAGAAGTCTCTGTTATTCAGAAAAAAAAAAAAAATTCATCTTCTGTATTTATCCTCTCTGGCCCCTTGGTTGAATTATGCCTGCCCACATTGAGAATGGGCCTTTCCACATCTAGTTGACTCAGACTCCATATAAATCTCTTCTGGAAATACCCCACAGATGCACACAGAGTAATGCTTCATCAGGAAGAGAGAACCCCCAGTGTAAATTCTGAAAAAAAGAGAAGCAATTTTCAGGTATATGAAGGTATTTTCAGGTTATCATGGAAGAGTGTTCTGAGCAGAAGAGCTTCATGAGCAAAGGGACAAAGGCCAAGGCCGGATGAAATGAGCATATTCAAGCAGCTGCGGAAGGGAAGCATTGTAAAGTGATATAAGTGAGGGTCCTGGGCCCAGTTAGTCTGATCTTATTCTGCAGGCAGCAAGGAACCATCGTAGGCCAGCCAGGCGGCATAGTGGTTAAGGCAGTTGGATTAGTATATGGCAGACTTTGCAGTTTGAGTCCCAGACCCAGTGGCTTGAAAAACACCAGGTAACAATGCTTGCATGCCCAGAATCCCAAATCCTAACAGAAGAATGGAGGAGAAGGGATTTTGGTGTGGTCACTCCCCCCCCCCCCCCCATCTAACTTTCTCTCTCTCTCTTCCTCTGTCCCTCTCCAGTGAGCACATGCTCCCTAGAAAAATTCATTCTTTTTTAAAGTCTCATCCTAAGTGGTTGCAACAGGAATGACATTCATGGGACAGAGAATGACATACATGGGACAGTAGGGGGGGAAAAAAGCAGTGAAGAAGTTATGGAGGTGACTTAGGCAAAAAAGAAGACATTATGAACCAGGAAGGAATGGAGTGGGGGAAGAATGCCTTTGGAGACTATTAAGTTGGATTTTATAGTAAACAGAATAACTTGGACAACTTATCAAATATACTCTGGATTACCAGTGGTTTATGTATGGTTAGAGACTCAGGTTTACAGGAGTCCTATGTCCACAGGAGAGTGTACAGCCTTCTAACAACCCCCTTACAAAACACTTAGACCCAGCTTGGCCTTAGAGAGTGCACTGCTCACATCCATCAGGTTATGGTGCTTGGTGCCAACGAAACACACCCATTTCCTCCAATACGGAGGAAACTTTCATTTATTGGAATCATGATGAACACATTTTAATGTAAAAGCCAGCTTGATTTTTTTTAACAATTTGTGTAAACAAATATAATTATATTAATTAACTAAATAAAATGCCTCTCAGTAGCCTTTGTAAGATTACAAACATTGAACAGTGACCAGGAAGAGAAGATAATGGAGGAGAGGAGCATCATCATAGGGTAATATTTTTCCCATTACCATTCAGCCTTTGGAGAGGATAGGGAAGAAACAGAAAATCCTAAAATGTGATACAAAAGAGAAAAATGTGGGACCAGCAGGTGGCATATTAGGTAAGACACCGACCCCCACATGGCAACCCATAGTTGGAATCTAGGACCTGCTGCCTTGAAAATCACATCAGGTGTGTGTGCATGCATGCCCAAAATCCCAGAAAGAGAATGGAGAAGGGATTACTGCATGGCCATCCTTCCTAGAAGGTAACAAGGTAACTTCTCACTTTCCCCCTCACTCTGTCTCTCTCCAGTAAATACACATGCCCAGTAGAAAAAATTAAAAAAAAAAAAAACCCTTAAAGATAAGAAGAGAGAGAGAGGGAATCCTTGTAATATCAGGTCTGTGAGGATAAAAACAAGGCTTACAGAGCACCCCCATGCTTAGTGTTATGCCTGTAACATCACAGATACTCTATAGATATTTCCTGTAAGAAATGAATTTCCTGTAAGAAATTATGGAAGAGAGGGAAGAAAAGAGGGAGAAAGATGGAAGGAGAAGAAGAAAGGAAAGGTCACTGTTGTTAAGAAAGTTAAAAAGAAAGTTGTTAAGAATTCAGCAACTGTCCCCTGAATAATGTCCTATGTCCACTCATATTGACATCTTGGATCAGGGAAAAGAACAACAAGACACAGGGAGGCAAAGGACTGAGGAAGCAAAGAGGTGCATCACAGCATCCTTAGCCCCTGCCCTCTAAGAGGTTCACCAATTTCTCAATGGGATACATTCTTCTCCTATTTCTGGACATATAAATCTGAACACTGCTGTACCTTCTGCTTAGAATGCTCTTCTTCAGGTCACATATCAAATCTGACCTCCTTAGAATGACCTTGACCAACTTCTACATGTACAATAGCCCTTTAGGCACCATCACTTCTCCCCCTTTTGTGCTGCTTACAGCACTGATCATACCCCCGAATTATCTTGCTTATTTTATGCTTTTTATTTATTTCTTCCCAGTAGAATGCAGGTTTCCAAGAGAGTAGAGATCTAGTTTTCAGAGGTTATCACTGAAAACTGTTATCACTGTTTCTTCCAGCCAAGAATAATTTCCAGCATCTAGCTCTCAATGAATATTTGGCTGAATGAATATCCAATTAAAAAGATGAAGGCACATAGCAATAAAGACGGGCCTGTAAAGTCTAGTGCTTGGTGAATAAAAAATGCAGGAATAAGATCTCTAATAAAATTTTATTTATGTAGGTTAGAAATGAAGGCACGCCAGACATTAATGCATTTTGCAAGGCTTAAAAACAATTGGCATTATAGAGAATGGGAAAGGATTGAACTAACAGAATAAGAGAAACTATGCATATACAAATAAGAAAATGAGAAAGAAGCCGCCATGGGCCAATTACGATCGTAGCGATGACCTAAGAAATAAGGAGAGAAAAAGAGGGGAAATTAGAGATACTTAATGCTGGGCCTATGTTGGGATATTAATTTATGTATAAGATACAGAGATAGAGGTAGAGGTAAGAATGGCATATAAATATAAATTAATAGATCAAGTAACTGTTAAGTAACTGTTTATTCCACGGTATAGATGCCTTTCTTTTCCACTGACCTTGTGGCTGTTGTGATAAAGTTCTCCCTTTAACGACAGTAAAGGAGAGAGGCACAAAATGCTTGGGTGAGAGGACATTCATTGAAGGTAAGATCATTTCACCCAGAGAGAGCATACTAGAGAACATACCTCCTGATGGGATGGATAGAGTCTTCTCCTTCTTTGCTTCCACCCACAAAGTCCCCACTCTTGACTCACTAAATGCCTTTCAGGAACGTACTCAAACCTATTGTATCAAACTATTTTAACCAATTTTTGTTTCTTTTGTTTGTTTTAATGATTCCCAGACCTGAGGGACTATCTTAGAAATATAAAACCAACACCGTACACAGAGCTCCCCGGGACACACATTAGGAATTAGATGAGAGCACAAATCAGACTCAGGCCTCCAGAAGCCGACGCCCGCTGTGGAGTACAGAAAGTAGTAACTCTGGGCTCAAAGAATGCTAGAGAGAGATGAAACTCTTAGCAGTCTGGGCAGACCCTCCTTTCCCGTGGTTTGCACAGTCCTGGAAAAACTCGGGTTTCCACTGAGTGAAAGGCAGAGCCAGGCAGGCAGGCACTCTGTGCTGGCTCTTCTGGTGCTCCTTCCTGGGGCCTGAGGAAGTCACTGTGCCTCCACATAGTCCAGTTGTGGATGCACAACATGATGAGCTGAAGCCAGGTTTGCCTCAGCTGCCCCAAAGGCCTGCAAGGTGTGTTCCTGGCTTTTTGTAAGATTTATTTGTTTATTTCCTCCATGAGTGAGAGAGACAGAGAGCACCCCAGCAAGGTCTTGACGCTGTGATCCTCCCAGCCTCTGTCAGCCTCGGGGAGCTCCTCAAATCCAAACCTTCTCATGTGGGTCAGCTCAAAAAATGTCGCCTTTTACTAATGCACCATCCAGCCCCTGAAGGGAATCCGCTGCTTTTTTCAGTTATTCCCCAACATTCTGAACATCCAGTATTTTTACTAGCAATACATACTGGCTATGTACAGTGACTCTAAAATGTATTTCTGGGTTCTATCTTTCTATTTATAGAAAACTTTTCTATGTTTATACTTCTGAAAGTATAAACAACTGGTAAATAAACATATATAAAAGAATGTCAAAAAGCTTGTAGAAAAGTGGTTTTAAAGTACAGGTTTATTTTGTGGAAAAAAAAAAGTTGAAATCCATAAATCCATGCATAGTTTTTTTCATAATATACACTTCCCATGAACTTTTGAAGACTTCGTGGATCTGTATAGACATTGAAATTTTCACATGTATAAACAGTATAATCAGGGCTGCATTTTACAGTAATCATTGCCCCATGGTCTCACCCATCCCTGTTAAGTCTGATGCAGAAAGAAAAGGAAAAAAAGGAAACTCTCTACTCTTCAGATAACTTGCCTGTGACCCCTGGTAAATGACAAGCCAAGCAAGACTTCAAGGAACTTGTTACTTAGAGCTTGAATTTCAGACAAACATCTTCCTGCATTTCTAATGAAAAGTGGATCCTTCCCCCTGCTTTTGAAGTGCTCTTTGGGAATTGTTTGAGTGTTCTTTGCAATCTTTTATACCCAGCCTAAGGACTCTGACAAACTCTCTCTTTCCCTTCAAAGGCTTGTTAACTATGTGATGAATACACCTGTCACTTCCAATTCCAACCTTACTTTCTGTTGTGATGGCTGTAGAATTTGGTATCTATGGCAACTTTTCAGTGGCTCAACATCGATTAAAAATGATTGGCTTATCAGGCTTATTTGGTTGATTGATGGAAATGATCAGTTGCTCAAAATAATCATGACAGATAAAGTTTCTTGATTAGCTAGTATTTAGAAGATTCAGAAATTTTAAATTTCATTACTTTTTTTTATTATTTCCATGCAAAAGTAAATGGAACGTAATGCTACTGGAGTAGTTCAAAGCTAATTTGAACTGTCTTGTTGAAGGAAATGATTCAATCCACACATCTTATTTAGAAGCCAAATGGCACATTTTGTCTTAGAAAAATCTATTCTTTGATTTTTTTAATATCCCAAGCCAGACACTAATTTATGTTATTTTTAAAAAATAAAAGTTGAATACTAAAAAACATTTTAGTCAGGTTTAGAGCATTTGGAAATAAATTATAAAGCTTTTCCTTGTAATGCTCTCTCAAACACATAAAACCAGGAAGAGAAACGGGAGTCCAGTAAATTTAAATGCCTTACTTTAGAACAGAATATTTTACATCAATGTCTTCAAAATTGAACTGATGTCCCAGTGATACTATATGAGATCATTTTAGGTGCTTAAAAAACTTTTCTTTAATAGCCAGGTATTTATTTTAATGTAGTATTTCTGTTTTCAACCATTTGCCTTTTTAATAAAGGCAGTAATTGCATATGTTTTAACTTAATACTTTATTTTTAAAAATAACTATTCATTACCTGGAGCTGCCATAACAAAATCTCATATACTGGGTATTTTAAGTGAGCAGAAATTTATTGTCTAACAGTAAAGGATGCTGGAAATTCTAAATCAAAATATTGGCAGAGCCATCCTCTCTCTAAAATCTGAAAGAGAATCCTTCCTTGCCTCTTTTTTTAAAAGGTTTTTGCCTTAGGGAGCATGCACTAGCCTGAGAGAGAGCATGACAGAGACAGTCAGAGGAAAAGTGAGAAACCACCCCCCAAGGAGAATGGCCACGCTGCAATCCCTTCTCCTCCATTTTTCTCCTGGGATCTTGGGCTCGCACACACACACCCACACACACACACTCAGAGTGAGTTTCAAGCCACCCAGTCTGGGACTCCAACCATGGTGGGCCATATGGGAGTCCAGTGACTTAACTACTCTGCCATCTATTGGTCCCACCGCTTTCTAGCTTCTGGTGTTTACAGGAATCTTTGGAATTACTTTGTTTTCACTTGTATAACTCCTCTCTCTGCCGATGTCATCACCTGGCATTCACCCTGTGTCGCTGTCTTCATGTAGCCGTCTTCTCATAAAAATACCAGTCATATTGGATATTAGCCTTACGACTTTAACATGAATTTTTGTAATGACATATTAAATCTGTGATTTCACAGATAATATTGCTTAAAATGAGACTATAACAATTTTTTTAAAAATTGAAGCTGAGAAGACAGCAAATTGTGTGGTGGTTAAGGCACTGGACTCTCACATAGTCGACTGTGGTTCATGTCCCAGACCTGGTAGCTTGGAAATCATGCCGGGCAAGTGTGCATGCTTCCACCAAATCACAAGAAGAGAGAGAAGGAGAAAAGAGTGTGGTATGGCCATCTCCCCGGGGGGGGGGGGGGGGGGGGCGGTTATTTCTCATTCCCCCTCTGTCTCTCTCCAGCAAGTGCATATGCCACATGGCAAAAATCTTAAAAAAAAAAAAAATTAAGCTGTTTGAAAAAATAAAACTGATAAGGATGATGTGTGAATATGGCAAAAATTGCTAACAAATACAGAGAATAACTGAAACTGATCAATTCACTCAGTTGATTGTAAACTGGCCACAAACAACAGAAATTTTTCCTTGGTTCTTCTCCTTTACAATGCAATCTTGCAATAACTCCCTTCGAGAAGTATAGAGTATTTCTCTGCCTCTTGCTTCTGGCTGATTTTGTGGTTTGCTTCAGCAAAATAGTGAGTACAGCAGAGCGTATATGTGAAAAGTACTTGCTCACTGGGGCTTGCACCGTTGCTGTGGCTACCATGAGAGTAACCGCATGAAGCAGAACAAGCAACCCAGTTGATGATCACCTAGCCCCTAAGCTGACCCAGCTGCCAGCTGCAGGGTTGAACTCCAGTCTGTTGGAGCCCAAAAGTTAACCTACTCCCATGTCTAGATTAGCAGTGTCATCTAGCTGAGTCCAGCCCAAACTACCAACATGAACCTAAAAAAAAAAAAAAAAAAAAAAAAAAAAAAAGACAGGACAAACATGGAAGACTTACCACTAAGTGAAGCAAGCCAGAATATGAAAGAGAGGTGGAACCAGTAGTTAGCGTAATGGCTATGTCGTTGGAGTCCCAAGTAGTCAACTGAGGTTCTAGTCCCAGACCCGGAGGCTTAAACTCACGCAGGGCGTGTGCGCCTGCGTGCACTAGATCTCGAGAGGAGAATGGAGGAGAAGGGGTTGCAGTGTGGCCACCCCCCCTGGGGGTTGATTTCTCGCTTTCTCTCTCTCTGTCTTTCTGGAGAGCACACATGACCTGTAGCAAAAACCTCTCCAAAAATAAAAATACAAAATGAAAGAGAGGCATAGTATGTCCCTGCTCAGTATATACCAAATGTTAGCTCTCTATGCTAGAAACTGAATGATTGGAAGTTATAAAAGCATGGAAAGCAATACTGATTCTGGAGACAGTGCGGGAGGGGAGTGGGAAATGGGGAACATAAAAGGGAGGGAACCAAGGGAAAGAAGAAAGAAGTAAAACATTTAAGGGACCCTAAATGGAAAGAAATCTGTTGATTATAATATACATGATATTGTCTTTGACTAGGCTGATATGCAGTGTATTCATGATGGGAAAATTAATTTGGTATGCTGTAATGATACATAGTGATTGAATATAAATAAATAAATAAATAAATACTTTTTTTTAAAAAGCAGAATTCCACATGCTGAGGACAAATGAGAAAGTTCCAGATTTGCTGAGGTTTCCCTCTTCATGTCAGGTGAGCATGCTGGGTGCACACGCACATGCCCATGATCTTAACTGGGAACGGGATCACAATATTAGGGCTCTGATGGGGTACTTCTTTCCGTCTGTCTCTCATCTCTTTTCTCTGTCTCCCTCTCTATGGAATAAATACATAAATACATAAATGAACCTAAAAGAACTATCATTTAAACTTTCTCAATTTTCTGTTTATTTTGCCTAGTGGTTGTAAGAGTTTCCCAAATTTTCCAGGGAATTTCTTTTTCATCAAGGCTGCTTTTTAGGGTCCCAGAAATGTTGGTTTGGGATGAAAAAAACCAAGGCTTATTGGAGTAAGGTGGAAAGGCTGGACAAGGAAAACATTGTGCAGTATTCTGCTTTGAAGTTCTTTTACTTTCTTCCCCTTTTCTCATGGATTGACCTATGAATTCAATCAAAAAATAATAATCTTCCATACAGAGAGAAGCCAGGCCTACCACGAGCATGGCAGATCAGTCACATTTCCACCAAAGACCTTTGCCTTTCTGCAAGATGCTTTCTGATTTTGATTTCACAGAAGTCAAGGAAGAGATTTCCATAAACTGTAACAACCATTATTAGTGACCAAACCATGAACCTTTATGATTGTTTACCATCATTCTTTCTGGAATCTACCCTGAATAAACTCTGTGTTTGAGACTCATCTTTGAACAGCATAACAGAAAGGGAAATTGACTATACATTGGAATTCTGGGATATTTTCTCCCCAAAGGGACCCATATCTACTCATAATCCTCCCAATTGGTTTTCCACATTGTAGCCAGAGTAATTTTTCCAAAACACAAAGCTGACCACACTGACCTCTATTTAAAAGTTTCTCCTTGGTTCTGGACAGTGGTAACGGCAACACTCTAAAAGGCTGACCCATATGAGAAGGCTCTGAGTTCATGTCTAGAGACTTCCTGAATATGCCAGGCATGTCTATGCCCATGATCCCAGGCTTGCTGAGAGTAGGGATGGATCACAGCATTAAGCCCTGTTGAAGGTGCTGTCTCTTTCTTGCCTTTTCTCATTTCTCTCTTTCTACGTGTGTGTATGTGTGTGTGTATGTGTGTGCATGTCAAATTCATGGAAAAATAAATAAACTTAAAAAAAAAAAACCCTTCCACTATTTTTATTTTGCTTTTGGCTTATTAACCAGATTTCCTAAAATAGTCTACATGACTGTATTAGTCTGCTCAGGTCGCCAAAACAAAATATCACTGACTAGGTGGCTTAAACAACACAAATGTACTTTCTCACAGTTCTGGAATCTGGAAGTTCTGGACCAAGATGCTGGCAGCATTAGTTTTTCCTGAGATCTCTCATGTTGGCTTGTAAATGACCGACTTCTCACTGTGCCCTCATATGGTTTTTCCTCTGTATGTGCACATCCCTGATGTCTTGCTCTCTCCTTTTACAAAGACAACAATTCTACTGGATCAGAGCTCTGTCCTTACAACCTCATTAAACCTTAGTTCTCTCCTTAAAGATCCTACCTCCATATACAGTCACATTGAAAATTAGGGATTCAAGATATAAATAAGGTACGGGAAGGAGGCACAATTCAGTCCACACAACAGCTTTGCTTGGCCTGTCATCTGGTCACCTCTCCCAACCCCTTATACATATTAACTAAACCGTAGCTCTACTCTTCAACCACTCTGGTTTGCTCTTTTTCTTGCACTGTACCAGTCTCCCAGCAGTTGTGATTTTACTCTTACCTGGGTAATTGATGCCTTGCCCTCATAAGAAAGTAAGCTCCAAGAGAGTGAGGAAAAATTATATCTAATTTCATCACCAAGTTCAGTACTTGGCACAAATGGGAAGTTTAGCAGAAGGTTTGAGATTTATTGTATCCACAAGGTCAACATGACTTGGAGATATTAAAATTATTTTTCCCTTTTCATGCATTCATGCAAAAAACAATTATTCAACACATACTACAAGCTAGGTACAGAGAATACAAGATAATTAAGAAGATAGGCAGGTGTCAAACCAACCCTTCTGCAGGCTATTATCTTATGGAACCATATTTTCTGTTCTTTTATATTTGATCTTCAATCTACTTTGGCTTGGGGATAAACAACCACTGAGGTGCTTTTAACTATGTAATACCTACTTAACTTTACTGATTACATTCTTTGCACATATATTATTTGAAAATTTTAATGTTAGAAATAAAAATCATTCCATATCATTAAAAGTTTAAAAGGCAATTATCCTGGTTTCAGAGATGTATCCTGGTTGTGGTCCCAGGAAAATGACTGCCAATAAATTCTTTGTGGTTTTATGAGTGGCTAAAGAGAGAAAATATAACACAGGTAAAAATCTTTTAAATATAAAAAATAATTGAAAAATACATACTAATTCTAAAAATTATTCTCCAGGACTAATGTGACTGATTTTAAATAAATCACACATTTTTCCATAATACTGTAATATAAAATGAGTTAAGATATAGAAATAAAATACATATACCAAATACACACCAATATTTCTAAAAGTCATAAAAACCTAATAAATTTAATAAAAGCAGAGTTTAGGAAATTTTACTGACCCCAAAACTTCACTTTGTAGGTACTAGCAGATGGCATAATGGTTATGTTGCTGGACTCCCATGTAGTCAACTGCAGTTCAAGTCCCTGACACAGCAGTTTAAAACACACTGGGTGCATGTGAATGTGTGCCCAAAATTCTGAGAGGAGAGTGGAGGAGAAAGGATTGCAGCCTGGCCATCATCCCTGGGGCATGATTTCTTGCTTTGTGTCTCTCTTTCTCTCTGGCAAGTGCATGCTTCCTATAGCAAAAAAATCTCTATATAAAAATAAGTAAATACATACATACATAAACACATAAAATCTTGACTTTATAAATTTCTTTACATTTGAAAATTGTAACCGATATTTGATGTTTCCCTAATACCTGTCAGGGTCTCTGTTAGGTGCCTAATGGATATTATTCTAATCTTTCCAGTAACAATGCAGATCATGAATCAATATCTTCATTTTACAGAAGGGAAATTTTCATATCACAAGACTTAAAGCACAATTAATAGCAAAGCTGGGGTTTAAACTCAAGTCAGTCTGACCTCAGAGCCTATGTTTTTTGCACCATCCCATGCTTCCTCAAAGCTGCCAGGAATGGGTTTTGGTCAAATCTCTTTATAGAAAATCTAGGTAAGAATGAGTAAATTAAATAAATTACTTAGATTTTTGTCTCTATTTTGAGACTAGGAATGTGATTCCTAAGTATGTTTTGAAGCCCAAGAGAGAAAAAGCAAAAGTTCTAAGGGCTTTATCTGTCTCCATGAAGCAATTTTGACAGTTTCCTCCATAAAAGGCATTTTAGCTTAGGCAGAGAGTGATACAAATATAGCTGAATGCAAGACCAGGGAGTTGGGAACTTACCTCTTTCTGATGTGACCTCAGTAAGGGTGAATTCGTACTCTAGGTCTTTCACCCTGCTGGCTATAAAGTGGAATTTTCACCTAGGAGAGTTACTCCTTTAGGTTAAGCTGTT
This sequence comes from Tupaia tana, assembly GCA_026018925.1. Classification (NCBI taxonomy): domain Eukaryota; kingdom Metazoa; phylum Chordata; class Mammalia; order Scandentia; family Tupaiidae; genus Tupaia; species Tupaia tana. The sequence continues at coordinate 21,699,964 of JAKSZU010000001.1, forward strand.
CCCCACCCACCCAACCCCCGCCTCAAAAAAAAAGAAAAAAAAATCTGTAGGACTCTAGGAGGAAAATTCAGTCATATAGTCCTTTGCTTGTTTGGTTTATTTGATAGAACTTGGCCAGTCATCTATCAGTCCTTAAAGGAAGGAGATCAAGACAAGCAAGTTCAGGGTATAATTGTCCTTTTCATTTTTACAGAGTCGTCAGGAACTAACCCTCATTACAATGCAAGTATATCTTCCTCATTTCATTTCCAGTAAGAGCTCTATATCTTGATGTTCCCATCTGAAAAATGAGGATAAAGATAATAACTAACTCATAGGGCTGCTTTGACATAAAACGAGTCAAACAAGCAGCAGACCCCATCCTGCAAAGTGCTGACAACCATGCCTTGCATGCAGTAATTGCTCAATACATGTTAGTATTTTCATCTTCCTATGCCATGCCTATCTCATTTCTAAAATAAGAGCAACAGTGATTTAAACTTAAAATGTCTGGCTTTCCTTGATTCATGCAACAAATATGTATTGACTGTTTGCTATGTTGCAAGCAGGGTACAACGGTGATTTCTACATTCATTAAGCATACACTTTAGAGGAAGAGGTGGGCACTATTGACTATTATGGACAATCAGTGACAAACATCACACAAACATTTATCCACATTGTAACAGGTTTATGGAAGAAAAAGAACTGGATCAGGACCAGCAGTTAGCGTAATGGCTATGACACTGGACTCCCATGTAGTTGACCACAGTTCGAGTCCTAGAACCGGTGGATTAAACTCACACTAGGCGCGTGTGTGTACATGCCCAAGATCCCAAGAGGAGAATGGAGGAGAAGGGATTGCGGCGTAGCCATGCCCCCTGGGGGGTGATTTCTTGCTTTCTGTCTCTCTGTCTCTCTCTGTCTTTCTGGTGAGTGCACATGCCCTATAACAAAAACCTCTCCAAAAAAAAGAAAAAGAACTTGATCAATGACCTCAAGAAGGGAAGGTCTTTCTGAGAAAGTGACTGCCAAATTGACTTGATGATGAGAATCTGGACAGATAAAAAATTAGGAAAAGAGGGCTCCAGGCAGAGAGATCTCTGTGAGCTGAGTGTGTCTCAGAAATGGTGAGAAAACCAGTGGGAATAAAGAAGAGAGTGGCCAAGGGTGAGAAGCAGGCAGATGTAAGACCAAGGGCATGTGCAATCAAGGCTTAGGTCACAGTAAAGATTTTGAACTTTATCCTGCAAGAAATAAAAAGCTCCAGGGTTAGACACATGGAGTGATATGACCTGGTTTTTGAACTTAACTATGTTACTCTTGCTATCATGTAGAGTCTTAAACCCTAATGTTACTTATCTTCAGGGATTATGACCACCTAATCCCAGAGGAGTAAAAGGACTCTTCATTGTGGAGAGGAAAGTAGATTCAAGGTTAGTCTCAGGGTAGCTAAAAGCATCGCTGTTTCTGAAACCAAGCTTGTGTTGGCCCCTGCTATACATAGAGGTAACTGTGGCCAACTCATGGGGCATAGACAGCCTTGGGTCACTATCCTACTACGAAGTTAGAGGCCACATCGCTTGTGGGTACAGCAGAAGTGAGCCAGCAAAGGCCTTTAGGAACATCTGTTCTTAATGGCCTACTCAGTCCCTGAACCTTCCTCAGAGGGTACCTACACCCCAGAACTATATTTCTCCTTTCCCTCTCCTTTTTCCCTCAGTTCTTCTGACCTTTCCTGTTCCCACTTTAGATTCTTCTCTTACAATAAGGGATAAATATGAATAGCAGATTTTAAGATTTTCTTGTCAGATTGGCAAAAGTTTAAAAAACTAATGATATTAAATGCTGGAGTGGATGCCAGGAAATACAAAATTATCATTTACTTACAGAATGTGCAACTTAGCGATGCCTTTTTGAAAAATAATCTGGCAGCATCTATCAAAATTTTAAGTGCACATCTTTTGTGACTAAGCAATTCCATTTCCAGGAATCATGCTTCAAAAAGTACTTGTATATGTACAGAGGAGGATGTTAAACTTTGTTTATAGCTATTTATCCTGAATGATAGTACAACCCCAGAGAATGTTCAGCAAGTGAATAGCAATTTAACTAAATACGGCATATCCATACTAAGGAATAGTATGTAGTGGGTAAAAGAAAGATTTAAACCTAAGTTGTTTCCAAGATATGTTACACGAAAAGAATAAATTGCAAAGCAGTTAGAATATTGTGTATCCATTGATCATTTCCTTTGTGAGAAAGAGAGAAAAGGAGAAAAAAAAGAGGGAGAGAGAGAGAGAGAGAAAAGGATAAAATTAGAAGTAGGTTTTTGCTTGTTTCTTTGTTTTAAGGTTTTTGCCATAGGGCGTGCGCATTCACCAGAAAAAGGAAAAGTGAGAAATGACTCCCTGGAGTAATGACCACAACCACTCCTCAGTCACTTCACTGCCATTCTCCTCTAGGGATTTGGGGCATGCACACTGTAAAGAATGGGCCAATCACAAAAGAAAATAGAAATGTAGAGCCTTTATTGGGAATGCTCCCATGCGAGGTTCACTGGTCTGATGGGTGGGGGGTTGGGGAGAGGCCTAGAAAAGTCCCGCCCTAGGGTGGGGTTTAGTAATTTTTATGAGGGTGTAGGGAGGGGGAGTGTCTTAGAGGTAGAAACAGTCCATGTATGGTAATGGTTTAGGGAGAGCAGACTACTGTGCTACGTAAGGTCTGGTGTCATGTGCGTAGTAGAGCACAGTGTGCTACATCCAGGTTGGATCCGAGTGCAGCACCAGTCTGATAACAGACTAGATCCCAGTTGTATCAGCCAACTGTAGTGTGGCATCCAACCCCTACGTCCACGATCCCCAGGCCTCCAGCCTAACACACACATCCACTCAGGGTGATTTTCAACTCATCAGGTCTGGAACTCAACTGTGGTCAGCCATGTGGGAGCCCTGCACCTTAACCAGCATGCCACCCAGAAATAAGTATTTTCAACCAAGTCTTACTGTGTCATCATCCTCCTGCCCCAGCCACCCAATTAGCTGGTATCACAGGCATGAGTAACCACACAAAATGAATTCAGGTTGCCCTAGGAACCAAATTCAGGCCTCCCATGCAGCTTACAGCCTCCCAAGCAGTAGCACTGTGTGCCACCACAGCTGGGCCTGATTTTTTTTTATTAAAGAAACATCTGTATGTGGAAGTACATTAGCATGTAAATGCATAGAAAGGAAGCTGGAAAAGTGCACAACACTACACGTAGTGGACATTTGTAGAGAGAGAAGCAGAAATTACGTGGAGATGAAGGAGAATAGCTAGGCTTTCCTAAGTATAGGAGGTACCTAAAACAGTCAAATTCAAAGAGACAGAAAGTAAAATAGGGGTTACCAGAGGCTACCAGGAGGAGGGATTGAGGAGTTACTCTTTAATGAGTACAGGTTTTCTATTTGGGATGATTAAAATATTCTGGAAATGTATGATAGTGACGGTTGTGATGTACTTAATGCCATTGAACTGTACATTTAAAAATGATTGAAGTGGTAAATTTTGTTACCACACCAAAATATAAATTTTCTATTTTACTACAGCAAAAAATGAGAATACAAATCATTGTATCAGGATGTGTTTCCAGTGCCAAACATCTGAAAACAAAGGAAGAACCCTCCTTTGTAAATAATGATACTTAATACAAGGTCACTGAGATCAACATATTGACCTCCTACTCATCAGACTCCATAATCAAATGTTAACAAAATATTTTCAGGCTGAGCTTCAGTCCAAGCTCCCAAGTTCCAAGGCTCTTTGAAATGATCTGCTTTCTTGACACAAGCTTCTAAACGCACTCCATCAAATGGTGAGAACTAAGGGACGGACTCATGTCATTTAAGAAAAAATAAAAAGAAAAGCCACAATGATTTAGCTTAGTTCTTAAATGCTCCTATATGGAACCAATAGCTAAGTGAAAGCACCATTATTTTCCTAGTGTGTATTCACCTCATCGCTGAGCAGTGGCTAGGCTTCTCTCTCCTCATCAGCTAGCTTCTTAGAGACAAAGCCTCTCATGATGCCAACTCATCGCTGCAAATGAGACTAGAATTTAACTACCTTGTGCCCAAACACGTCAGGCTTGGCATCTGCACATCATTACCCAGAGCTCATTCAACAAAGCTGAGGACAACATTGATTACATTCAGCCAGACCACTTTGCAGAGGGAACTAAATAAACACAAACAAACCCAAGTCTCGTAATGTTTCACTGCTCTTCTACAAGCATCTGTCAGAATTAAAGAGAGGAGATGTTTATGCTGAGACAGGAAGTCCAGGTCAAAGGTGGAGAGAAAAAGGCTCCAATACGTATGAAGAACCCAGAGCAGGAAGGCAAATGTCATTGATAGAAAGTCCATCATTGCCACAGGTAACCAAATATTCTCAGCCTTTGATTTTTACAAGCAAGTGATTTATGAATCATGACAAAACAGAAGGGACATACCTCGAGTTAATGCCCATTTAGATGAGGGGATAAAACCCTGGTGTTTACTCTCAGCACTCTTAATATCTCAAATGAATACTAATCAGAGATGTTTACTGAAAACGAGAAAGATGCCATTTTCCACTGTATCTCATGTCATCTGAACGACCTTGCACTTGAGAACTGCAAGGCAGGAATTTATTCAGTCTCCAGGAAATTGTGAAAGTCTAAATTAGCAAATTTGAGCTACCCAAGCACCACTTGAAAAATTTAGAACAAAGCACTGAGGAAGAAGCGAAAAATAGCATTTGGCAGCAAGAGGGGCACAGCCTAGACTGTCTTAAAAACCTAATATTGCTTGCACAACACAAAAGAGCAGAATGAAAACTGCATTTTCTCCTGAAAATATAGATTGACTTTGACTTTAAGGCTGACCTTCCTCCAGAACTAGTCTAATGAGTATGGCTAAAAATCGTAGTGCCGAGAATTGGAGAAGCCTTCATGCATCCCTCCCTGCTTGACACTAACTGCAAGAATGCCTTCCATAGCCATGCAAGGACCTTGTGGGAGTCCCTGCCCCATCATCAGCTGAGATCAAACCTCTCCCCTTCAAGTTAACATCTACTGCTCCTCAGTTCTCACTGCAGCACGCCAGCACCGAAGCTGTTTCCCCTCATTTCTGTTGTGGCATTTAAGAAAAGCTCTCCCTTTGCCCTTGCAAACTCTTCTCTGGTTAAAATATCATTGGGTCCTTGAATGAAGTGACTTTTCCAAGCACTAGACCTCTACTCTGATATCCTGGTCAACATTTCCACTCTTTTAGCCCAAGAGTTTCTTTGAAGCAAAAACTTGAAAAAGCAAATGCCTTCCTTACCCACAATAATACCACTCTAAGCTGTTAATGATCAATTAGCCTTGGTATGCAGGAAAGTGCCTACAGTGGACTTTGAAAAGAAAGGTTAAAGAAAAGGAGAAAGCAATAAAGAGCAATATTAGGCCAGTAAGGAGAAGCAGTAAGAACGAACACTAAAAGATAGAGGGAAGAATGACAAAAAATACCTTAACCCTGGATCACAATTTTACCTGTGGTGAATCTGGTACATGGATGTACACACACACACACACACACACACACACGCTATACTGATTAAATAGCCCAGACAGCCAGCCAAATAGCCCAACGCATCATCTAACGTCTTCCTTCTGATCATTAACAGATCATGCATTTTCTCCATTTTAATATCTTAACACTTACCCATCATCTTCTCTCCATATGGACTTAGAGACAGTGTGGGTTAAAGAGATCCAGTCTCTTTACAAGAAGCCCAATAAAGATAAGTGGAAATATCAAAATTCGCTGTGAACTAAAACCTCAGTCTGCAGAGATTCCTCACATACAATGCTTTCTAATTGTGACCAAGAGCCAGATGGAATAACCTAATAAAAGTTAAAAACCAGGGGCAGGCAGAGCTGTAATACATATGGTCAAGCGGTCTGTTCTGATACGGAAATTTCCTTTGCAAAACTGAATATGTTCTATAGGCATTTTCCAGACTTTAATCTCCCTGGCTGATTTTTCAGTTGTAAGTTTCCAACACCACCCTTCCTCCCTAGCCCCAACTCTGTCCTAGAACCCATCAAATCAGCTAATTTTTTCAAGTCTTTCTGTTTTGATATTATTAGGAAAAAGTAGAGCCCTTCTTCTGTCTGCAAATGTCAAACACAATTTAATCATTTATCTTTTGTCTAATATTATTAAAACAGAAACATTTTTCCCCTCACTTAGTGACAAGTCTTCTATTGCATCATTTCCACTGGTTTTCTTTTTTCTTTCTTTTTTTTATTTTTTTTTGGGGGGGAGAGGTTTTTGCTATAGAGCGCGTGCGCTCGCCAGACAGAGAGAGAGACAAAGAGGCAGAAAGCAAGAAATCACCCCCCAGGGGGGATGGCCACGTCACAATCCCTTCTCCTCCGTTCTCCTCTCAGGATCTTGGGTATGCACGCACACACGCTCAGCGTGAGTTTAATCCGCCGGGTCCAGGACTCAAACTGCAGTCAACTACATCGGAGTCCAGCGACATAGTCATTACACTAACTGCTGGTCCCTCCACTGGTTTTCTTATAGGGATTCTCTCCAACTGAGGATGGGCCCACTTACAATTTTTTTGAGCTTATAATGGTGTGAACATGGTGTGTAGGTTAATAATAAAACACCCATACAACCAAGCTATTTTTCAACTTTAGTACAGTAGTCAATAAATTGCATGAGATATTCAACACATTATTTATAAAACATGTTTTGTCTGAGATGATTCTGCCCAACTGTAGGCTGATGTAAGTGTTCTGAGCACATAGAAGATAAGCTAGGCTAAGCTATGATGCTCAGTATTATACACAATTTTGACATGATATTTTCAACTTCTGATGGGTTTATCACTATGTAAGCCCAATGTAAGTCAAGGAGCATCTATATTGTACCAAGGAGGACAATGACCCTTCTTCATATAAGTGGAGATAAAATGAAAGGAGTATTAAAATTATAGTAAGAGGAAGTAAAATATAAATTACTCTATCATCTCCTTTGCTAAGGGAAAAGATATGAACACATTTCACTTGCATAGCAACTTTACAAAGCACTTTCACACAAATGACCTTGAGTCTCACAACATACTTGAGAGTTACCAGGGAGTGATTGTCATAACGTTACACACAAGAAAATTGAAGATCAGAGAAGTCAAGAGATGTGTTCAAGGTCACAATAGTGCAGCCTGTATTTGGGTCCCATCTATAACTCTTCTGAAAAGCTAAAGACCCATCTCACTCTGGCTTTCTTGCAAAATTAGAGACTCCCAAGCAATTATAAGAACTCTGGCTATGTAAACTCTCCTGACTGCATCTTCCTCCTGCCTTGGAAGCCCTCGGCTGCCTGATGTCAATGCTAACACCATTAACATCTACCAAAAGTCTGTTTATGTTCCCCTACCCACCTCTTCAGCCAGTTCTCAAACATGGGCACTTAGTTCAATAAATTGGTTCCCCCTGGAGCATTCTCAGTGGAGTTCAAGGAGATTGAGTAAGTTGCCAAGGCCTATAATTAGTCAGTGGTAGCCTTGAGATTTGAACTTCAAATAGGTATAATTCCTGGATTTATTATAAGCCTAGAGAAATGGGATTTAGTGATTTCCAGAAATCCCCAATGATGCCATTTGGGAAGTTATATTCTCAACATACATCATATTGGAATTGAGAATTCTGAGCAAGAAGGAGTCTTGTGAATTTAACAACCATACCATGCATGGATGTCAGCTGACAAGCCTTTAAAAATGCTCAGAAAGAGGGCTAGGAGGTGGCATGGTAGTTAAGATGCTGGGCCCACATGGCCAACCGCAGTTTGAGTCCCAGACCCAGTGCCTCAAAACTCACGCCGGACACATGTCTGTGCATGCCGAAAATCCCAAAAGGAGGATGGAGGAGAAGGATTGCAGTGTGGCCATCCCACGGGGGATAATTTCTCAATTTCTCTCCGTCTCGCTGGTGAGTGCACACACCTGATAACAATAATCTCTCAATAAAAGGAAAAAAATCTCTCAATAAAAGAAAAATATCCTCAAAAGGAAGTAGTTTTGAACTTGGAGTGGTTCCTGTCACAGCCACTGAGGATCCCAGTTCCAAGGAAACCTCAGGTTCTAGTTTAGTCCATAAAGGACCTCAGAACCTCAATGTGAATCAAGTGACTGGCCCCTCACTTCCCACACCTACCACCCTGCATCCAAGATTATGTATTCAAATCTGAAGCCAGTTCATCCCTGAAAGGATAGCCCTCAAATGCCCCAGACTCCACTTCTGCTCACATGCTTCAAAATACAGAAACTAAAGGAAATTAAACTTCACCCAATTATAACAATGCCTGCAGCGGGAGAGAACACTCTAGATTACCCTACAAAGGCCCCTAATTCAGATTTTATTAAGCACAGATGTCGGTGTATGGCTAAAACTTGATGTCTATCACCACTACTTACTGAGCTCTGACTATTGTACACAGTACGGTAACCACCTTATTAAAATATATTATTGAAGGGCCAGCAGGTGGTATGGATAAAGTGATGAATTCCCACATGGCCAATCATGGTTTGAGCCCCAGACCCGTGGCTTGAAAATCACACCAGGTGAGTGTGCTTGCATGCCCAAAATCTCAAGAAGAGAATGAAGGAGAAGGAATTGTGACATGGCCATATGCCCTGGAGAGTGATTCTCATTTTTCCTCCCTTTGTCTCCCTCTGGTGAGTACACACACCCTATGGCAAAAACCTAAAAACAAAACAAAACAAAACAAAATGCTTATTTACTCCTCATTAATTCCAAGAAGTGTATATTATTATTCCCATTGCAGAAGAGAAAATCAGAGCTAAGACTGACTAAGGAATTTGTCTACAGGACTGGTGCATCAGGAACTGGATCCCACATGGCCAACAGCAGTTCCCGTCCAGCCCTGGCAGTTCAAAAACATGCTGGATGTGTGTGGATACATGACCAAAATCCTGAGAGGAAGGATAAATGGAGGAGAAGGATTGTGGTGTGACCACGCCCTACTGGGGAGTTCTCTTTCTCTCGCTCTCTCTCCCTATGGCAAGTCATGTGCCCTTTGGCAATTAAAAGGATTTTTTAAGAAAAGGTATTTGCCCACAGTTAAATAGCAGTCTAGCCTGTCTGCCTAACTAGAAGTCCTCGACTTTTATCTGCAGTATTATCATCAGGTCAGGCCTCACCAATGAGAAAATCTCCAGTGCTTGAGATTGGCTAGAGCAAAACATAGAAACTCAAGTGCTTATTTCAGACTCCAAGACTGTGTGATGCTGCTGGTTCCTGGCAAACAGACACTGAAAACAAGCTTCTTTTCAAAGCAGTTTCTGTTCTGAGGCCAACTCTAAATACCATGTAACCAGACTTTCTCTGTGTATTTTTGGAACTTTCTCAGGCATAACAGGAATGAAAACACTCATCCACTGCAGGGGCAAATGGAGATGAAGTGTGGAAGAAATGCTTAGCAAGCAGGCTGGTGTGGGCTGAGTCAAAGGGAAAGGGGTAGCTGGCTACTTTCTCCTGGCTGGGTGGAGTGAAACCCACCCTAGCTGGCTCAGCCATTTCCCTGGGCTCCTTCTGTAAGTGTTTTTCTCCAAATTTTTCATAATCCTTTGTTTTCTACTTCTGTCTTCTTTCCGCTATGTTTTTTGGTGTGTGTGTGTGTGTGTGTGTGTGTGTGTGTGTTTTGTTTGTTTTTGTTTTTTATCACTGGTACATCCCAGTTCATTTGTAAATCTCTACTAATAAAACAACAAAGCAATAGCAGGAAATAGAAAATCTACCACCGTAGGAATAGAAGGTTCAAAAAGTCCAAGAAAAATGCACATTATGAACATTATGTGTGGGTTTCAAAAATATTAAAAATTTACACCAAAGAGCACATATGCATGAAAGAAAAAGACAAAGAGAGATAGAAAGAAAGAGGGGCCAGCAGGTGGCGTAGAGGTTAAGGCACTGGACTCCCACATAGTTGACTACGTTTGAGTCTCAGATCTGGCAACTTGAAACTCACACCAAGTACATGTGCATGCCTGCTAAAATCCCAAGAGAAGAATGGAAGGGAAGGAATTGCAGTATGGCTATGCCCCTTGGGGGTGACATCTCACTTTCTGACTCTCTCTGTCTCTCTGGTGAGTGCATGGCCCTATAGCAAAAATCTCTCAAAAAAATAGATGGGGCCAGCACATGGCATTGTGTTAAGGTGTTGGACTCCCACACGGTCAACCACAGTTTGAGTCCTGGACCTGATGACTTGAATTCTCACTTTTCTTCTCTCTCTCTCTCTCTATCTCTGTCTCTGGTGAGCACATGTGCCCTACAGCAAATTTAAATAATAATAATAAATAATAATAAAAAAATAAATACTTCTTTACAAAAAGAAAGAGAGAGAAAGAAAAACAAATCTCCTAACAAGGCCTTGTCATGCCAGAGTTTTGTTTTCCTTCATTTCTCCACTCTATCAGGATCCTAGGCATGCACATATATATATGGCATGTTTTTCAAGAAACTGGGGTGGGAACTCAAACGCTGATTGGCCATGTGGGATCTGACTTCCTCTGTACAATGCTTAATTTTGAGAGTAGTCTTCAAGAATTTTGCACCAAGATAAACTTGTACTTTAATTACATTTTCCATGAACTTTTTGAAGTCCCTTCATAAGTAGCTCTGGATTCTTTTTTTTTGGAGAGGTTTTCACTATAGGGTGCGTGCGCTCGCCAGACAGACAGAGAGAGACATACAGACAGAAAGCGAGAAATAACCCCCCCAGGGGGGATGGTCACACTACAATCCCTTCTCCTCCATTCTCCTCTCGGGATCTTGGGCACGCACGGACACGCACCCGGCGTGAGTTTTAAGCCACCGGGTCCGGGACGTGAACCGCGGTCGACTACGTGGGAGTCCAGCGACATAGCCATTATGCTAACTGCTGGTTCCCAGTAGCTCTGGATTCTAATCCTGACCAAGCAGGTATATAACCTTGGCCTCTGTTTCTTAAACTGCAGAATGAGAGGAAACAGAAGCATCTTTCATATGTCTTCTCAATTTGCACCCTAGAACTTCATTAGCTGAAATATTATAAAATAATTGGTCCACTCTGATGAAATGACCCCTCAGTCAGATCTGAATACATTCACTCCTCTCCTCCATCTGAATTACTGATTTGGTTACTTGTTTAACTTGATCATTATAAAGTAGGCTAAGTAATTTAGATATTCCTACATGGATATAATTTTCTTAATTTCCTCCTAAATCCTATGAATCCAGTAATTGCCAAACTTCTGCACTGAACTGAGCAGGCACGGGCACACCTGAAGATAACGATATTATCTCATTTGAGAAGGGTATCCAAGCAACAACTGTGAATAATCTTTTCCATTTGGGGTGGAAAATTCACCCTTGCTATAGAACTGTTTGGGCTTTACATTATTTCCACACTGGTGTTGATTTTGTCAGACTTCTCAAACAAAGAGACACACATATAAAGACAAATAAGAATAAAGTGTAAGTGCTAGACAGTTATTTTCTTTTCAATTCATCTTCAAGGTGAACAGCTTCTTTTCCTGGGAAGGACAAGTCTTCTCGCCTTTAAGAGCTTATCACCAGTCCTGGGGCAAAGTTACAATCTGTTAACAAAGAACTATTGTAATCAAAGGAATCTAACAGAAAGGGTTCTATTGCTGCTTGCCTGGGAAAGAAAGTTTTTCTTTCCCTAACTAGTTATTAAAGTACTTATGTTTAAACCAGGGATATTTCAATGACATCAGAATACAGACCAACCCTAAGCCTTTGTGAAAACTTAAATTACCTCTTGAAAATGTTCACTTAACTTTCAATTTTCTTGTATTTTCTATTTAAAAAAAAAAAAAAATCTTGCTTCATTCTCTTAGTGGCTGTCTTGATTCAGTTAACCAAAGGAGTTTTTTGTTGTTTTATTTATTTTTCCTTATTTTTAAAGAAGGACCCTAGGAACAATGATATCCTTTGAACTTACTTGAAGGTAGCTATTTAGAATTTGCTAAATTAGATGGACTGAACATTTCAGTTCTATTGGATGCACTTATCTGATAAGTCTTTGATGCATATCTCTATCGGTTTGTGGTAAAGGCAAAAATTAAAGGCAGGTGGGGAAAACAAGCTGAGTGCCTAAGAGGCAAATCTAGAACATGCTACAACATTGTTATTATTGGCTGGGGTCAGAGCCCTGCATTCTTCCCCTGCATCAAGAGTCGAGATTTGTTTGGCAACACTGAGGGAAGCCTCTTATTGGATTCATATTGGGCTCACAGTGGGCAGAAAAAATGCTGGAGCCACAGGGAGGCAGAGTAAGAGTGTATGCTGATGGCCAGAGAACAAACCATGGAAGGTAGTAGGGTGTGGATTCCCTTAGAAAGTAGCAACTTCCTGGTTGTATGGTTTAACAACTTCTGACTTTGATGGAAGTCATCATTGCTAGTGTTTAAGTGAATAGTCCGTTTTGGAAGTCAAAATAATGATTTCCTTACTATTTGGGAGGTATTTAGAAAATTGGATTTCAGGATAGGAAGGTAACGTTAGAAAGTCCAAATGTGATTTTAAAAAAATAGTAATAATAACAAGTTTAAAACCAAAAAGAAATTTTCTCCTCTTGTGTTTGTCTCCTTCCTCCTCATCTTCTCTCTGAGTGGCTAAAGGAGAAAAGACATGCATGGAGGGATAAGTAATTTAGAGATCTAGCTTCCTTCCTCCTCCTAGTCACCAACACCAGCAGGAACCAGCAGCTGGACCAGCCAGGAGAAACCAGCAGCTGGACCAGCTACATGTATTTTTCTGCCTTCCATGTATAGAAAAAGTCCCCCTTATTCAACTCTTTAATATGTTTAAAGTCAGACCAGAAGATGGTGTAATGGTTATGTGGCTGAATTCCTTTATAATCGACGCAGTTTGAGTCCTGGACCCAGAGGCGCACATGTGTGTGCATGCCCAAAATCCCAAGAGGAGAATGGAGAAGGGACTGCAGCATAGCCATCCACCCTGTGAGGGGGCAGGTAATTTCTCACTTTTTCTTTCTGTCTCTCTGGTGAGCGCATGAGCCCTATAGCAAAAATATCTCTAAATAAAATATACATATGTTTAAAGTTTATTTATGTCTTCCATGCGGGAAAAATACACAGAGACAGAGAAACAGAGACAGGTACCCTCAACATTGCAATCAGCCAGCCTGGATCATGGGCGCAAGCATGCTTCCCACTATGTACAGGACAACCCTGGACCTGCCTACCTGGGTGCCGTATTGCCAAGCATCACATTACCACTGTGCCACCACCTGCTTCCTTGCTCTTTAAATTTATCCATATTTCTCTGCTAGCTAATTTATCACTGAGACAAAACACTATAAGAGCTCAAAAGGCTCAGTTTACACTCGGAGATTTAGACATACCTCTGAGGAGAAAAGTTTGCCATCGGTGTCGAAGTCAAGGTACAGGACTTCTGTATACAGGAAACGGATAAGAGAATTTGCTTCACATACATCATGCCTGTGCTATTTGTGCACAAATGAAAAAAAGCTAGAGCATGTTTGTCAGAACCCTGAGCAATGTGTCGACAAAGTCCCATCAGCCCTCTGGAAGCATCCACGCCTTGTTTGCTAAATCATCTCATAAAAAACATTTCTAGTAGGTGTTAGCCAACACCCCAGAGTACTAGAGGCTGCCCATAGGACAGAGTGTTAGTGGTCCAGAAAAAGTAGATGGGCACATGGCTATGATCTCCATGATGCCAATGGGTACCTATTAATGCCCAGAAACTCGAAGTTGAATCATTTCTGTGCTATGAATGCCAGTCTAAGAACCACTGCTATTCAGAGTACCCAAGCCCCAAAAGGTGACATGGGATTGGGCCCTGGTCACCTGCAGCCCTTGGTCTCCTAGTTCAGCTTTTTTTTCCCCCAGAGCAGCAACAAATTTTACATACCCACAAGCAATGTGCAAGGATTCCAATATGCTGACATTCTCATCAACATTTGTTATTTTCTGTTTCCAAGCCCTACTTTTAACAGTAACTCCCATCTCCTACCTTTTTGTTTTCTCCCAACTTCTACTACACATATACCAGCTAACTTTCATTGAATGCAAACTTTAACCCAGGAACTTTATATGGATTTAGAACACCATTGCAATCCCCATTTTGATGAAGAAATTGAGATTGGAAGGTTAGCAACCTGCCCAACATCACAAAGCTAGAAATTAGGAATTTGAAGACAGACCTTTGAACCACCTGAATTTATGTTCTTAAACCTTATCCTTCAGCCAGCTACAGTGGCTCAGGTGGTAGGGCACCACTCCACATGTCCAATTTTTTTTTTCTTTTTTATTTTTGGAGAGATTTTTGCTATAGGATGCGTGTGCTCACCAGACAGAGAGAGACAGAGAGATAGAATAAGCGAGAAATCACCCCCCAGAGGGGATGGCCACACCGCAATCTCTTCTCCTCCATTCTCCTCTCAGGATCTTGGGCACACACGCACATGCGCCCGGTGTGAGTTTTAAGCCACCAGGTCCGGGACTCGAACTGCGGTTGACTACGTGGGAGTCCAGCGACATAGCCATTACGCTAATTGCTGGTCCCTCCACATGTCCAAGTTTTCAGGGGAGGCATTGATTTGGTTCCCAGACCAACCTACATAAGTCAGACATAGTGGCACACACCTGTGGCCTAACTAACTGGGAGGCTAGGGCAGTAAGATTACAAAACGATGAGACCCTGTCAAATATCTCCCTCTCTGCCAGTGTTCTCTCTCTCACAAAACACACACACACAAACACACACACACACACACACACACTTTAGCCTACTCTCTCTGTTGTTGAGCTATTGATCACATCAGGGTTACCTTTGATATTCATTTGAGACCTGACTAGAAATGAGGGGGAACAGAGGGTTGGAGTTCATGCAGTAAAAAAGGCTCTCAATGGAGACTTTGCATCACTTACCCTGCCTTAGTAAGGAATTTTGGTGGTGATCAGCAAGCCATCAGCAGAAAATTCACCTACGAAGTTAATCCTGGCCCTACCCTACTCTCACTCGATCTGATTGCTGAGGCCAGGACCCAAACACTTGCAATTAGCAAATACTTGAGGTGATTTTTATATATACCAACATTTGAGAATAGCAGAATTAAAGAATCACAAAAGTTCTCCCAAATGATCTATGAGTAATATTTGTTGTTTAATTCTTTTCTTTTTCTTTTTGGTACAGAAAGAGGACTGAAGAGTTATTTTTCCATGTTGGTCCTGTGAAGCGTGGCTATAGTGGCAACAAATGCATTTTAAACAGTATACATCATCAGTTTCCTGACAAAATATTTTTAGGAAAGGAAAAGAAACAGCATTTCCTTCTCTTAAAATAAAATGGAAAGTAGAAAAAAATTCCGTTAACTACAAGACTACTTGGTTTGTTTTGGTTTTCATTAGTTTTGTTTTGGTTTGATTTAGTTCGGTTTTTGTTCTCCTTAAAAGATTTTGATGTTTTAGCCTGCAGGGCCCACATTCCTGAAAATGTTCTTGTCCTGCAATTTCTGAGGAAACTTGGGCCTGGTGATTCCACAGGAATGATCCCAGGGTGAGTCCCAGGAAACTGTCTACAAACTCTTAGCACCCAATGGATGACAGGTGGTGGCATGACCACTGCGAATAACCAAATATGATCCGTCTCCTGGAAAGTGATTGCAGTCTAGAAATATTGTCATGAAAACATAGAATTTCAAACCTGGAAATCATTTTAAAACTTATCCAGTATAGGGACCAGCAGTTGGCATAATGGCTATGTCACTGGACTCCCATGTAGTCGACTGTGGTTCGAGTCCCAGGCCCAGTGGCCTAAAAACTCATGCCAGGTGTGTGTGTGTGTGTGTGTGTGTGTGTGCCCAAGATCCTGAGAAGATAATGGAGGAGACGGGATTGTGGCATGGCCATTCCCCCTGGGGGGGGGGGGGGGGGGGATGACTTCTCACTTTCTGTCTCTTTGTCTCTCTCTGTCTTTCTGGCAAGCACATGTGCCCTATAGGAAAAACCTCTCCAATAAAAACAAAAGCTTATCCAGTATAGACCCTGACTATAAGGACCAGAAAAGCCCATCATCACTATGATCCTGGATTGGGGCTTCTAACTTCCAGTCCAGATTATGGAAAGAACCCACCAGTGTTTCTTCAAGGTAATTTATCTGTATACTCCTTCACAATTTTATTTCCTTTATGCTTCCCCTTTTCATCTATGTTATTATTAACATTTCTCTTCAAATCAACTTGTGTTTTTACTTAGTCTCTTTCAAGAAGCAAGCTGTGAGTCATTGCTGCCCATGGAAGATCAACATCAGTTATTGGAAATAGAAGGTCTCAACCCTCCCTATCTGAACACCCTGGTACTTGGGATCAAATGGATTCAGATAAAGACAGATACCAGATAGCTAAATTCTAGCCAGATGTCGCCTGCCTGGAGCTCTAAGCCTGTGGCCCACTCTCTTTTTGAAAAAGAGGAGACTGGCAAATGTTAGAGTGGTTAAAGCCATGTACTGACCAATTGAGATTTACCTCAACTCATCTGAAGGTTAAAAGAGGAATTGAAAAGAGGATGTAATTTAAGAGACCAGCATAAGGCATATGGTTATGTTTCTGGACTCCCACAGAGTCGACCGCTGTTCAAGTCCTGGGCCCAGTGGCTTAAACTCATGCCAGGCACGTGTGTGTGTGCCAAAAATCCTGAGACAAGAATGGAGGAGAAGAGATTGCAGCATGGTCATCTCCCCTGGGTGGTGATTTCTCATTTTCTATCTCTCTGTCTCTCCCTGTCTCTCTGGTGAGTGCACACACCCTATAGCAAATATCTCTCTTAAAAAAAAAAAAAAAAAGTAATTTAAATCCATCCTAGCTTCCTCCATGTCCAGTCTATCAGGGGGACCTGTCCTTCAGTTAAGAGTGTCTATGCTTTGTTATAGGCCATGCTGCATCGCCCTGTCCCAGGTGGTGTTCCTGACTCTCCTGACTCCCCACCTCCCCCCCCCCGACTGCTACTGTTTGTACTGTACAGAGCACTAGCCTCTGTCACACAATGGAATTGGCAATGGGAACCCTTTTCAGATAAAAGCATGAATGGAATGGCAGTTTTCTCTTTTCCTCTTTTTTCCCTAGTGGTGGTTGTCATGTTCTAAAGCAATGAATTGTACTCAGGCGAGATATCTTAAATTATTCCTCTGCCCAAACATCTCACTTGTCTCCTGCTGCCTATAAAACAAAATATAAATCTTTCAGTCCAGCATGGAAGCCCTCCACCACCTGATTCCGACATACTTTGCACAGAAGCAAAGTCCTTTAGGGTTAGAACTAGATTTAGAGATCTTCTCTTCAAATGGAATCTCTAGCCAGCTCTCCAGCACTTCAGAATCAACCAGAGGCACCAAACTCACCAGAGAGTTTTGTTTCTCAGTCAGGCTGCCCATTAGAATCACCTGAAGAATTTGGGGAGCTATCAAAGCCTCAGACACACCCAAGACCCATTGAATCATTAAATTAGAAACTCTGGGGTTAGAATGGAGGCATCACTAGTTTTTAAAATTCCCTAGGTAATTCTAGTATGCACCCAAAGTAATTACTAACTCTTAGACTTACCTCATCCCTAAAGAAACATGACCTTCAGTGGGTCAGACTCAGGAATCCATTTTTTTTTTTTTTGAGAGGTTTTTGCTATAGGGTGTGTGCACTCACCAGACAGACAGAGAGAGACAGAGAGATAGAAAGTGAGAAATCACCCCCCAGGGGGGATGGCCACGCCGCAATCCCTTCTCCTCCATTCTCCTCTCGGGATCTTGGGCACGCACGCACACGCGCCCGACGTGAGTTTAAGCCACCGGGTCCGGGACTCGAACCGCAATCGACTACGTGGAAGTCCAGCGACATAGCCATTATGCTAACTGCTGGTCCCAGGAATCCATATTTTAAAAACTCAGGGAACTATAGTGTAAAACTACAGTTGAAAACCAGAACTAGTTCAGCCTCACAGTATATAGATTAGGAAATAGAAGCCTCAAGTTGCTGTATCACAGAGCTATATCAAAAACTAGCTAGTAGTACAACTGAAAGCAAAATTCAAATGTCCAACTTTCTTGTCCCATGCTCTTCCCATGATGCTATTCTGCTTTATAACTTCTTTTCATTCCAACTTTTGTATATGCCTTCTGTTCTTGCCAGATTCATCTGTCCATTCAGCGCTAAATATTGGGTCATCAGAAAAGTCATGACATATTTTTGCATAGAAAGACAGAAAAATACATCATGACATTTCCAATGACCAAATACATTCTGGCTCCTATCAAATACATGCCACTACCCTCATCTGAAACAATTATTCCATTCCTTCCAGCTTAACTCAGTCCTGGGGATAGCTACTTCAAGGTTGGCTGCACTTGCTATATGGGCCTCCTTAGCCTGCACTCCAGCACACTCCATCTCTCCCCTTCCTCGACCCTTATAGTACCTATAGTCACAAGTTAGCATTGACTTATTTTATCATAACACACAGTAGAAACCCCCAGAGGGCAGAGAGCAAGGCTTGTGGACTTCTCATATCCACTCAGAGCACTCAGAGTAAGCACTCAACAAATGAGCCTCCATTCCCAGACAGAAGGCCTCAAGACCCACTCAAGTATACCTTGTTGAAAATCACCTTTTGGGCCCTTTTCAGGAGTCTGTTGCAAGAGCAGGGGGAAAAAATCACTTGCTGTGTTTCTATTTTCCTATTTCATTTTAAAAGAATAGCCTTGTGATTTGTCACTTGCAATCAAATGGCAGTGAACTTGATGCCCGGTGCATCTAACTTTCAAGAGATCAGCATGACATATGCATAGATATTATGCATGTCTTCTTTGTGTGCTGTCTTTCAGCAAATGTCAATGGCTTTTCAGAATAATAGACAATCTAGGCTATTGCTGCAACTGCAAGTGTAATGCTAGAAACCACTCAGTCCTAGAAATAAAAAAATCCTTCTACTGCCTCAGGGAATAATGGAACATACAAATATGGCAGCTCTCATCATTGACCTCTTCAGCATTTAGCTCAACTGATGACTTCACATCAAAAAAATGCCAAAGCTTCAAAACCTGGAGTTCAGCTTCACTTTAAAATTTCTCATTAAGAAAACTTTCCAGTTTCTAATTGGTTTTATTAGAGCTTCGATAAGTTGTATGGATATTTTCTATGCAAATACATATAAATTACCTATTGGTAGTGAATGCTGAGGATTCCATGCTGGCAAAAAATACAATGGTTTAGTCACTTTGAAAAATAGTCTGGCAAGTCCTCAAAAGATTAAACATAGTTACATTATGATGCAAGAGTTCTCTTTCCATTCTCTCACTCCATATGTAGATAGATGATAGATATAGATAGATAGATAGATAGATAGATAGATAGATAGATGATAGATAGATGATAGATAGATAGATAGATAGATAGATGATACACACAACACACAAGAAATGAAAACATATGCCCACACAAAAACTCATAAAGATAGAAATAACACAAATGTCTATCAGCTGAGGAGATAGATGAGTAAAATGTGGTATATCCATACAACAGAATGTTCGACCCTAAAAAAGAATGAAGTACTGATACATGGATGAACTTTGAAAACATGATGCTAAGTAAAGAAAGCCAGTCACAAAAGATGACATATTTCATTCATGTGAAATAGACAGACCTATAGAGGCAGAAAGTAGATTGGTGGTTGTCTAGGGCTGAGGGGGAACAAGGGAGAAATAGGGAGTGTCTGCTCATGAATACAGAGTTTCTTAATTGGGAAATGAAAATTTTCCAAAATCGATGGTGGTAATGATTGCATTCCTGAATATACTAAAAGCCATTTAATTGCATGCTTTAAATGGGTGAATTGAAAGTTGATGAGTTATATCTCAATAAGGCTGTTGCATTAAAAAAAGAAGATTGACAATTTTAGTCATTTATATCTATTATTAGCAGTGTAATCTTGAGCAATTAGTTTAACCTTGCTAGGCTTCAGTTTCCTCATCAGTCAAATGTACCCATATTATTGTATGGATTAAATAAAGTAAACTATATGGCAGATTTAAACTGACAGTAAGCCCTATTTAGCTACTTTTTCTTTTATGTCCTAACTCCTGGAGGAAGAATGTAAGTCGGAAGCCTCCTGCCATGGATCCGACTGAACTCTTACAAGAAACAAAGCAGTGCTAAAACATCAAAAAAGAGATTCAGAAATAAGAGAAAGCCTTCCCTGAAACCCATCTTTCTCTTTACACTTCGGCCTCCACCCCCACCGCCAACGTGAAAAGGGACTTTAAAGATTTCCTTCCCCTGTTGCCTATTTCCACTCAGCGAACTGCCGTTTCGGCTACAACAGCAATGTTCCAGAACTTCTCGAGGCTTGGAAGAACTAAGCAAGAGAAGCAAAGTGTGTTTAATTAAAGCAATGGGTGGAAGGAAAATGGAAGAATGCTTACCTGCCGGGCACACCTCACACATCTTCACAGGCTCAGAAGAATTCCATTGTGAAGGGCACTGAAGCTATTACTATCTGGAGCAGCCAGCCAGTGAGAAATTATGCTCTGGGTTTCAGCTCAGCCAGCTTTCATTACTGTTGAGAAATATCACCATATAATTCAACCCAGCTCAAGTCTTACCTCCTCTCTGAAAAACTTTCTGGTCATTCCAGTCCCCAGTGGTAAGTTACTCTCACCACTGAATTCCTCTTAGGATTAATGTGATAACGTATAAAATCACATAGGACTGAGGCCATCACATTAGCGACTGCTCAAAAGCTCTCTCCCAGCCACCCTGTTGCACCTGTGTTTGGCATTGGCCCTTTGGGGCCCAGGGAGTGCCTCCCAGTGTTGCCACTTATCTTTTTACATATCCTTGTTCCATCGGCAAGCCCAGGGAGGACAGGGATCCTCTACATGTTCCCATTTCCCAGCACCGGGAGCTTCTCTGTAATAAAGTATTCAATAAGCATTTGTTCGTAATGCTAGTGCCCAGCCCTCTCTTACTTTGCAGAATTATGTCTGTGAATATGTGAGCAGTACCGTTAATATCGAAAGAATTTAAAGGCTTACTTTGCTACTTCTGGAGATTTCATAAGTAGATTGGAGAATGAAATTTTAACAGTGAGGGTAAGAAAGCTGTGTTTAGTAAGACAAAATGTACTCAAGAAAAGTTTATAGCTAATCTGGTTGACCGGACTTTCTCTAACCTCCAGTCGGTTGCCATTATGAATCCAGGGCTGATACGCCAAAGAGGCAGAGTAGGAAGCATTCTCGAGTTTTGGCCAAAGTAGGTTATTGAGTCTGAAAGAAGCAGTTTGTATCCTAGTCCAAATTCCTTTTTTGGACGTGTTTCAGAATAACTCTGAGCCTCAGTTTCCTTGCCTGACATATGCGTGATAAAAAAGTCTACATCCTGCTATCATTGTGACCTGAAAGACACAGTGCTCAATAAGTGGTGATTGCGGTTACTGCAATATGTTAATCAGGAACTGCTTAGTGATCTCAGGGTACCCTGTAGCCCCAAGTCCCTTCTTTTATTAGCTGAATTATTAATATCTTGGATAAGTTATAGCTTCATAACCTGTAAAATGGGAATAATAATTTCTACCATTTAGCACCTGCAACAAATACCATTAATTATGACTAAACATTCTATTTCCTCTCATCCCAAGTACTCAGCAAGGTTGCGTTTACTGGCCATCTCTTAAGGTCTGTGAAACTCAGTTCTAACCAATAAAATGGGTACAGAAATGATAACATGTCATTTCTAGGCCATAATTATTAAAAAAAAATTATATCCACTTCTCCATACTTTTTTCACTCCTGGTTGATGACATTAAAGGCAAACTTTGTGGCCACATGTTGTAAAAGGCAAGGCTTCCATTCGGCCTGAATCCTTGAATCTCTGTGTGAAACAGAGGCGTCCCCCTCCGTCACCAGCCTCATCCTTAATACCATTGTCCAGGAACACACACACACGCACACACACACACACACATACACAATAGTTTTATAAATGAAAAAACCTATTGTGCTAAGCCATGGAAATTTGGGAGTTTCTTTGTTTTAGCAGCTGAATATTAATGCCAATTATAGTTGTCCACATAGGCTTCTAATAAATGTTTAATAAAGTAATTTTATATAAACCTACTGATTATAATTGCCCACGGGTTAATTTCTTTCCATTCATGGGTCTGCTATCCATGTGATTAAAAAAATTACACACACACACACACACACATACATATATATGTATATACATATATATATAATCATTTGTTTGCTTTGAAGCAAGAGTTTTGTAAGATATTTAAATGTATAAATCGGAACTAAGAACTTTAAGCTTATTATCAGGCAACACGTTCAGGAAAGTTATGACCATTTATATCTTAGTTACTCTGGAATCTGGGATATGGTTCTTGCCCGGGAACTGGTAGGTAGAGCTCCAGGAACAGAGACACCCACCTTACTGAGTGATTATCCGGATTCTTTCCAACATCCACTCCCAGTTTCTTATCTGACCATTCCTCAAATAGATCCCCTATGGACATCAGTTCCCTTCAAGTTTTTTGGAGCAGGCCAAACTTACCTGTTACTTACCAGGCATTCTATTGTGACATATGATATGTCTTTTTTTTTCTGTAACAATTAGGGATTATTTATAAGTTTCTTTTACAAAAAAAAAAATTTATAGTCCACATAAAATTGAATAAAATTCCACAACCATATAGACAAAAATTTTAAACTAACATGTTAACTCTAGCAGTTTCTTATTAAGGTCTAGATATAGTTCTTTTGAAATATAACCCTTAACCTTATAACTGCAGTGCAGCCGTAACTCAGTGTCCTGCAAGTCAAGAGACCACACAGCCAGCTATAGGTTTGTATCCCCAGATGGACGTAAAAGCATGTCAGCTGCACACACAGGTGCCTAAGATTCCAAGGAGCTGGAGAAGGGGGATCATGGCATTATGAGACCTGTTGAGGGTTCTCTCTCTCTCTCTCTCTCTCTCTCTCTCTCTCTCTCTCTCTCTCTCTCTCCTCTGTCACATGCACACACATATTTTCTATCATTTAAGACAATTAAATGTATATATATATATATATATATATATATATATGACTAAAGTCTATGCATAGGGCTTTATTCTACAGGTGAGCACATCCTACCCACAGACAGGGCATCTATGGAAGCTGATGCCAAAAAGTGGAGTGAAAATGAATTGAGGAAGGGGAGACTGGGAAGGCTGGACTAGAGGGTGGAAGGATAGGATTAACAGAAGTGTGAGAAAGAAACTAGGGGTAAGGCTAGCTCTGTGAATACAGCCTTTGACTTTCTAAGACAGAAGATTATGCTTGGTTTGTTCCAAGAAACTAAAAAAAAGATTTAAAGGAAAAAAATTATACCAGGCATTATTATTTAATGAGGAAGTAATTTCAGATCGACTGGACTCCCATTTATAGGAGGCAGGGGATAGGACTAAGAATTCACTTTGGGCACAACCAAGAAGTGTTTTCCTGCTACATCTGCACAGGGCTCACTTGGGCTTCTGTGTCCTGTGATAGGCAGTGGTCAGAGAAACAACCTGCGTGAGTGGCCCTGGTCACAGAGACTGGCATCTAGACGTGTATGCACCAGGAAGCCCAGTCATCTAGAATCATTTCAAACTGATATTCTTTAAGTCCAGTATTTATTTAGTGGGATAGAGATACTGGAAAGGAGTGTTTTATTTTTGAAATTCCATTTGAGGGTGCTGTCTACTTCCTTGGTTATATGTAGCAAACTGAATTAACTGGCATACTTTTTCCAAACTTTGTAGTGACATGTTAACACCTCTGAGCAATTGCCCAGAGGGTCTGCCCCTTAATTGGGCTCTTCTGACTGATATTCTCTTTTGAGGTAATGCCAGAAAGAAAGCTGGCAAACCAGACACACCCCTTAATTTTAACTCATCCCTCCTCTTTCCCACCTGGAAATATATCTCCTTTCAGGACTGATCCTTTAATATCTACTGATGACTGAATCTTCAACACAACCAAGTGTGGATTCACACCCTACATTTCTAACAACTCCCCTTGAGAGAGGAGTAGTGATAAGACAGAGAGATATAAAATCTGCATGATTGGGAGAGAAATGTTTCCAACCAAAATGTCTATTAAATTAATATACAATCTCATGAGAACACTGGAGCAATTCAATATTGAGCTGAGGAAGTGACAAGAAAATGTTTTACTGATGAGACAACCTGCTCTGAGAGCTTTCTTCTGTGTGTCTGCTCTTTACATTCTACTTCTACTCTTCAGCCTTCCTGCTGGACATTTTTTCTCTCAGATATTGTATGTGTGTGTGTGTGTGAGTATATAGGAGTAGGATGTGTGACTATATATGTGTGTGTGTTTGTGCATGCTTGGGTGTGCGCATACATGTATACACATGCACATTAGTATAAGAAGACATTGAAGTTTGTGGAAAATGGGATTAAAATACAAGTTTATTCTGGCACAAAAAAATTTGAAATCCACGCACAAATTTTTCAGCATACAAATTTTCCATAAACTTTTTGAAGACCTCCCCCCATAGGTATGTTTGAATTATAGTTTGCAAAACTACAGGATGTTTCAGTTTTTCACTTTCCTGTTTGGACGAGCCATAAATTCATATGAGAGTGTTTCTCTTTCCAGGCCAAATCATATTCAGAGAGTGAAAAAATTCTATGCATATATTTTTTCAGGTGTTTACATTTTATCAGAAGTATACAAATTGTACAAAATCATTGTAAGGAAAAGCATTTTCATAACAACACAAAGACCCATGAGGTGGAGAAAAAACAACTTTAATTTAGAAACTCATAATGCCTAGCCTTCTGTAATTTATAATATTTGAGTCATCCTATGCAGGTCTTTAGTATTGCAAAACGAAACAAGTATTTCTTCCTGGAACTGAAAATATACATATAATTAATAAAATTTATTCTTTACCCTTCCTTCCCCTCAAAAAAATAAATTACCTGACCTTCAAAACATGTCTGTGTCTAACTTTGTTAAGGGTTGCCTTTGTGTTTTCTTTTGGTGGAAGACTGATGATTTAGTCCAAGCTGTCACTCAAAGTCTACAGGTTAAAAGGTCTCCATTTATTTATCTCGGTGTTCATATTAGCTAGCCAAATGGTTGAATAGCAGTCAATGATTCTGCAAAACAGATATTTGAGAAGCGAAACATTTGGTACTTGAAAAAATTACAGAAGTTCTTTGGTGAAGTTTATTTTTCACTAATTATTGACTAAGCATTAGAAGTTGTATATTTTCCTAACTTTGAAAATAAATCACTCAAAGATACACACATCATTTACAAATAGTTGGTGGGAATCACTTTGAAGACCCATAAAACACAGAGGCTTCAAGGAGCTTTTACTTTTCAACTACTGACATCCTTGGGATGTGAAAGTCACATACCGCCCACTTTCCCCAAAAATGCACAGAATAACAGAAAAGCCAAAATGTAAAATCGGCCTTAAAGATAAGTTATGGTGACTCTACGAATGAAGGAAGAGCTTTCTTCACTTTAGTGAAGCCAGAATCAACTTTCTAAAAGCAAATTTACCAGCTTCCCTCCCAGCATGGGTCACCTTCCTGGCTTCCTCACATCTGTCAGTAATACTGCTAGTCTCTGAAGCAAGAAATCCGTCATCATCAGCCCCTCTCTGGCCTTCAACCCCTACGTGCAGTCTGTGACCGAGCCTTGTCATCTCCACTCAGACCTTCTCAATTCACCCTTTCTCTTCCCCAGAGAAGAGCCTTTTTACTCTAAACAAAGTATATGGTAAAGCAGTTGTAGAGCATCTTACGCAGTATTCCCACCTTCACCTGCGCTTTCACTACCTTCCAACACGCTCTATTTAGCCTATAAAGACATAGGCCATTGACACAAGATTTGCTCTGGAGACTAATGGAGGAGTGTGGCCCCATCTATACCTTGATTGCAGACTCCAAGCCTCCAGAACAGAATATGGCTCTGTTGTTTCAAGCCACCTAGTTAATATAATTTATTACAGCAATCACAGAAAACTAATTCAAAGGCAGAGGGTAAAACCCAGAATATTTTTAAAGTTTATTTAAAAGAGAAAGAGAAAGGGGTAAAGAAATAGGCAACCCCAATGAGGCTCTCATGCCATGAGCTATCCCTGGTCACAACCAGCCCAGACCAAGGCACCTACACACACACGCAACATGTAGAGGGAGGCCTGGGGTACAACCCTGGGACTCTCCATGTGGGTCCAGTTGCATTACTGCTGCTCCACCTCCCGTTCCCTATCCAGAGAATTAACAGCTTGTCTAAAACAGGTAACTGAGCATACAGTTAACTGAAAGCCCCAAAGCATCTCCATATTTACATTGGTTCTCTCCTTTACTTGGATAGGTATAAGGATATATAAAAGCCTCTGTACTATTAGTGATAATCAATACTTTTATCATTTTTACCACTTATAATTTTTATTAGGTGCCAGCCTCTGGTTATTTATTTATGTAAGTTACCTATCAAGTAGGTATTATTATCAATCTCATTCTTTGAGTATCTCAGCTTCAAAGTAACCTGAAAATTAATTGCTTAGACCTCTGGATATTTAGATAGTTCATTCATTGGAAGCATCTAATGACAAATTCTACTTTTCTGTCCATTTTTTTCCTCAGAGCATGAAAACTATTGTCTATTAAATAACACTTTTCTTTTCAAGTTTATTTTCTTGCCTTTAGTTCAACCGGGGAATACACAGGCCTCTCTTCTCCAAGGACAACAATCCAGCTATTTGAGGTCTTCATTTCCAAGAAAGCTGCAAGGCTCAGCACCAAAAATTCACCTTCTTTCCTATGGACTTTCTTCAAAAAACTGCCAAAGAAGATATCTGATGAACACTCATTCCACCCCTGTTTGCTCCCTATAAATTGCATCATTGTGACTGGAAATGACAAACAGATGCCCCTTGACCTTCATTACCCCCGAGGTGACTGGTCACTAGGTCAGCACATGGCCTTTTCATTCAGGCATAGCCAAAGCCCAGGATTTTTAATTGTTGCAATTGCATGTTACAGCTGCAGCAGGGTAGTGGCAAATTATTTTTAAATAAAACTTTCATTTTGTTTTTGTTATTGTTCTAGTTCTTGTTCTGGAGGAAAAATGGGAACTTACTGAAAGTGTTAGGTAGATTTCAAAAGTGTCTCTTATGATTGAATGATAATAAGATAATGCATTTTTATCTACAAATGAGACATACAGGGAACTTTGAGTAGGATACTGAAGCAGAAACCTATACTATATCACAAACATGTCATATGATCTTTAATGTCAGTCTTCAAAACTGAGTCTCTCCTGCACTTTTCCCTCCAAAATTTGTCTAAAAAACTCTAAGATAGATAGCATTACACTCCCCCCCCCCCCCCCCCCACACACACACACTCAATTTCTCCTTCGGTGAAGAAGACACTTTAGTAAGTACAAGACAAACCTGATTTAAAACCAACATACCAAACTGATACAACTAAATAAGCTTACTCTCTTCCAGAAATCTATCCTGGGAAACCAAACACTTCTTCCAGCAATTCCAGAACTTTACTCAAAATATCATGGCATTTCTCTTCGGAGGATACCTTCAGAGTCAATTTCCAAACTGAAATCCACATGAAAAGCTATGGTAGTGCTTTATATTCAACCTCAGTTTTAGGGTTGAAGATGGCATTGTCCCCTTGGTGTATTGGACCCACCAGTTCACTGATTCTCTGAGGAGGTGGGAGTCTAGGGAAGTGGGTCTCCCAGAGGACATTAGACAATGCCTGGAGACATTCAATTTTCACAATGGGGATGGAGAGTGGGAGATAGGGTACTCATATCATCTTGTAAGTGAGCCCAGGAATACTATTAAACATGCTCCACTGCACAAGCATTAGGGCACAACAAAGAATTATACAGCCAGAAACGTCTTTAGTGCTGTGATAGGGGAACGCTTTACCGCTCTAAACTCCAAGGACTTCGAAAGGTTAATCCTCCCTCAAAAGACGGAGATGTTACTAGGAAGAATATCCTGAGTCTTTGAATAATAATCTCATCAATTAGTATTTTGAACAAAATCAACATCATTAGAAGAAGAATTTGGTTTCTTTAAAGGAGAATTTTGAAGAAAAAACTCCGATTTGATCTCTCAGATTACTTTCTTGGTTACCGAAGAATTGCATATGCTCAAGGATGCCCTCCTGACATGCTCCAATTGCATTGTCTCCTAGACTAGCAGTTTCAGCTTGCTTGCTTTCTGAAGCTGTTTAATCTCTTCTCAAAATGATATTGTGCTTATTTAGAACTCACTATCTTTAAAAAAAAAAAAATGTGGGACTATTCTGAAGAAAGGGTAGAAAGACGGGCTGGAAAGGTTCTTGCTCAGGGCCAGCTTTAGCCATCAGCACTGCTTCCTACAACACCCTGCCCCTAAGACTCTACAGGTGTTACCTTGAGAACCGTCATGCATCCCATGAACTGTGAAAAGAGCTGATGTGTGTGGACCAGGAGATCTGGAAGGTTGGTGTTCTGGTCCACTTCATGACAACACATTCTGAACCTCAGACTCCAAAATATATTTCCTTAGAAATGTTTCTGTCATGTCAATTTATCTGCTAGGTTCTGATAAACAACAACATTGATTGTCTTTCCTTGATGACTTTTATTCTAACTACTTAGAAAATTGCTTATGCGAATAAAACATAGGTATAATTTATGAGCAATGGAAGTAACCACAAAGCAGGTGATTTTGTAAAAAAAAAAAAAAAAAAAAAAAAAATCTAT
This sequence comes from Tupaia tana, assembly GCA_026018925.1. Taxonomy (NCBI): domain Eukaryota; kingdom Metazoa; phylum Chordata; class Mammalia; order Scandentia; family Tupaiidae; genus Tupaia; species Tupaia tana. The sequence continues at coordinate 21,728,864 of JAKSZU010000001.1, forward strand.
CAGTTCTGCATGCCTTAGGCACTTCTCTAGCCTCCTGACATCCACCTTTAGTGTGCTGAAAATAATGCCATGCTTATAAAGCAAAAATTAGAGACTTCGATTTAAATATGCCATTTGGAGTCTAGGAAATATGATGGCTTAAGGCCAAGATTGCATCTACACTCCTAATTGCATGGGATGCTCATCTTTCTTCCAAATAGTCAAAAGCTGCATCAGCTGAAATAATGCATCTAAAATTATAAAAAAAAGTATTTAGATTAAAATTCCAAAACATCAGTAAAGAAATGTGTCTCTGTTCATTTGGGCTTCTGTAACAAAATACTTCAAACTACATAATTTACTAAAACAGAAAAATATTTCTTACAGTTCTAAGAGCTGAGAAACCCAAAATCAAGACACCAGCAGATTCTTTGACTGGTAAGAGTCTGTTTCTCATAGATGATATCTTCTCACAGTATCTTCACATGGCAGAAGGGGTGGACAGCTCCTTCAGGCTTCTTTTTTAAGGCACTAATCCTGTTCTTGAGGGCACTATCCACATGACCTAATCACCTCTTTAGGACTCCACTTCTTAATATTATTGCACCGGACATTAGGTTTCATCCTACGAATTTATGGAGAACACACTCAGACCATAGCAAAATATATAGAAAAATTATCCCCAAGTACACTAGAGACCATTCAAACTGGGCGCCATTCAGTTGGGAAATTCTTAAAAATTCTGTTTTCACTTGAGACAAAAGGTCCCAATGCTGCCTGTGATGACCTCCATGTTAACTCCCAAAGATCCACTCTACTTGGTACTCATACTTTCATATGGTTTTTCCCACGCTGTACCGGGGCTCAGTCTGTGTGGTTGATAGCATATGGCAGAAGTAATATGGGCTTCCAGGTTGTACGCTGCCCTGTGGAGAGGGCATATAGCAAGAGACTAAAAGAGGTCCCCAAAGAGCAGTTTACCTGCTAAGAACTGAGACTTGCCAACATCTGTGTGAATGAGTTTGGAGAGGATCCTTCTCCCTCAATTGAGCTTTTGAGACTACAGGCCCAACCAATAGCTTGATAGCTCACAAGACGTCCTGTGCCAAAATCGCACAACAAAGTTTCTTCTGAATTCATGGCCCTCAGAAACTGTGAGATAGGGACCAGCAGTTAGCATAATGGCTATGTTGCTGGACTCCCATGTAGTTGACCGCGGTTCGCGTCCCGGACCCGGTGGCTTAAACTCACGCCGGGTGCATGTGCATGTGTGCCCAAGACCCCGAGAGGAGAATGGAGGAGAATGGATTGTGGCATGGCCATACCCACTGGGGGATGATTTCTTGCTTTCTATCTCTCTATCTCTCTCTGTCTGTCTGGCGAGCGCACATGTCCTACAGCAAAAACCTCTCCAAAAAAAAAAAAGAAAAGAAAAGAAAGAAACTGTGAGATATGTGAGATAGTAGATGCTTATCACTTTGACCTGTTAAGCTTACAGATAATTTGTTATGTAGCAAAATATAATTAATACACTGCCTTAATTCTTTCCTTGGGCCCAAGAGAAGCCAATCATGAAAGAAGATTTTATAAGTTATATAGGGGTGGGATCAAAAGAAAGGAAAGATTTACAGAGCGCCAGCTCCAAGCATAAATAAGAGGACAAAACTCTAGAGAGATTCTAGTTATTATTTCTGAAAGGGGGAGAGAGGGCAGTGGGAAATAACCACTGTAAGAACTCCATAAATTTCAAGGACCAGTTCATCATTTTTATTATATTCTATTTCCATGAAGTGATCAACACATAAAATAAAAAGGGACTGTAGATTTTTCACTGTGACAACAACCGAGGATTGAACAGAGAAAATTGACTTCTCTCTAGCTAACATTTGAAGAATTTGGGGGTAGAATAACCCCAAGATGAGGAAGCAGACTGAAGTCCGAGACCACCCACATGAAAGGAGAAAGCATAGCAGCAACAGAAGCCTGAAACAGGGCTTGAGAGTCTAACGCTCTGAATCCTTTATTAAACAAACATTAGCTGAACACCTACTATATTCTAGATGGGGTGTGAGGCACTATAAGAACTGTAGAACAGCATAATATTCAAAAACTGGAGTGCATTCGGAGACTAGTGAAGAGACATTTGCGTCATAATCAAGACAGAGGAGTCTAAAAAGATTTTCAGGAGTAATTGAAATTTGAAGTGATTTCTGATGAACAAGAAGGAAAACCAGAAGGCAAATAATCCCAATAATATGTAACATGCACAAAGGCACAGAAGTTTTAGACATCATGATGTGCTAGGAGGACTTCTGATAATTTAGTATAATTAGAAGAAAGAATACATCCAGGAGGTTTATGGAAGATAAAGAGGTCACTAGGGCAAAATAATAAAGGGATTTATGGACGAAATATTAATTTTTAATTTCAAAATTAAAATCTATGATTAATCATTGGCAAGCTTTAAGCATGTGTGGGTTTATTCATTCAACAAATATTAATATAGAGTATGCTCTAAGCAAGGCATACATAGAGCACTAGGGAAACATCAGCAGACAAGACAGATGCTGTCCCTGCCCTTATTGCACTTACAATTCAGAAGGAAATATACAGTAATGAATTTGGGGTTTAGGTAGATCTTTTCAGCAGTTGTATAGGGAATGAATAGACGTGGGATGGGTAGAAGAATGAAGCATTTCTCAAATGGCATTCTCATATTCTCTTCTCCTTACTTAATTTCATATTTGCCAAAGGCTCTTTAAAGCATGTCATTTCTAGGGCCAGCCCAATGGCATAGCAGTTAAGAGCTGTAGATAGGGAGCCAAATCCCACGCAGCCTATCACAGTTTAAATCCTAGACCTGGGGGCTTGAAAGCATACTGGGAACATATGGGTATGTGCCCAAAATCCTGATTATACCAAGTCATTGGAGAGTGCTCTCTCTCCGCTCTCTCTCCTCTCTCTCTTTCCTCTCTCTCTCTCTCTCTGTCTCTGTCTCTCTCTCTCTCTCTCTCTCTTCCTGTTAATAAAAAAAGAAAACAAATTCCATTCATAGGATATCACTTGTGTAAGCCCTAAGCAAGGATTTTCCAAGCCTATTCCCTTTAAGCTCCTTTGTCTTTTCTCCACAGCAAGAAGGACTCACAGTAAATGTCAGAATTAAAAGATACCCAGGAAATTTTGATCCATGCATGTACAAATATGAATGCTGAGGCCCTGAGAGAGCAAGGAGCATCTCCAAGTTCTCAAGGCTAGTTGCAGCAGACCCAGCTAAAATCCAAGTCTCTCATGTTCCATTCCAGTGCTTTTTCCACCACATCTCACTAACGCCATCATCCTGTGACTGCTATGCTTCAGCAGCCTGCAAAGGCAGCATGCAAAAAAAAAAAAAAAAAAAAAAAAAAAAAAAAAAAAAAAAAGGGAAAGAAAAGAAAAGAAAAAAGCCAGAGCATGGCAGAGATTTTAGCCTCACTGAAACAGCGATGGCTTCATTCGGCAGCCATCCAAGGTCCCCGCATAGGCTGTTTTCCTCCACTCAATTAGGCAAAGCACTGGGGGAAGATCAGACTGAGAAATTCTCTGGGGTCTCATCTGTTAATTGAAGCCACTGTCAGATTTTCCACAGTATGACAAATGATCAAAGTTTTTTTTTTTCCTCCCTTTCTTTATCACCCTCTTATTTTAAGGCAACATTAGGCCAAACTACAAGTAAGAAATAGAGCAATTTATTTTGAAATGGAAATAAAACAGTCAAAAGGAAACAGGTAGACCTAATCCCTTAGATATTTTCAAAATCTGATGTCAAGGAGCTGCTACTTTTCAAGGGGGAAGAGAATCTCATTTTGGACAATTCATCAAATTGAATGATCTCTATTTGGGCCCACTTCCTCCCAGCCATGTTTCAATCACCCATTGCTTAAATACCTGCAGGGTCTCGGATTCTTTGGGCAATGGATGCATCAGTGACCAGCAAATTAACAGCCTGTGTCTATATTGACATTTGTGTTTTCAACTTAGCGGTTAATTTATTTAATGAACAGCTGCTGTCCTCATTAAAAGGGTAAGATGTCAAAAGTGTATTTGATGGGGCAATATGATAAATAGATGATGAGAAGGAGGGTCCTTATTTCCAGACTAAATTTTGCATTTTATTCATTTAATTCATTCCATAAATAATTGTTTTTGAATACCTATTATTTGAGCACCTGGCCCAGGCTAAGTCTGGTGCTTCCCAATTAAAATTACTCCCTCTACCCCAAACAGCTCAATCTCAGTGGATATGTAATATAAACTAGCTCCTAGTAATCCAAAGTGAGATGAATACCCTGAACTCTGAGCCAAAGAAAGTCACTTATTTATAAATCAAAGATTTGTTAATTATTGGAGCTCAAATTTTTCAAGGCATCCTAACTTTCCTAACTTGCTAAGACGCTAACCTTTGGCTTTAGAAGGTGAATGAAGCTCTTCAGTGGTTCTTTAGCTGTTTTGGATTCTGAAAACTCATTGTTCAGTAGTAGACTTCCCAATCTCAAAGTTCCAGTGAACATACTGAATATATTTTAGTGCTAAAAGGAATCTGCAAGTGTTAGTACTACCTCTTCTTGCGTCAGTGTACCCAGATCGCTTAGTCAACATGTTGAGAATATTACTTTTTAAAATCTCCTAATGGATTTCTAGAACTTTTCTGTAATCGTGTATTTTCAGCAATAGGCTATTTCTTTTGTCGTCATCATCATCGTCATCGTTGTCATCATCACAGCCATATTTTTATCTAATGAAATGTAGTTGAGTTTTCCCTGTAATGCTCTATTATGTCTCGGGCTTAATAAAAATATTTGTGATCATTAAAAAAAAAAAAAAAAAGAATTATCAACCTAACCACAAATCTATGAAGTTGCTGATTATTGGTGAGCATTGCTTCCTAGTAATAGTAGTCAAAAAAGAAGAAAAGTTTATCTAACAAAAATAAAACCATGAGGCATCAGCAGGTGGTACAGTGGTTATGCTCTGGACTCCCACTTGACTGTAGTTCGAATCCTGGACCTAGCTGCTTGAAAATCACACTGAGCACATGTGCATATATGCCCAAAATCCCAGGAGAAGACTTTATGAAAAGGGATTGTGGCATGGCCATCCAACTTGGGGGGTGATTTCTCACTTTCTATCTCACTGTCTCTGCTTCTTTATGGTGAGCACACGTGCTGTATGGTTAAAAATAATAATAATAACAAAAGTTCTGTTTGATATAGACAGAACCAAAACCAAGAACTACCTACCTCTAGGTGAAGTTTTCTGATCATTTTAAATTATGACAAAATCTCTCTTCCTTCCTCCTTCGTGCTGGTGCCATTCTCTCAGCTTCTTACAGCACTGGTTGTTTCTTGCCTTTCAACACAGCTATTTATACATTAAGTATATCTCTCCAACTCCATAGAATAAGCTCATGAGGATTCTGAGTCCCTAGGCCCTAAACCATGGCCTGGTCATATTTCTCAATTTATGTAAGTGGAATTGAAGTGAACTTCCAAAATAAAGGATGTATGTCATGTTATAGACACCTTCCTCCCTCATTTAAGATTCTCCCTCATTTAAGACCATCAATGTGTAAAGACATGGTTAACAGCACAGATCCTGCTTTCCAGTTGCAGATCCACAGATCCAGTGGATCCTGGCTGCCACTTACTAGGTGTATAACCTGGAGACAAGTATTGATGCACCCTGTGCACCAGTTTTATCATATATAAAATAAGGGTAGAAATAATACCTTCTAGTATTATAAGATCTACATGCAATAATAGATGGAGAAGAACTTAGGAGGGAAAAAAGGTGGAGAAACTCTTCCAACATCTGTATGACCCAGGGGCAAAAGTGTTGCTGAAAAACTGTTTCCTATTATAAGAAAAATTGTTACTTCCAGAAAGTAACAGAATTGCTGGGTGATCAGACCCAACACCCGTTCTGGTTCTCTAATGATGCTCACAAAGAATTAGAGACGTGGACACAGAGAGAAGATAGCAAAGTGGAGTTTACTAAGAGAGGGAAGGAAGAACAGAGCTCCCAAGTAGGGAGAGCTCCCTAATGGGTTCCCAAAGAGAGGCTGGAGGCAAGGGGCTTTTATCTAGCAGAGCAATGGGCTGACTTTCTGATAAGGAAGTGGGCTTTAGAAAACAGTTACATGGTAGTCTGAGTGATTTATTACCCTATTCTTTGTGGGGTCAGCAAACCATAATGTTCTATAGTTTTTGTTAGAATAAAGTTACTAAGTAGAAGCTGTTGTCCTTAGCTACAGGTGTTTTGGGTTCCAATGCAGCCAGCTTTTGACTGTGAAAACTTAATCATTGTCACTCTATCTTGAGTCTTTACCCTGTCTGTGTGCTCAACACCCCTATCTTCTGCTTTATTAGCAAGGAGTCATAAATTCACCAGAACATGTAAAGTAAGTGTATATTGTACATGAACCAGACCATAGAGGAAAAACACAGAGACTTCATTAAAAAGAAAAACAGCAACTTCCTTTCATAGCCCTTACCTTATCTACCTGTAAGTAGAGTCTAACTCCTAGTTCAGAAAGAGAGCTCAGTAATTTGTTCCTTAAAATATGAGAATTAAAAGAAAACTGGCAGCCTAATTTATGAATATTTTGAATGTCTCATTAATCTACTCTATGTACATTTTTTTTTAATTCCCAGAGGCCACATGCTCTCATCACAGAAAGAGAGATGGGGGAAGAAAGCACCCTCCGATGTGGTGTGGTCATGCTACAATCTTTTCTCCTCTATTTCTTTCTTTCTTTTTTTTTTTTTTTTTTTTTTGGAGAGGTTTTTGCTATAGGGCGCATGCGCTTGCCAGACAGAGAGAGAGAGAGAGAGACAGAAATGGAAAGCAAGAAATCACCACCCCCCCCCCCCCCGGGGGAATGGCCACGCCGCAATCCCTTCTACTCCATTCTCCTCTCGGGATCTTGGGCACGCACGCACACGCGCCCGGCGTGAGTTTTAAGCCACCTGGTCCGGGATGCGAACCGCAGTCGACTACGTGGGAGTCCAGCAACATAGCCATTACGCTAACTGCTGGTCCCTCTCCTCTATTTCTTCATTCTGCGGGCTTTGGGGCATGTAAGTATTAAGCTGAGAAAACTGAGGTCCATGTCTCTCCATTGCAGCAAAGAACTGAAAGACAAGGAGACAAGCTGAGCAGGTTTATTAAGATAGAGATACATCCAACAGACAGAACAAGTCGTCACCAAGGGAGATAAACAGACCTGTCTCCTTCTCAGGGTTCCCTTTGATCCTGTTTTAGACCTTTTGTCCAGCTGAAGTATGTGTCCTTAGACCACCTCTACCCTGTTAAATTTTCTCTTAGTTTGTTCCTCATTCTTGTTACAGGTCTCATGCTGCAGGAAGTTGTTTTGAGTCAAAATACGGACTGTCATATAGTTCCTCCTTAAAGTTTCTTTGTGCTCCAGGCAAGTTTCCTGATCTATGTTTGCCTAACCAAGGTCATTATCTCTAGCAACTCCTACACACACACACACACACACACACACACACACGTACAGGGTGTTTCTTTTTCTTTTTTTAAGAGATGTTTGCTATAGGGTGTGTGCCCTCACCTGAGAGACAGAGAGAGACAGAAAGTAAGAAATCGCCCCCAATGAGGAAGGCCATGCCACTGTCCCTTCTGTTCCATCCTCCTCTCAAGATTTTGGTCATGCATGCACACCCACCTGCCATGGGTTTTGAGTCACCAGGTCCAGGACTGGAACCATGGTTGGCCACATGAGAGTCTAGCTCCTTAACCACCATGCAATCTGTCCAGGGTGTCTTTTGCAAGCCACCGGGGTCTTTTTTTCAAGGGCTAGATTCAAACCACAATTGACCATTGAGAACCTGGTTCCCTTAACCACTAGGTTACAGAGCAAGCCCTACTCTATACATCTTTAAATATGTATTGGAAGAGACTGTGAGGTCCATGGAAATAGAAACCATATCTTTTTTATCATTAATGTCACATCACCTAATGCAATATCAGTCATACAGTTAAGGGCTCAATAACTTTTCATGAATAAGTAGCTTATTTTATGTTAAGTATATATTTTACATATTTCCTTAATGTAGATAAAGCTATGAATTATATTGATGAACACATATACACACAAGTGTGTGTGTATGTGTAATTTTAAAGAAGTCTCAATGGAAAAAAAAAAAAAAAAGCTCAAGGGTGGAGGTTGTAGATAGAATTGGGCAGGATTTTAGGCCCAAATCTTCCCACAACAGAAAGCAACCTTCCAGGGATTTATTTCACCCTAGATAGACAAAGAACTACAAAAGAATTTTTTTTTTCTAACTTCTGCAAAGATTTCAGGGCCCAAAATTATAAACGGTGCCCCTAACATTTATAATAGCTATTTCTAGCCCAAATGACAATAATTCCAAATGAATTGCATCAGTGAGTAAACATCCCTAATCTCATACATAGTCACACAGCCACAGAAGAGAGAACAAGCAACATAATTACACCAGACTTATGCTCCCCCTTATAACCAAGACACTGTGCTATTTCACACGTTCCTTTGGAGATGCAGAAAATCCCCTGATCATTCTCTCCTCTGGCCCCTGTTGGTGGTAAACAATAAATCACATGAGATAACTTATCTTTATACAAGGAACAAAAACTAATCTTGTTAACTTCATTTCCATTTTCTGTGTGCTTTTGGGTGTTACCTTTGGTAACCAGACCTTAAACAAGACTAATAATTAAGTTAAACTATTTTGTGGGGACCAGCGGTAGTGTAGTAGTTGGAGCACTGGACTCCCACATGGTTGACCACAGTTCAAGTCCCAAACCTGGAGTCTTGAAACTCATACCAGGCACACGTGCATGCGTGCCCAAAATCTCAGAACAGAGAAGGGATTGTGGCATGGCCATCCCACCTGGACAGCGATTTCTCACTTTCTCTCTCACTGTCTCTCTCTGTCTCTCTCCAGCAATGTGCTATAGGCACATGAGCCCTATAGCAAAAAGCTAAAAAAAAGAAAAAAGAAAAAACAAACAACCTATTTTATGCAGTGTAGGTCCAATAGGTTTCTAAACAATATTAACTTATAAGAGAAGGAAATTAGGAAAGAACACTAAGTAGCAAAATATCATACGTAGTTTAACCAATGATGAACACAAGATTTTAATAGACTTAAAGAGCTACCACTTACAATTTCTTCACTTATCCTAAATTTTAGGAATAAGGGACAAATTTTAGCAAGAAGCTGAAGAGAGTATTTTTAGGCCATTTTATTGATAGTTAACCAAAAAGGCTACCCATCTCTCTAGGTTATGAGAGGGAGAAATACCTTTATTTGTAGAAAGCAGTTAAGAAAAAAAGGGTGTTAATAAAAACAAATTTTGAGAGAAACAGAAAAATAGTCTTTTTGAAGTTTAATATCAAGACCATGTTTGAGCTTCATTGCAGAAGAACACAAGAAAAATTTACACAAGATCTCTGTTTATATTTCCTGGGAAGTTAATTTTTTTCAGTTTGTATTACATTTTTTAAGTAACTAGGTCTTATTTTTGTCCAATGTTTAACTTAGAGACTCCTGCTAATGCCATCAGTGAAACTGTGGGTTAGGCCACTCAGAACGTGCATAACTCTACTGCCACCTGATGCCAACACACTGAAATTGCAGGGTCAGATCTTTAAACCCAAAATTCCTCTCAGTAGACTATATTTGAATAACAAAGAAAGCTTTGTAATCTCACAAATGATACATTTTGACTGACATTAATGCAAATTAGAAAATGTAATGACTTTTTTAAAAACTAAATGAAAGCAAAAAGGGGGCAAAATTCCCAGCCTTGGTAAAATCATCAGTACAAAATTTTTAACACAAGTTCTTCTCATTATTACACTAATACAGTGTTACATTTGGCATTCTTTTTCTGCTTTGGCAAAAAGAGAAATCTGAAGAATTTATTAAATAGCAGTTTAGATTTTATATTGGTCAGGTAACTGATGAATGTGCTGTAAAAAAAAAAAAAAAGAGTTCCCAGGTCGTAACAATTAACAACATGAAACTATTTCTCATGAAGGAATAAAGTATAGATATTTGATAATATGAAATAGCTACTATTCATTTTACCAACTATAATAATGTTTACTTGTGGTTTTCTTTTGTCTTCAAGTCCTTAAATTTTAGAGATGGCATGAGCAGGTAAAATAACCAAAGGCTTATAAATTTGTTTCACAATTTAGTTGATCACTATCCTGGTCTAAGTAGTACTTCTGTTACCATCATCATAAATATAAATGTTATATTAGATAGATGATATAGATGCAAGAGTTAAAAAATGAAAGAAAGGAAAAATCCATTTTGTTTCCCGTTAAGGACTCAATTTAGAAGTTTTATACTTATTACTTCTACCCAATTTCCCTTACCCAAGATTTCAGTCATGCGGTCACATCTAGAGATAGTCTGGTAAACTCAGTTTTTCAGTGGGTGAAAATGCATCCAACTAAATATTTTATCAATATGTGATTCTATTACAAAGATTAAAGGAAAACACATGGTCTCAACAATATCTTAATCTCCCTTTTAATCTACTTTAGATGCTTTTATGTAGGTAGCGCTTTGAAGAAAAGTAAAGGGGGTCTAAAGAGATGTGACAACTGAATGATTTAATTTTGCTATACAGGGCATGATTAGGACAATGGGCAAAATCTGAGTAAGTTTATAGATTGAATAATTGTATTGTATTAGGTTTAATTTTCTAACATTGATCATTGTATTGTGATTGTATAAGAGAATGTCCTTATGTTTAGAAAATATGCCCTAGGGACCAGCAGTTAGTGTAATGGCTATGTCGCTGGACTCCCATGTAATCAACCGCGGTTCGCGTCCCGGACCTGGTGGCTTAAAAAAAACTCACGCCAGGCACATGTGCGTGCGTGCCCAAGATCCCGAGAGGAGAGTAGAGGAGAAGGGATTGCGGCATGACCATCCCCCCTGGAGGGTGATTTCTCACTTTCTATCTCTCTGTCTGGCGAGCGCACGCGCCCTATAGCAAAAAAATTCTCAAAAAAAAAAAAAAAAAAAAAAAAAAAAACAAGAAAATATGCCCTAAAGCATTTACATACAAAGAACCACCATGTCTATAATTTTTTCTTAAACAGTCAAATAAGGAGAGACAGAGACAGAGAGAGGTAAAATGTTAACATTTGGGGACTGTAGATGAAAGGTATCTGGAAAGATTTTGCACTATTCTTGCAACTTTGCTGTAAGTCTAAAATTATGTCAAAATAAAAAGTTAAAAATTAACTCAAATTAACTCATTAGATATTTTAAACTCTAGTTCATTTACAGTTTAGCTGTTATATAACACCTTGATTGAACTCAAATCTGAGAAAATTTCGTAGACTTTGTTTCCATATTTGGTTTAACTTAAGCACCCACCCCTAATCCTCCCCCCCCCATATTATAATGAACAGAATTAAAATGGAGCAATTATTTGCAGCATTACAAATGATAACAAGAAGCTACCTACATGCAGAGCTGAAGGTTTCCATATTTCCTGATAGCAACGAGGGATTCAGAAAAGGCAGCAAGAGGTGTTTCTGAACAGGCACAAGATATTCTGCCCCAGATCCTCTTTTGACAGACTTGAGTTCTCACTCATTTATGTTCACTCAGGTTTGTATCATCATAACAATAACCATTTGTTACCTTCCATTTCAAGAATGCCCAAGAGCCTCAACTCCTTCCAGTTCTTAAACCAAATTCGGCATTGGTCATGGTTTTATCCTTGTTGAAGCACAACTGTACCAGCACCTGGGTATTCCCTGAACAATACCTCTAATACCAGCATCCAGTGTTACAATCTTTGCACACAGTCCCCAAGTCGTAAAAACTCTAAAACATTCTGTTTCAAAAAGCTCCGTATGGAGAAGTGTCATTTGCATAGGATCTATCACAAGCAGACAAGCCTGCATATTCTTTCTCTTCCACCAGTGGTGACACCTACCTGTAGCATGTGGTGAACAACTTCTGACACTAAGGTCCCAAAAGTCAGAGGAACACCGGTCCTCATCTAGGGTCAGTTATGCTCCCATTTCCTTTTGAGCACCAAGTATCAAGCAGTTGCCTACGTGCTTAGATTGTCACATCCCCTTCTCAGTCAGAGGTTGAGCAGCACCTATTAGCAGTTCTCAAAGGAAGCATATCAAAACCAGAGCCAGGGGCCTTGCAAGTGGAGACCCCACCCCATGTGAGCCACCATTCAGCTATGTGTGGCATGTTGACTTGAGAGCAGAGAGTAAACCTCCACCCCAAGAGCCCACTAACCTTAGCTCCTCCTTTGCTGAAGTCTCTCTTAAATGGGACCCTGTGGGAAATCAATCTCACTGGACAAGCAGAGGGGGCTCTTCTCTTCCATTATTCCTAACTGCACTCAAAGAGAACAGGGACCAGCAGTTGGCGTAATGGCTATGTTGCCGGACTCCCATGGAGTCAATTGCAATTCGAGTCTCGGACCCAGTGGCTTAAACTCACACTGGGCACATGTGTGTGTGTGTCCAAGATCTCGAGAGGAGACTGGAGGAGAAGGAATTGCAGTGTGGCCATCCCCCCTGGGGAGTGATTTCTCACTTTCTGTCTCTCTGTCTTTCTGGTGAGCACACATGTCCTATAGCAAAAAACTCTCAAAAAAATAAAAAGAAAAAAAAGGAGAGAGAGGAAGAACAGTGAACCTATTAAATGCTTTTAGTATGTACAGCTAACAACAATGCCCTGCATTTGCCAGATAACATTTCCATTTTCTTCCTTTGGATTTGAAACAACAAACAAACAAAAAGCATGTATTCCCAAATACATGCTTCCATGAATTGGGATTTTTACTGGTAAAGACATTCAGATTCTTTAACCGTTGGTTTATTGGATTGTTTGCCTGGTTGGTTGGTTTTTAATTAGGAAATCTTCACGAGGATGAGTAAAAGAGTATTTTGTCCTTAGTTGTCTCCTGAAAGTAACAGGTAATAGATTGGTTCAAACAGTATTTGGCATCGTCGCAGACCTATAATCTATAAAATGCTGCACTATCTCAGGAGAACAAACAAAATGCTATATGTTCTACCCCTGAAGGTAGATAATTTCTGTATCTTTGAAATCCTATTGCTCTGCTCTTATTGAATTCATGATTCTTATAATGCCTTATAACAGCCACATGGAAGCAATGACTTAGATTCACTTAACATTTCTCAAGCCAGGGACTTGGAAGTTAATACCCGAAGGCTGGTCCCTGTTTTAACTGAACAGACGATTTCAAGGTGCTCTGATCAAAAGCTACAGAACATTTGAAACTATTTCCTTGCCATTAAGTTTGCCTGTGGACCTGGTGATAGGACTCTTTCCCCCACATGACCACTGATCTGATGAGGGAGGAAAATGCCTTAGTGAAATACATAGATTTCCTTTCCTGACCTTGGCAGCTCTAATCTCCACAAGACTCTCTTAGAGACAGCATTGAACGAACCTCTATCTACCACCAATGAAAAATTTGCTGAAAAGAAGGAAAGTTGCAGGAACACTTGCATGTAAACAGCTTTTGAAATCAATTAAGACAGAGAATGGCTCTTGTTTCTAACCCCTTTTTCCTCCCTCACAGGGAGGAAATAATAACCCTGGCCTGATTCAATATATACGAGGGGTGATTCTCCTTCTACCTTTGAACTTATCAGTGAAGAAGGACTTAGGAATTCACACTCACATTCTTGAGCACACTTCAAGAGCACACTTGATATTGGCATATTCTAATTCCTGTGGAGAACTGCTCATTGGTGAAGTTATGGTTTGCCTAGCCTTCAGCTAAGTGGTTTTCACAGCCCCAAAGGAAGCTGACATGTTGGTGTGGAATGGCCAGGCTGCACAAAGTCAACCCTCTGTGGCTGACTTACGCTTGCTCCCATGAGCACACAGTGTATGTCGTAAACGAGAAACACAGTATGCTGAGAAGCTGAGGTGACATGAGAAAGGCTGGGGAATTAATTCTTGCTAAATTATTTAATATTTACTTTACATTAACCTGTACAGTGTAGTGAATAATTCCAAGGACTCTCGTTTGAATCCCAACACGGTCACTTCTTAGCTGTGTAACTTGAGCAAGACACTTCTTTGCACATCGATTTCCTCATGTGTAAAAGGAAATCAGTCCATAGAATAGTGAGAATTCAATGAGCTAATATATAGAGAGGATTTAAAACAGTACCTGGCACTTAGTAGATTCTCAATAAATGTAAACTTCGTCATTATAAGCTCATCATCATAGCTATTGGCGGGTTTTTTAAATTAATTTTGAACATGCCTATCAGGATTGGGAAGAACGTGAATAAAAGGCCCACCCACATCAGGTTGTAGGTTGGTGGTTAGGGTGCCTAGATCCTGCATAGCCAAATGTGTAGTTCAAGTCCCAGACCTGGTGGGTTGGGGAACATACAGGGTACATGGGTACATGTGCATGTATGCCCAAGGTACTAAAGAGAAAGAAAGATAGAGGTGGGAGATTGGGGCATGACAATACCCCATGAAGGGTGATTTCTCATTCTCTCCTCTCTCTGTTTCTCCCCTCACTTCTTCTTTCTCTCTTCTCTTCCTCCCTCTGTCTCAAGCAAGTGCACAAACCCTTTAGCCAGTTAAAAAAAATCTTATTCAATTTAGATACTACCCTGGGCCATCCCAACTGGAGCAAAGACAAGGTCAATAAAGAGCTAGAAAAAGGATAACTCTAAATGCCAACTTTGAGCCTCCAGTGCAATTTACCTGCCACCCTCCACATTCCATGAGACCTTAAGGCAATGGCCTCTTCTTTTACCTCTGTCTCCTGAAATCATTTTTCTCTAATCTTATTCTTCTAACTTCTTACCATTTTTTTTTTATTCTTTCTTTAATACCTATACATTCCTTAAGGCCTTCGGCTTCATTAGTGACCCTGTTTAGCATTACTGGACTGAGATTTCTGACCCCCAAATAGTCTATGAAACAGTTCTTGTAGATAGTGCTGGTCACAATTCAATTGTTCATCTGGCTATCTCCACTGCCACATTGATTCTGTAGGGCCAGCACTAAAAATGCTGAGGAGAAATTCTACAGATGTGATGAATCAATATTTTGAAAAACTATTGAGAAGGTAAATTTAAAAAATATTTTCAAGTTTTTAAAATAAATCACTGTTATCTGATCCCATATTCATCTACATCATGAAATAATGCAAGAACAATAAGCCAGAAGTGGCAGGACTGGCTTTTAGTAGCACTTAGAACACTTACTCAGCATGTGACCTCCGACAAGTGAACTTCAGGATTCCCATCTATTTAAAATGCAGATGAAAATGCCTGCGTCTATCTTATTGGGTCTATGAAGTTATATAAATGAACGTTTATAAACATACACACACACACACACACACACACACACATATATATAGTATATATACACACACACACTCACTATATATATATGAAGGTGTGTATATAAACCATATAGATATATATATATATGAAGATATATATAAAGTTTCATATACATTATATATATATATACATACCATATATGTAAACATTATATATATATATATACATACACACATACACACACACATACCTTCATTTATATATATATATGGTGTGTGTGTGTGTGTATATATATATATATACACCATATATATATGAAGGTGTATATACACACATACATACACCACATATATATATGATATATATATTTATCATATATACACATCATATATACATGAAGGGGTATGTGTGTGTGTGTGTGTGTGTATAAATATATATATATATAGAGAGAGAGAGAGATGCTTTGAAAATTATATATATATGTATATACAGCATATATACACACACACACTCACACATACACACACATATATATATATACACCATATACACCTTCATATATATATATGTGTATATATATATATATATATACACACACACACAGAGATGTCTTGAAAATTTCAAATGTTTTATAAACATAAAATTATGCTATTATCTATTATATACTCTATTACAGGTCCTTGAAAGTGTAAAACAGATAAGTCTCTAACAAAGAGTCAAAGGTTGTTATTCTAATCCCAGATCTGCCACAATTCAACCCCATTACACTGAGAAAACTTCAGCTTTCTGGTCCTCAGTTTTCTCATCTGTAAAATCAGAAGGTTCAGCTCAAAGAGTTCTAGGGTCCCTTTCAGATCAACAGTCTATGAATTCAGGTCAAGCAGGGAAGAAAACCAGTCAAAGTAAAATGGATGTTTTCAAAAAGACTAAATTTTAAAATAATAACAATAAAGAAAATGCAAAAAGTTCAGACATGGTTTATAATCATAACATTCCTTTCCTAAACTCAGACATGCCCTCACAGTTTTTTTTGCCATGAACAAAAAATAGTTTTTTGCAAGGTATTATCTTAAGGAGTTTAAGACAAATCACTTGCAGACAGAGTCCTCTTGCAAACAGAATAATTACAGAAGTGTGCCTGTAGTCTATTGCATTGTCTATATGCAATGTGCACATGTGTACATACACACAATTCATTAGATACTCAGAGAGACCAGTTCTTGTGAAGGAAACATACTTGATATGTGGAAAGCAATGCCTCTATTTGTAGGCATTTCTTTGATGCATGAGAAGCAATGACTCACAAATACTCATTTCCATATTATTTATAGCCTCTTTTGATAGATGAGGACATTGAGATATTAAGAGGTTAAGTGAATTGCCAAAGGTCAATAGCTATTTTGTGACTAAGAAGGCAGGTCGTCTGACCTGATTATATCTTGTGTTCTGTAATGATACTTTTTTGACCTTGCCACCAGAATTGTAAGGTCCGACTATCTTAACCATTGGTGTTCATCCAAACTAGGATTTTTTCTAGCAGTTTTACCTCTCTTAGGAGATGTCTAAGATCACGCTGCACAGTCTCTTGGCATCAGATTCTTTCTTGTACCACATTTGTTAGTTGAAGTTGATAGCTTTTAACTTCTATACATATAAATATGTTCTCTGTCTCTTTTATGCCACTCATTTGCTCATAATTCTATGTTTAAATTTCTTTTTAATTGAACTGTAGACATAAATTCAACCTTCAGCTTGTTATTTTTGTAGTAATTGTAACAATTAACCCATAACTGTTTTCATTGCTAGCATAATTATTAAATAGTAACTGTGTTCATTAACATAATAAGTCCTATTAATTGCATGCCATCTTACAATGAGATTAACCTATGAAGATCAGGCAGAAAACATAGGATATAAGCAGAATTAGAGAATCTCCTTGAAACTGTCTGGGAAATTTTTTTAAAGTTATGTTTCAGAAGATGGGGGCAGGGTGTTAGCAGACAGGAGCTCTGGTGTCAAAATAGTGACAACATCAAATAAATTGATAAATGTACCAAAGAAAGGGGTTTAATTTCTGATTTAAAAAAATAATGTGTGAGAGATATAAGATTAAACAAGATTTGTAGAAGTGATCATGGGCTTCAGAATGAGATAAAATTCTCTCCCTTCCAAGCCCATGTGCCCTGGGATCCACATAAAAATATGTTTGTTGAGGGGGCAGCAGGTGATGTAGTGGTTAAAGAACTGGACTCCCAAATGGCCGGCGACAGTTCAAGTCCTGGACCCAGCTGCTGGAAACTCACACCAGGCCCCTGTGGGTGCATGCCCAAGATTCTTAGGCCTCATTTCTTAATATTATCACATTAAGAATTAAGTTCCAACATATGAATTCTGGAGGAGATGCCAACATTCAGACCATAGCATGGGGATACTACATGTTCTGAGGTTAAATAAGCAACTACTTACCTTTTCATGTATTCACTCTTAACTAGTTTCCTTCCCACCTTCACCTCTACTTAATAACTTATCTAACTGCTCACTCTGCCATGATCTTCATTTGCCCACAAAATCTCTTCATCTCAGCTCCTCACATCTCTCTCGGGCTTTTGCTCCTTGTCAGTGGCCATACGTGCAACAATCACATATGCATTAATTTGTCGCTTTGTCCCTTTGAGAATTGGATTGGACTGGCTACTTCTACCACATTGTCCCTTTTTTCATCCTGCACATTGTTTAAGATACATGATGTATCTGACTCTCTAAAGAAGGTACCTGTCTATTTGCTCTGAAGGATGGTAGGTTTGGAGGCAAACCAGACGGGACCTTGAATCCCTCCCTGGTTAACTCCATAATTCTGACTCAAATGATACAAATGGTTCCTCAGGGCATAAGGAATACATTCCAAATGCCTCAGTTTGTCTTTCAGAGCTTTCTTTTCTTTTTTTTGTTTTTGTTTTTGTTTTTGTTTTTGTTTTTGGAGAGGTTTTAGCTATAGGGCGCGTGCGCTCGCCAGACAGACAGAGAGAGACACAGAGACAGAAAGCGAGAAATCACCCCCCAGGGGGGATGGTCACGCCACAATCCCTTCTCCTCCATTCTCCTCTCGGGATCTTGGGCACGCATGCACACGCGCCCGGCGTGAGTTTTAAGCCACCAGGTCCAGGACGCGAACCGCGGTCGACTACGTGGGAGTCCAGCGACATAGCCATTACGCTAACTGCTGGTTCCCCGTTTCAGAGATTTCTATAGCGCATTCCCAAACCATCTTATCTCCATCTATGCCATCTACCTGAGCTAGTCAACTCTTCTACCTGGAACACATTGGATTAAAATAACATTGTACTATTTTAATGATTATTTTAAAGAATTATTTATTTTTTAATTAGTATTTTTTTTTTATAATTTGCTATAGGGCGTATGCACTCACCAGAGACAGTCAGAAAGAGAAAGCAAGAGAGAGAAAGAGAAAGCGAGAAAGCAAGCCCTCAGGTCCAAGACTCAGATTGTGGTTGGCCATATTGGAATCTAGTTCCTTAACCCTGTTCCATCTGCTGGCCCCAATTATTATTATTTTTTTAATTTCTAGAAGTTTTACTCCATTCTTTTGCACATGTTTGTCATTTTGAATAGCCTCTTATTCCTCCTACTTTTGATTTATTCTTTTATTTCTGTAAATTTATAAAATAATGGCTCTCTTATATTCTGTACCTAGTAATTCTCTTACCTGAAATCTCTGCAAGGTTACTTCTATTTGTTGTTTATTCTGACTCTCATTCACGATGTCTTAGTTCCCCATGTGTTTTATTACATGTTTGTATATCTGTGTGTGAATTCACAAGCATTGAAACTACATATGTGGGAATTATGCAAGGCATATGTAGATCAGTTTATTCCTCCAGAGAAGATAAATATGTGTTCCTGCCAGTTACCTGCAGGAAACTGCAACTTGAAACTACTTTAAATTAAATGATGGGGCCAGCAAGTGAAGTGCTAGTTAAAGCAGCTGGATACCACATGGTTGACTCTCCAGTTCCAGTCCCAGACACGGCAGCTTGAAAAACACAGCAGGCACATGTACATGCTGGCGCAAAATCCCAAAAGGAGAATGGAGGCAAAAGGATTATGGCATGGTGAGGAAAGGGGGGTGTTTTCTCTTTTTCCTCTCTGTGTCTCTGCTCTCTGGAAAGTGCACATGCCCCGTAGCAAATTGAAAAGAAAAATAAACTAAATTATTGGCATCTTCACACATTGCACATTGTGTGAACCCAGGCCCCAAATCTGCATCAGGGATAGATTTTGTTATGAATTCTCAGGGAAGAATTTTTTTTCTCCCTCCTGAACCAAAGACCGAGATAGCAAGTCCTTATCCTCTCCCTTGGTATCTCTTTGTTTTAGATAAATCTTTCAGTAAGGATGTTGTCCTCTGGAAGTCCTGGTGTCATTGAGGAGAGCTACAATCCAGCTACCCACTTTCTATTAGCCCAAGGCTTTGTCTCTGTTACTCCCAACTGTTCACCAGGGATCAGAAAGTTC
This sequence comes from Tupaia tana, assembly GCA_026018925.1. NCBI lineage: Eukaryota > Metazoa > Chordata > Mammalia > Scandentia > Tupaiidae > Tupaia > Tupaia tana. The sequence goes on from JAKSZU010000001.1 coordinate 21,748,770, forward strand.
CCATAAGCAAGTGTCAGCTTGGCTATGTGGGTTTGTCTATTTAATGCCTCTAACAATTACTCTTACTTTCTTTCAAATTCAACCATGCATTTAAAGAGTGGTTTATTTCTATTTCATGAAGCATTTTTGACTGTTCTGTAGCAGAATTTCAGGATGACGAATTCACATTACTGCAAGAAATGGAAGACCTGCAATTTATAATCTCTTTCAGCACTGTTTCTTGCCCTTACAACCTTGATGTAACTATAGTAATTTGCTGCTGAGATGAACACCAGAAAAATATTTTGATACTGAACTTCTGTAACACCCTAGAACCAAGAATCTCAGATTCTTATTTCAGTCCTCTGGACCAGGGATCACAAACTTTTTCCTTAAAGTGCCAGATAGTAAATACTTCTGGCTTTGTAAGCCATATGTTCTCTGTCACAGCTATGCAACTTCGCTATGGTAGTACAAAAGAAGCCATAAACAATACTTTAGCACATGAGCACAGGTGTGTTCCAATAAAACTTTATTTTGGGTTGCTGGAATTTGAATTTCATGTAATTCACACATGTCGTGAAATATTCTTTTTAAAATTTTTTCCAAACCTTTAAAAACATGAATACCATTGTTAGCTCATGCACAATACAAAAATTGGCAGCAGGCTAGGATTTGGTATGTGGTCCATAGTTTGCAGACTCCTATTCTAGACTGCTTTCAACTGGAAGTGTACAGTAGACTTATTTGTGCAGTGTTTTTTTCAAAACAGAGGTGCTCAGGTCGCCCTTGAGACCTACTAAGTGAAAATTGCTGGTGCTAGAGTTAAGATTGCCTGTATTTTTCCCTGAATAATTGTGATATCCATCCCTAATTCAGGCAGAGCACACTGGACTCTGCATTTCTTGAAGTTCACAGGGATCCTCAAACAACAGTCTATTGTTCACAATTACCACATTTCTTTAACTTTAAAAGCACATAATTACCCAGTCAAAAGAACCTACCAGAATGTAAAAATAGATAACATTGATTGACCCCAGTGGCTTTTGGCAAATTTCTTAGAAAAATTGAAGCCTGCAACACATACAGACGCTTACGGACATACACACACACACACACAATGTATGATAAAAAAAAAAAAAGACATTACAATTCAGTCAGCAAAAATCGTTTTGCTACTGGAAACAAAAACAATTTACATCCAAATCTCATACTCACACACCAAAATAAATTAGATGCACTAATGAATAAAACCTAGAAGTCATAGAAAGAAACTAAAAGGCAATTGAACTGAATATTTGTCAAACCACTGAGTGAAGAAAAAAATTTCTAAGCTTAAAACCTTAACAAAAGTTACAAAGAAAATGTACACATATTAAACACATAAAGGTAGCTTAGTGGTTAAGGCTCTGGACTCTCACATGGCCAACCACAGTTTGAAACCCAGACCTAGAGGCTTGAAAATCATGCTGGGCACATGTGCATGCATGCCCAAAATCCCAGGAGTAGAATGGAGAAGGGATTGCTGTATGACCATCCCCCCAGGGGAGGTGATTTCTCCCTTTCCCTCTCACTGTCTGTCAATGTCTTCTCTGGTGAACGCACATCCCCTACAGTAAAAAACAAAAATAAACCTCCATATATGGCATAATAAAGTAACCAAAATAAAGAAGTAGACTGGAAATAAATTTATGTAAAGAACCATAACTAAAAAATAATAATAATAACTTGCAGGGGGAAAAAAGCAGTCTGAATAGTAATCAAAGAAATACATACTAATCCAAAATGCCATTTGTGAATTATCAAATTAGCAGAGTTCTTAAATATGAAAAAAAAGACCTGTGTGGCTAGAGTATAGTGAAACATACTTCCATATATGACATAGTTACTGTCTAAAATGGCAGAATAAACAACAGATTTTTTATAAGAGTATCAAACTAAACTTCTCTTACTAGTTGTATAGCTGTGTCACCTCTCCAAAACCTGGTAATGGCCTATAACTCTAACAGAGAGAACTGGTTAAGGGAACTATAATATAGTCACTTAATAACAGATTATGAGGCCCTTAAACATTATGTTTACAAATACCATAAAATAATATGGGCAAAGGTTACAATATATTAGGTGAAAAGGGTAAGATATAAAATTGTATGGATACTGTAGTTACAATGACATGAAACTTAAATAAACCTATTGATGAAGGGGGAAAGAAATACACAAAGACATTAACAATTTTTGAGTACGTATTGAATGTTGGCGACTTTTTGTTCAGATTCTGTTTAATAAGATTGCAATATAGTCCAAATCTGAAAAAAAAAAAAAATACCCTTTCAAAAAGAGAAATCATTGTTGGAATATTGGAGTATGGAAATCCAATCAGCAGGAAATGGTAAAGTTTTGGAACCATATTTGAAATCTTACTATAAAAAACCCTGATTAAAGTGAATAGTTCATGCGGCACAATTTCAGCACACAGCTGAGAATTAAGTATCAACTCTGCCCTGTGTTTTCTTTACACTTGTTACATCATTAAGACTATAAAGTAAATAGCAGCGGTTCTCACTGATAACTAAGAGAAGCCTAATTGTGTGGTTTTAGTCTCAATTAAAATTGCTGAAAACGTAAAAGGCTTTCTAACAGTTTTACAGATAAATAACACTTTAAACGCACAGCCTTCAATAGGGAACTGTTTAAGATTGCCTCAGCTTTCTGGAAATCTCTGTGCATAGATTCTAAGCTTTCAGATACTTCTGTGGCACTTACTTTTACCCTTCTGCTTTGTCTGACCTTGATACAATTCCTCTGTTTGTTAAAGGACATGTGAATTTCAATTTGAGCATCCAACCCACATCTGCCACAAGCCTTTTGATTTCAATCAAGTTCCAAGGCACATGCTCCTGCTTGCAGTGATTTCATGGAGGGCTTGGCAAATCGAAAGGAAGATCTCCCCCCAGACGCTCCACAGACCCCCTCGCCGGTCCCGTCTTCCTTCCTGCAGTGCTTTGACCCTGTCTGCTCGGAATGTAGGGGAATCATGGCCATACTGAAGGGCAGCGTCTGTAATAGGAATAGGCGCTGCCCAGTTGCTTCTTCCTGCTGCCAGGACCAGAAAACACCTCCTGGTTATGTCTGCCTTCAAGGAAATTTCTTTTCTCCAGGTGGCCAAGATGGAAACTGTCTTGAGTACAGATTGATAAACACCGGGTTACAAATCTCACGTGGCGTCACCGTCAGCTCTTCCAGGAGATCCTGTTTTAGGGCTTTGCAAAGTGAAGGACCGTCCATTACAGCTGGGCATTTATGCCTTCAAATGCTCATTGCTTCTTATGAGACAATAAAATACTTCCTGCAGCAACAGCAGGTGAGCGCAGAAAGCGTCTTAAATATCTGACCTGAAGTGCTAAAGATGCTTAATAATCTTTAAAGTTACCAACAATATTGTTTCCTCCCGTTACCAGGATGTTGTAAAATGTCCTAATTAGTCTTTATGATAATGCCGACACCTCCACAGCACATAAAAAGGACTTTTAATTTTTAAAAGGACAACTCTGGTTGGTTTGATTTTTATCTCTAATTGGCCTATAATGTCTATCCCTCTGGCACTCCAGACAGGCAAACATTAATTTAACAAGCAACTCATACACCATGGGAGACCAGAGAATCGAGTGTGGAAAAGAAGGTTCCAGTATTCTGGACACGTAATTGGCTCCATTCTCTTTTACCTCCTGGAAGGTGCTAAACAAGCTTGTCCATTGCTCAAAGGGGGTCCCTCTAAGGCTGCTGCTTCCTGTGGACCATCTAAGGCCTGGAGCCAAGTTCCTGCTGTGGCCCAAACAGGATTCAGTAAATTCCAGAGACCCGTCCAGCAAATGTTCCAGGAGAAGCCCCACAGGAGACGCAGGAGCGAGGTGGTGGCCTGAACTGAGAAACCAAGGCCAGGATGCCAGAGGCAAGTCCCTGGTTCTGCACCGAAAGCTCTGTGGTCTTAGACTGGTCATGCGTCCTCCCTGGGCTTGCTTTCTCAACAATAAAATGGAAAGGATTATCTGAAATAATCCCAAAAGTCCTTTCCAACTTTCACATGCCAAGATTCACTGGTAAGCACAGCTCTGCCAAGAGCATGGATGGTGACTTCAGGCTCCCTGCCAGCTGGTAATGCAGAGACTGGCTCAGGCCACTGGGAACCATCATCTCTTCCTGAAACATCGAATCACACACTAAACACTGTCACAGCCTGGCTCCCAACCTCTCTGTCCAGAACATCCTAGACCAGTCCAGAGCAGAAGCCACATAAAGATCGGGTGTACTGTAAGTTTTGAGATTGATCCTCCCAGCCTCCAAAGAAATGTATTTTGGACTAGAGCAGACTTAGCTGAATTATCCCGATTATCTCATTTCCAAAGTGGGAAGCTACAACAATGGATTCTCTTGAACCAAAGGAACATCACCTTTGCATTATGGAGAAAACAGCGTTTGTTGTGCATTGAATATTGACTTTTCAAGTCATTCGCTGTATGTATCTGAGGGTCCGTAGGTGTTTGGGGAGGGGGGGGTCTCTCAAGGATTCCTGTTGCAGTAGAGACATGGTGTAGAGATGCCACATATTGACCCCAGATGATTCCAGTTGCTGACTAATGAGTCTCCGCTGGCTGCACCACTTCCACCCCTCCCTGTTTCAAGTCCCATTATTCTCCTCAATGAGCTGCTGGCAAAGAAAGCAGGAGCTGAATTGAATAACATTGCTGTTGAAAAGCTTTTTTCTTCCAAAACCACGGAAGTCATGACAATCTTTTATTTATATTTCCAATACTTCAATTTAGAGTAATACATGTAATGGCGCTGCTCTTTCCCTAGCCACCCTCTCTTGTACTGGTGCCATTGCCAGGCATCATGCACAGCTCATCAGCAAATCCAAGTGGGGCAGGAACAAGCCCATGGAAGTTGTTGTCTTACTCATTGGCTGCTCGCAATGAAACCTACTCCTCAAGTTTGATGCTCTGCATTGAAGAGAGTGGTCCTCTGGTCGGTCTCACTGAGGATCTGCTAAATTCATCATGCTGTTAAACACATTAACACCACACACGTACATATTTTTTAACTTTGGAACCACAAAGTCTGAAACAAAACACAAATAGAGTAAAGAAACTTTGAGCCAAATTTTCACTCAAACCTCAACGAGGCCTCCACTCAACTTTTCATCTGTTCTACTCCATTGATGTTTTTTCTCCCGCCTTGTGCCCTTAGTCCAAACCCTAATTAATGACAGGGTAAGAGGAAGAGAGGAATATGAATTAGAGCAGTGGTCAAGGCTAAACTTTCGGTTTGGACAACTTTGGATGACACTCAAGCTTAACCTTTTCTGTTGAAAGTAACTTTTTTTTCTTTTCCAGGCCATATGGTACCCATCAATCCCTAACTATAAATTCACTTCCTTTTGTTCTATATGGGATTAGATCTAATCACTACTTTAAAATAGAATTTAGGCTATGTTGATTTGACTTTTCCTCAGCCACAAGGCTTTGAGAGAAACAATATTACTCGTACAAAATGCTGCCTTAAAGTAATAGAATCATTATAATCTTTCATGAAAATAAATCAGACTATGACCTATTTGTGGAGTTATGTGAGAATCCTTAAATTATAAAGGATCATATTTGCATAACCATTATTCTCTAGCTTTTAAATCAACCTAGAGTGCGATTGCAAAGAATCAAATGCTCCCTTTAACACTATGACTCAAGAGGGTTATCATGGGGAGCTTAGTAGATTGAGGCTTTGGAGAATCACAGGTCTAGGTTCATTTCCTACCCTTACCTCTTACTATGTGTCTCTGAGCCTCAATTTCTTTACTCACAAAATTGGAGAATAAATATGTTCTAGAGATTTTTTTTTTTTTTTGGAGAGGTTTTCGCTATAGGGCGCGTGCGCTCGCCAGACAGACAGAGAGAGACATAGAGACAGAAAGCGAGAAATCACCCCCCGGGGGGGATGGTCACGCCGCAATCCCTTCTCCTCCATTCTCCTCTCGGGATCTTGGTCACGCACGCACACACACCTGGCATGAGTTTTAAGCCACCGGGTCCAGGACACGAACCGCGGTCGACTACGTGGGAGTCCAGCAACATAGCCATTACGCTAAATGCTGGTTCCCTGTTGTAGAGATTTTTGAAGATTAAACAGATGTAAAGCCTGGGCAGTAGGTCTCCATTTTGCAATACTAGAACCACATGAGAAGCCAAGGTTCAGATCCCTGGTGGATCTGAATACACCAGCATACAGATGCAGGTCGATGATCACAGCTATTGGGAGGCTGAGGAAGGATCATGGTATGAGGAGACCTTATTAAGGGTCTCCCTGTCTCATGAAATAAATGAATAAACTTTAATAAATAATATAGAGACAAGCAGATGGTGTAATGATTACATGGCTGGACTCCCACATAGTTGACCACGGTTCGAGTCCTGGACCTGGCAGCTTAAAACTCACGCTGGGAGTGTGTGTGTGCATGCCCAAAATCCTGAGAGACAAATGGAGGAGAAGGGATTTCTATGTGGCCATCCCTCCTGGGGGAGGGGGGGTGACTTCTCACTTTCTGCCTCTCTGTCTCTCCAGCAATCATATGCACCCTGTAGCAAAAATATCTCTTTAAAAATTTAATAAACTAGGACCAGCAGTTAGCGTAATGGCTATGTCCCTGAACTCCATGTAGTCCACCACAGTTCAAGTTCCAGATCCAGTGGCTTAAACTCACACTGGGCGCGTGTGTGTGCGTGCCCAAGATCCCAAGAGGAGAATGGAGGAGAAGGGATTGCGGTGTGGCCATGCCCCCTGGGGGGTGATTTCTCACTTTCTGTCTCTCTCTGTGTCTTTTTGGTCAGCGCATGTGCCCTGTAGCAAAAACCTCTCCAAGTAAGAAAAAATAAAATAAAATAAAATAAAATAAAATAAATAAGTAGATGGAGGTTATTTACCTTACACTTAACAACATAAAATTTATTGAAAAAATCAATAGATGGAGGTTATTTACCTTACACTTAACAACATAAAATTTATTGAAAAATCAATAGATTATATTATTAAAAGTAAAAGCATAAAAAACAGTAAAAGCATACTCATCTAAGAGCATCATGATATTTAGAACTTAGACAGAGCAGGGTTGTGCTAGAAACAATTTCCATAAGAAAACTCCCACCAAACTCCGCCTTTCCAGAGCCAGGAACTGCCTCTGGAGTCTTCCCAGCAGAGATCTCATTGAAAAAGAAATAAATAGACTAACCCACAAATCCCCATGCCTTCCTTAGGAGACAGGCAGAACATGTGTAGCTTCTGGAGCAGACTGTCACAAGATCCACAGTGAAACTCCCACCAAACATAGCACTACTGGTCATAAAATTCCTCCAAGTTCCTCTTTAGTGCCCCTCTATTAAAACGCACCTGCCTCTTCTACTCCCTCAGCTGTGGCATCTTTATCTAGCCCGTGCTTGGCCCTTCTTGGATCCCAGACTGGTACCCTGAGTTCTGATCTCAGTAGTAATCTCCACTCTGTAGTCTGTCATACAACCAGACTTTATTTTAGTAGGTAACTAGTTAGGGAAAACAACCATGTCCTAGAATACAAGCATGAATGTCCAAAATTTTCACTGGGACCCTGCTGAGGGATTGCTAGAATTGATCTGTAGTGGTTCCTCAGTATTAGCATCTGAGAATCATGTGAATCATATTGGAGTACAAAGTCCTTTGGAGGTTCATATGGATAATGCCATATGGTATCACCCTCCTCTGTCAGCTCATGGCTGGATCTGACTATTCCATCTGTCTTCTTGAGACATTTCACCAGCACAATCTGATGACAGTGTGTGGCAAGACTGGCTCACCAACCACAGGCCCTGGAAGGTCTGTCCCATAGGTCGAAACAAAACAGGACTAAGTGGAAAACAACCTTGCCTAGGAAAGACATATGGAAGGTAGAGGGATCCTAGGGCCTTTCCCAAGAGCTTAATAAATGGACAATTGAAATGGAGTGACTGTGCCTTCAATGAGGCAGATCTAGCAATAAACAGTTAGAAATCAAGGAAGGGGACAAGGAGTGTTGATAGAGATGTGACCCTTCTTAAGTAAAAGGAGACCACCTGTGCTGCAGAGGCATTCCAACTCAAATAAAGGACAGGAACACCTACAGAAACTAAGAAGGCCTGTGGTCACCCCACCCCGTGATGCCTGACCCACTTCCCAGTTGTAGAATTGCAGTGGTAAAACGTAACAGATGGGCGCTTTCCCTCTTGGTTGTGATTATAGTTGTGATTCTACTACTAAACTGTTTTTCATGAATTCTCCACCCAAACAATGATTAGGTGGAGAACAATAAAGTCAAGGATTTTCATGGAGCAAACTTTTATACCAAGCACATTTAAGTGCCTAAAAAAATTAATAACAGCTATCATCAATCACTGCTTTTAAAAAAAAATGTTATCCTTATTCTTTGAATTGTTTAGAATTATTTCCAAATCATCCAGAATTATAATTACTTCAGAGTCAAAGCCTCCTTAGGATTGCTTTATATTTTAAGCCAACTTAGAATCAAAAACCTATATTGCTTTTCCAAACTTCCAGCTGTGGTTGTTTCGTCTAGGAAATTGTGATTTTCCTCTTTTACAGCTTAATTTTGAAATAACTTATCACAACTTTCAGGCATGTTCCCCTCAGAGTTCTACTTTCTTTCTGTATAATTTAGGTGAAAATAAGACAAGAAAGTATGTCAGGGCTAGCCCTGTAGCCTAGTGACTAAGGGAGTCAAATCCTACATTGCTGAGCAGGACTCAAAACCTGGCTTGACAAACACACTGGGCACATGTGCATGTTTGCCCAAAATCCCAATGAGATGGAAATGGAAGAGAAGAAATTATGGTGTGACCATGCCCCATTAAAGGTTCTCTCTCTCTCTCACTTTTTCTCTCTCTCTCTCTCTCTCTCTATCTCTATCTCTATCTCTATCTCCCTCCCTCCCTCTCTAAGTGCATATGACCTCTGGCAATTCAAAAAAAGTTACATCAGAAATCTCTACCAAGCTTTGTGGGAATTTTTTCATCTGAAGTATGTTCTCCTGTTTTTTTCCTTAAAAAGCAATGTGGGGGAGGGGGTGACCAGCAGATGGCATAATTGTTACTGCAGTTTGAGTCTCAGACTGGAAGCTTAAAACTCACACCAGGCGCAGGTACGTGTGGGTGCCTGCCCAAGATCTTGAGAGGAGAATGAAAGAGAAAGGATAGTGGCATTGTCACTGGGGAGGGAGGGGATGATTTCTCACTTTCTGTTTCTCTGTCTATCTGGTGAGCGCCCACACCCTATAGCAAAAATCTCTTTAAAAAAAAAAAAGGCAATGGAGGCCCAGTTCATGGCAGGATGGTTGAGGTGGCTGGATTCTACATAGCTGGCTGTGTAGTTTGGGTCCCTGACCCAGTGGCTTGAGAAGCATGCTGGGTGCAATGTGCATGCATGCCCAGAATCTTTCTATTATTATTATTATTATTATTATTATTATTATTATTATTTATACATTCAATTGCTATACATCATTTAGATTATAAAGAGACTTTACCCAGCATGATATACACTTCAGTCCAGCTAAGTTGAGAATACTATACACATCCTCATCAACAGATAATAAACTATATTTGTGTCCCACAAATGTCTTACTTCTCTATTTTTTCCCCAAATTTTCTTTCCAACACTCTTCCCCTCCCAGAATCTTGAGAGGAAGACAGAGGAGAGGGGATTGTGGCATGGCCATTCCCTCTAGGGGTTGATTTCTCACTTTCCCTCTGTCTCTTTTTCTCTCTCTTTCTCTCTCTGGTGAGTGCATGCTCACTATGGCAAAAACTTATGAATAAATAAATAAATAGCAAGCAATGAGAAGAGCATCTCCCCTCCTTATCTCTCTTCCATCCACTCCATCCTCACCCATGTTAGTTTCTTTCTATCTGGGCTAACAACATGAGCGTAAAATCAATACACAGAGCAGCAGAGCCAAAAGAAGAGAACAGAGCCTTAGTCCCTGGTGCATTGAGCCTGGAGCCCACTTGACCTGTAGACTCTTCTTAGGTGAGATAATAAATTAGCCCACATTGAATGGAGAGTTTTCTGTTACTTGCGACCGAAAACATCCTAACAGATACAAGGTTCCTATAGCAAAGAACAAAGTTTAGCAAAGGTTTTAGAACACAGATTTAACATGGTTACATGACTCTTCTTTCCTTGTCCTAATACACAGACTGACTGCTGTCAGCATTATCTGTAATATGATAGGAAGATTGGGGGCCAGCTGGTGGTGTGATGCTTAAGACATTTGGATTCCATATGATCAACTATGAGGTTTGAGTCCTGGACCCAGGCAGCTTGGGAAAATGCACGGGGCACATCTGTGTGCCGAAAATCCAAGAGGAGAACACAGGCAAGGGGATTGCAGTGTGGCCATCCCCCCTTGGAGGTGGGGGAGTGATTTCTCTTTTTTTCTCTCTCTTTCCTCTCTCTCCCTCTACCACTTCCCTCCCCCTCCAGTGGGCACACACACTCTATAGCCAAACTAAAAAATAAATAAATAAAAAAGATGGGAAGACGTATAGGTAGACATGCTTAGTTTGTATTAAACTCTTACCACTGTAATTATGCTAATGTTTGATGGCTTCAGTGGAGTATTCCATAAAACTGGCTGGTTGTAGAAGTGGGGATGAATCTTATTTTTCTTTAAGCAAAACTGGCACTGTTTATAGTCCCAAACGCTGAAAAAGTCCTAAAAGATAAAACTAGAAGCTATAGTAATTATTTCCAAGGGAAGTAGATTATGGAGTAGAAGTATCTTTTGTTCAAGGCAAGAAGATTAGCAGTGAATAACTACATAAGAATCATAGACTATAGGGGGAAAAGAATGTTGTTTTTTGGTATGTAGGAGCTCTGAAAAATACTCGATGAGACTGAGAACTGAATTCAATGACAGCCATCTTTCCTAAAACTCTCTATATATTCCTGTTTGTGACTCACTTCCAACCCTTTCCATGTCCTAAGTCTTTTACTAGGATTTTAAAATCAAGGCTAGAACCTGAATTTTACTAGGATTTTTTCCAATTCTGAGTACGTACTGGCACCTCTCTATGCACATTTCCACTATTAACATTTATGTAGGATACATAATTTTCTAAACATTTTCACCCTTGTTATCTTTCTTGATCCTCCCCACATCCCTATGAGATAAAAATTATCACTCTCATTTTATTAATGAATAAACTGAGGACAAGGGAAATTAAACACCTTTCCTGAAAGCATATAGCTAACAAACGGCAGAACTGAAAACAAGGTCTTCTAACTCCAAGTTCAAAGTTTCCACTTCATTCTGGTCTTCTCCCTCCCCCGGTTCCTACAGCTATAACAAATTTGAAGTTATGCTACTGATCGGCAGCAATTGGTTAGAAATAAGAAATCTTTGTATTCAAATATAAACATGAATATTTGAAAAATTGCTAATTTGGGCCAAATGTTGAGCTTAAGATGATTGCCAACCTCTTCTGTGTGCACAAAGTCCCTTAAACCGTTTGCTCTCATATAACATTTAGCTTAAGATGTAATACACAATGCTCATATAGTGTTTCCCATGTACAATGTTTTCCAGCTTCTAATTCACTTTAGGCTATCAAAAGAGAACATAAAATAACTCCAGAGCGCTAGACTTTTGCAATTACCTTGTGGAGAGGGAAAGGGAAGAGTGGGAAGAGTTTTTACAACTTAAAAAAAAAAAAAAAAAAAACAGATTCCTTATTAGTCATGGTCTAAAAATGACAACCCCCTGCCTCTCCAGCAAGACTCCCCCTAACTCACCTCCCAACCCACCACTGCAGCTGGCAGTCTGCTGCAGACATTTTTCTGCCTGGCAATTCATCTACAGACTTGAGCAGGGAACCCACATTTATACAAGCTGGACTGGTCCCATGGCCTTAGGGGCAGAGTACCACCCAGGAAGGCTGGAACGAAGCATGTGAGAGTATCCAGCTGCAGTTCCAGCCCATGGCCATGGCACTTGGCCACCTATGGCCCACCAAGAAATGGAACCAACATCAAGTTCCCTCTATACATGAAAGCCTCCTTCCCCTTCCAAGAGCTCACAGGTGAGCTTAATAAGGTCACCCTGACTACTCCCCACTCACTTCCCACCCCTAGTAGCCTTTGTTTATCCAACTTGACCGCAGTCAGGAGAAGCTGGTGAATGAGGTGACAAAGGTTCCCCTCCCAACAGAGCTGGCAGAAAGTGGAGCAGCCACAGCCTATAGCTCAATGGGAAAGGAGTGTGTGGTTTTTCAGATGCAGGAAGAGGTCCTTTGCTTTTCTTCAACAGCTTTTGCATTTCCCCAACAACTGTTCAGCTCCTGAAATGTAATAGGATAAAGCCTTTATTGAAGATAAAAGTAAAATAAAAACATCCAAGATATCTTTGACAGGGTTACCCCTCTTTCTCTGTCTCCCTCTCTTTTACTCATAACCTGACTCCAGGTACCAAACTGTACTTTTCTTCATAAGAAGTCACAGTCCAATTTCTCTCCACATCCCCCTACTTTACCTTCCCTGTTCCTCAAACCAAAACATTACCCTCAGGCATATAATAATGATTGCTCACAAATTTAACCCCCAACAGAGGCCTGGGCTCCAGATGCAAATAACTCAGTGCAACACGGTAAAAACCTTTTCATACTCCTTTCCCAGGAGGACAGATACATTCCATACAATCAAGGTTTTAGGCCTTGGCTTCATGTACAAGCACCAAAGAACTTGGTTCAAGTTTATGTTTCCACATCTATGATGTCTCGAATTCTTGGAAACACACTCTAAGATGGAAAGTTGCCTGCTGAAGGTTTGTTGAGAACTGTCAGGGCATAAGAAGCAAGGCAGGCAAGACTTGGCAAAGGGAAAAACTGACCCACAATGTGGTTGCCAGGGAGACTTTAGCAAACTGATAGAGGGACTCTGATGCTATAATGGCCCCTCATAAATGTCCCAAATTGAAATAAGAGGCCAGGTCTTTTATCTCCCATCAGCCAGCTGGTGGTTTTCCTTTAGGAACAGGTATATGCCTTGGGTGAGGCATCTCTGTGGCTCAACTCAATTTCCACCGATAGAGCTGTGAGCCATTATTGGTCAATATTCCCAGAAGCTATGGATGGATGTGTCAGTTCTGAAGAGGGATCTAGACTGACTAAAATTCTACCCACTATAGCCTACCCCTTGTGCTCAGATCCACTTGTTTTTGTTGTTGTTGGAAACTTATCCTATCAAAAGAAAAGTCTTTCTAGGATTCTGGTTGATTTTGGTTTCCAGAGCAAATACTATACACAATCTTATACAAAGAATTCTTGTGGCTAGAGTTGACGTCAGATCTGTAACTGCCCATTGTAACCATTTCAACTACCTTGATTCAGTCACCTAGCCTCTGTCCTTTCAGGATCCTAGCATCCCCATTGATATCAGAAGTCCTGTTTTATAACATCTTCTGCCATCATTCTCAACCTACAGGAGCCGGTCCCTACTGAGATTCTTATCAACACTGAATCCCCCCAACCCCAGGATTACCTGAGGAATTTGGTCAGCTGGTGGATATTCCAGTCTTATTTAGTATATCCTCTGCAACATACGCACTTTCCTGGGCCTTTTGATCCTTCCTCTGTCATCAGTCATTTCTTCTACATCCCTTAATCTTAGTGTGGTTGGGCCTTTACTTTATCCAAGCTTCTGAGAGCCATCTTAGAAGCATATGAGTAACACCGCCTATAATCCCTACTAGTATGTTAAATTATGAATCATGAAGTTCCATACTGGTAAGCTCTCCCCTATGGGAATTTATCATCATTACCCATCATTCCTCAAGGCCCAGTCCCATGTGTATTGACTGTCCCAGCTCCTACTGATACATGTTGACTAAGTCTTAAAACTCCTTTGATATAAAGTTCCTCTTCTCTCTTAGCATGTCAAGCTTCTCCTCAGCTTGGTTATGATATAATTCAACCCTAGTAATTGGTTGAATGGTAAAAAGGGGAAGTGAAGGTAGATCCTAAGAAAACAAAGCACTGTCTTTTAAGTCATCTTGTCTTATATGTTGTCAGCCTCAGTTGAGCTGTCTTCATGATCTTCACACAGGATGGGAGACTCTTATTTTCTAACAAGGGAAATGAGCCTCTTCTGCAGGTCCATCAGGTTTGGAAAAAATCTGGGAATTCAGAGTTCTCAAGTGGTCTACCCAGATATTCTTATTCAAAGTAGCATGTCTTTTCCTAAATCCTGAGCCTTGGCATAAGGGACCTACCAAGGCTTGAGAATTTAATCTTCTCTGAAGCTCCAGCACTTTTAAAAATAAGTGCTTTATGCTGTCTAATTCTTTTCTTTAACAGATAATAGTAATTTTCATCATTATTTTTATGCTTTTATGTAATTACTATACATCTTTGTGGGGTACAGTATGGTCTGTCAAAGTATGCATATAGTGTACCATAATCAAATCAAGGACATTGCCTGCCTTTCAAGTGTAGGAGATTAAGAATTCCTCAGGCTTTCACATTTTACCTTAAAATAATGATTGGTCACCCTAAGCCTTTCATTGTTGTTCTTCAAGGAATTAGTGGCACTCACAACAGTCTCTCAGTTCCATGGTCCTTGAAGTTGCCACTTTCCTCATACCTCTCAATAGTCAAAGATATTGTACTAGCCCCCCTTCCTCTAGATCCTATTCCACTAGTGAAACTATTCACCATTAGTGAAAGTTTTAACAACTGCTCTGCCTCAGTCAGCTAGAGGCTGTCCCACCCGTGATGGATATTACCAGCCATCAGTAAATGGTGATTCATGTTCAAATCCCATTTTAGAGTCAGATTCCTAAGACAACAACTAGTACTAATTATATTATTTTTAGATTCAGTTGTCAAAAATAATCTCTAAGATGGAGAGTTGCACACTAAAGATTTACTGGGTTGTGCTGACAGGAGATAAGCCTGTAAAAAATTAATTAAATAAAATTTAAAATTTTTAAATGTAGGATTGGGCAGAGACCTCAACCAATCCTACAGAGGACTATAATGGCCCTTGAGAGATGTCCCAAATTGAATTAAAAGCCCCATACTTTTGTATCTAATATCAGTCAGTCACTGATTATGGGCAGCTCTCAAGAGAGAGAGATGGTTATAATCTTAGGTGGTCACCTTTTGTGAGGTTGGACAATTTTTAGTAATAGATACAGCTGTATACAGTCATGTGCCATTTACTTAGCCAAAAGCCTGGATACATGGGTAAGGTGGGTATGTCAGTCCAGAAACTAGGATCTGAACACAGCACTACAATATCCATTACAGATGGATATCACACACATCCAAGACCAGTAAAATTGTCCCAGAACTCTTGGAGAAATTTGTTTCTGGTTCTCCAGACTTTGATCAAAACCCATCAGTCATATTGGTCACATATTGACACTTAGAACATTCCTATTGTTGCCTTTATCTGAAATCCCTTTTTTCTTTGGGGCCTCACATGTCTAGTCCTTCTTCACTTTGGATTGGGACTAGGTATAATTCTAACTCTGCCAAATTTCTGTGTGATCTTACATAAGTACTTTATCATTTAAGGCTTCAATTTATAATCTATAAATTAGGGACTGAATATGATATCCTCTCAGATTCCTCCCAGTTCAAGTGGGCATTATTTTTTTCATGGTCGTCCTCAACCGTAAAGTAGATGAGCTCATGACTTCCTTAAAATGGTGTCAGTTTCTATGCCAACAACTTTCTATGGAGAACTTTCAGGTGAAAAGAAAATCAGCTTGTAAAACAGATGACTGAGCATTTCTCAAAATAAACATTTGCAAAAGCCAAGTTAGACAGGGAATTGCCTGGAGTTATGAGCTTCAAATGCAGCATTAAAACTCCTAATGGACTTGGAGATTCATTTGGAGATTTAGTATTTATTAATATCCCCACTGATTCTATTTTCTATTCCAAATTCAATTCAAATGCTATTTTTACCAGCATATTTATTACATTCATTGAATGGCATGAAGGCATTTCATAGAATTACACAGAAATGTCCTGAAGTTGCTTTTAGGGATTGCTATTTTTATTCTGTAGAATTAATTGAACCCGCTACTATGTATCTAATTTATGCAAAGCACAGAGACAGCAAGTTGCTAAACAAAAGTGTATGGTGCATAATATTAAGAATCACTCTCTCTAATGTCATAGAATATAGGCTATCAAAATGATCTCTCTCCCCTAAAAATAATAACTGAATTTTATTTATAGTTGCAAATTGCATATATTTAAATCTATGGAAGCCTATAAATATGGAGGGATACAGCAATTTTCTCTACTAGCATTAGCAGATAAAGTTACTTAAGTCAATATTTTGGTAATTTAAGCATTGATAACCAGCTCTTGAATATATTAATGATGATCCATTTCACTACACATCATTATCTGGATCAATTTGTCTGCCCCGTCTTTATATAGATCTAACTGGCTCAACTTCCATTCACAGATGTAAGGTATGATCAGTACACATTACTTTCTAGTACTTCCTCCCTCAAATATTGATTTTTAATTTTTTTGTCAAACAAAGCATGTACTCTCATTTTGTGCCACCAGGATGCACACACACACACACACACACACACACACACCCCTCTGAATGAGAGCCATTGCATATAATTTCTCAAAAATGTAGGAGCAGCTTTTATGCATAAACATCAGTATTTTTTTAAAATTACTTTTGCTTCAAAAAATAAAGTCTAGGTCAGAATATTGCATAGTGGTTACATCCCTGGACTTCCACATGGCTGAATACAGTTCAAGTCCCAGACGGCTGACTTGAAACTCATGCCAGGTGTGGGTACATGCATGCCCAAGATTGCAGGAAAAGAATGGAGGAGAAGATATTGCAAAGATATTGCAGTGTGGCTGTAACCCCTGCGGGGTGATCTCTCTCTCTCTCTCTCTCTCTCTCTCTCTCTCTCTCTCTCTCTCTCTCTTTCCCCCCTCTCTCTTTCTCTCTCTTGCAAGCACAAGCCTCTACCAAAAAAAAAAAGAGTATAGCCGTGGTTTGCTTAAGTAAAGAGGTTTGTATAAGAAAAGTTATGGTGATAACCCAGAATCAAAAGGAGCAATAATGTGACACAGAAAGCAAAGGTGCCACAGGGTCTCCTGTCCTGTCCCTCTGCCTAGATCAACAATTGACATCTGCTGAGTATTTGCTGTGACTGGTACTGTCCTACACATTTCAAAGGTGTTTTCTCATTTGTGTCCTCAAAACATGTCCCCAGATAGGTATCACTATCCCATTTTAAGGATAAGGAAACTGGAGAAAGCAAAATATCTTGCCAAAAGTTACAGAGCTCATGAGTGGCAGAACCAAGACTCCAAACTACCTCCATGTACTGCCTTCTTTCCAGAGCATGGCCATGACATGGCAGCTCTGTCAACTGCCATTCCGCATGTGTTACTATTTCAGAGTTCAGACTCACTCATCAGGGAGCCGGGTGATACTATACAACTGTGGCCCAAGGGAATAATCCCATATTTTACAAATTGATACCAAAGAAAGAGAAATTCTTGTAAACGAATACAGTGGTAGATTAGATTGTCATTTGACAGCCATTCACTTTATTCTCTAATCTCCAAGGGAAAAGAGTATGTCCCTGCCCATCAATTCAGAACTTGGCCATGAGAATTACTGTCACCTCAAGGTGACTGGAAATTGTGTCTCTGCCCCTTGACTATGGATTCAGCCATGTGATTTGCTTGACCAATGGCATTTGAGAGGACAAGACGCAGAGGCTTGAGATATGCTTACATAGTTAGACTTCTCATGCTTTGTCACTGCCAAAGAAGAACATGTCCTGAGAAGCCTGCTGATCTCAGAAGAATGAGAACTCCTGAAATTAAAATGAAAAGCCTATAGCCTAGAATCCAGCCCAACTAGCCCAGCTTAACCCAACATAGCTTGGACACAGGAGTGATAAATACATGGCTGCTGTTTGAGATTTTATTATTATTTATTATACAAGGATATGATTGAAATAATCAAATCTAGTTATAATACTTCATTTATTAATTTTTTATGCATATGTACCTTAAGATATATAAAATATATATAAAATAATATAAGCGCTTTTTCCATTTTAACATTTCAGGGGAAAAAAATGAGTTAAAATGTTCACAAACAAATTAGGCAGTAATATGTTTGTGTTACACAGTTTTCCAGAGTGTAGCATCATCTATCTAGGTTATATAAAGAATTGAACTGCTGGGCCATCAGGTGGCATGGTGCTTAATAAGGCGCTAGACTCTCACATGGTCGATCATGGTTTGAGTTCCGGATCTGCGGTTTAAAAATCATGCCGGGCTGCATGAGTACATGCCCAAAATCCCAAGAGAAGAAGGAGGATAAGGATTGTGGCATGGCCATCCCCTCTCGGGGGTGACTCCCCAGTTTCTCTCTCTCTGGTAAGCACATGTGCACTATAGCCAAAACATAAAAAAGAAGAAGAAATCAGAATTGAATGGTTAAATTTTGCACAGTGATTTTATTCCAATCCACAAGTACTCAGGGTAGTTTAGAGGTTTCGAAGGTTGGTTGTTTTCCATTCATTGCAATTCCTACAATATAACATCTTTAAAAAAATTTTTTTGAGAGAGATTCTTGTTATAGGGCACGTGTGCTCACCAGAGAGACAGAGAGATAGAGAGAGACAGAATGTGAGAAATCACTCTCCAGGGGGATGTCCACACTGCAATCCCTTTTCCTCTATTCTCCTCTTGGAATCTTGGGTGTCCACGCACATGAACTTGGTGTTGAGTTTTAAGCTTCCAGGTCAACTCGAACTGCAGTCAACTATGCGGGAGTCCAGTGATGTAACTATTATGGCATCTGCTGGTCCCTCAATTTACTTTTTGAAAATCCTGGTTGATGGTGACATCTGATGCTTTTAATTATGCAACTATGACCTCAAGATTGATTACTAAATTGTGTTAAATTTTTCCCTCCTTCTTTTTAGAGGTTTTTGCTATAAGGCATGTGTGCTCAACAGAGAGACAGAAAGCAAGAAATCACCCCCAGGGTAGATGGCCATGCTGCAATCCCTTCTCCTCCATTCTCCTCTCGGGATCTTGGGCACACATGCACATGCACCCAGCATGAGCTTAAGCCACCAGGTCTGGGACTTGAACCGTGGTAGACTACATCAGAGTCCAGCAACATAGCCATTACACCAACTGCTGGTCCCCTTTCCCTCCTTTTTTTTAACTAGCAGTAATCAAAATTATTTCAAGATAATGTGTCTTAATCAAAATATTCTCTACCAGTCAGTGACATGATCTTTCTCCAGTTACTTAGTGAGTTTGTCACAAAGCTCAGTTGAAGAGTCCTAGCATGGTCCATATGGTCAACAGCTTCTGTAAGATGTGCAAAAATAAGATATTATTGCAAAGCATTGAGACCAGCAAGCCTTTCTATTCTAACTTATTCTCCATTGAGCTTTATTACTTGTGCCAGGTGTTTTGGGGACATTTTAGAGATCTGGCTAAGGAGAAGTTGAGTTGAGATGCATATAATTTGAGGTCAGTGGGATATATTTTGGTGACACATAGTCACTTGGGTACATAATAGAATTATTGTTAGCTGTCCTGGTATAAGAATGACTTTTAGGAACACCCCCCTAACTCACTTGGTCCAAGGATCAGGGCCAGAGGTAATAACAAAATATTCACAGTTCTATGATACCAACATGGAACTATGTGAGTATTGGAGAATAATGGTTTGAAATGTGAGGAACCAGAAGCCAGTCTGTGTAAAATTCTTCCAATCATCAGAGATTTAAAATTGTTAAGTAGAAGATTTGGTTCCTATTAATGCCTAATAAAAACAGAAGTTCTCTCTTATTGAGGAAATATATACAATAAGGTAGCATATACAATTATAACTGAACCATTTTTTCCTATTTTATGGGAAACATGTGAAATAAATTTATCAGAATTCCTAGATATATTGGAGGGAAACCAGTAGCAGTACCACAAACTGAGAACATCATCTGTAACAGCTCAATTACAAATGAAATTCGCTAGAGGTTTTCTCAAACCTGACAGCCAACCTGAATATAAATGACATTACCAAGAACAAATTATGAAGTTCAAAGGAACTTTTCTAAACTATTTATGATTTTTTAAAATTCCAACAACCCGAGTTATCTTTATATTCTTGTTATAGAAAATGATACCATTGAATCATTGTCATGTGATGACATATTTTCCTGAATTTTGTAATATACGCAACATTCATCAGCTTATAAAAATACTTCCCTTCTCATTCTAAGTAGCTGTTCACCTTTGAGCACATTTTATTAAATTTATTTATTATTTTTTCTTAAAGTAGGTCTCTGAAAATCAATTTCTAAATTATTTATTAAAATCAGTGATAATCATAATGGAGTTTGAGACTCAATGCAACTTTGTACTCTAGTCAACTCTTGGTATGCATAGCAGAGATGCCCAGGGCTGCATGTATGTAAACATGCTTCACACAAAAATTCTTCTCTCCTTATCACTCATGTATCACAGACTCAGTAGCCACACAATGGGAGTGTGTAAATCTGAGAAGGAGTAAAACAGGAGGAAACTCTACTATCAGGGTGCAAATCCTGGCTCCTCAATTCTCTAGTTGTGTAATTTTGGGTAAATTAATTAATCTTTGGGAATAATTAGAGCACATTTCAAGAGGCTATTTATTGAATGAGTTAATTAACATAGAATGTATAGATCAATACCAAGTACATGGTGATAAACTCTCAATAAAGGTTAGCTCTTATTACATTATTGTAGCTGTGATTCCCACTGGCCAGGCTCTAAGTTCATTTAATTCTCATAACCAGCCTTATCATTTGCAGGCTGCAAAAGACAAAGTAAGTTCCATAGAGCTTCAAAAATTTGCTCAAAACCTTATCACATTTTTTAGCTAGTACAAGGGGTCTTTTAAAAGGTCATGGGAAAATGTGTATTAATGATGATGTACATGGTAATATCTTTGACTTGATTGATATGCACTGTATGCATGCCAGGAAAAAAACATGTTGCATGCTATAAAAATGTACAATGATTAAATGTAAGTAAAAAGGAAAAAAACTATGAATGAATTTCAAAAGTTTGTTGCACCAAAGTGAACTTATACTTTTTTTTACTAATTTTTATATTATTATTATTTATACATTCAATTGATATACATCATTTAGATTGTAAAGAGAATTTACCAAGCATGAAATACACCTCAGACCACTCCAGTTCAAAATACTATACACATCATCAACAGGTTATAAACCATTTTGGTGTTCCACAAATATTTTACCTATTTTTTCTCCCAGATTTCCTTCCCTATACTCTTCCCCTTTCCCACTCTTCTTCCACTTTGTGCCCAGTGTTCATAACTATTTTCAATGCTTTTATCTCCTCCAATCTTTCAGTCTCTACCATAGAGTGCAGACAGTCAGTATATGTTAAGTGGAGATATACAATGTCTGTCTTTCATAGCCTAACGTGTTTCAGTAAGCATAAATGCATATTCATCTACTTTCTATCAAATGCCAGGGAATTGTTTTTTATGGCTAAATAATATTCCATGGAGTATATGTGCCACACTTTTCAGTCCATTCATCAGTTTATAAACACTTGGGTTGGTTTAGCAACTGTGAATAATGCCACAATAAACATAGATTTACAAGAAATTTTTCGACTGAGCATTCTCCTGTCCTTTGGGTAGATACCCAGGAATGGGATTGCTGGATCATATGGTAGTTCTATTTGAAGATCTTTGAGGAACCTCCATATTGTCCTCCACAGTGGCTGAACCAATTTACATTCCAACCAACAGTGTAGGAGAGTTCCCCTTTCACCACATCCCCACCAGCATTTATCTAAATTTTTTGTTGTTTTAATCTTCACCATTTGACTGGGGTTAAGTGGTATCTCATCATGGCTTATATCTGCATCTTCCTTATGATGAGGAATGTTGAGCATTTTTCAAATGCTTTTTGGCTGTTCATATATCTTCCTTAGAGGGTTGTTTACTCAGCACGTTTTCTCATCTTTTAATTGGGTTACTCATTTTTTCCAGGTAAACCACTTCATTTCCATGTATATTCTGGTTATCAGTCCCTTATCTAAGGTACAGTTTACAAAAATTTTCTCCCCTTCCAAGGGTTATTGATTCACACTAATTACTGTGTCCTTGGCTGTGCAGAAACTTCTTAATCAGATATGATTCCATTTGTCTATTTGGGGGATTATTGCCTGTGCTTTGCAGGTCTTACTTAAGAAGTTTTTGCCTATACCAATGTCTCCCAGAGTTTCTCCCATGTTTTCCACCAGTACTTTAATAGTTTGAAGTCTTGGTTTAGATCTTTGATCCACTTCAAGTTGATTTTTGTTAATGGTGAGAGATAGGGATTCAGATTCATCTTTCTGCAGGTGGATACCCAGTTTTTCCAGCACCATTTGCTGAAGATGTTTTCCTTTTCCCACTGGATTTACTGATGCTCTTTGTCAAAAATCAGTTGGTTGTGGAACCAGCAGTTAGCATAATGGCTATGTCGCTGGACTCCCACGTAGTCAACCACGGTTCACATCCCGGACCCGGTGGCTAAAAACTCACGCTGGGGGCGTGTGCGTGCATGCCCAACATCCCAAGAGGAGAATGGAGGAGAAGGGACTGTGGCGTGGTCAGCCCCCCTGGGGGGTGATTTCTCGCTTTCTATTTCTCTGTCTCTCTCTGTCTGGCGAGCGCACACGCCCTATAGCAAAAAAAAAAAAAAAAATCTCTTCAAATAAAAATCAGTTGGTTATATGTTTTGGGGTTTATTTCTAGGGTCTCTATTCTATTCCATTGATCCTCATGTCTTTTTTTAATGCCAATACAATGCTGTTTTTATTATCACAGCTTTGTAATATATTTTAGGGTCAGGACGTGAGGCACCACCCATTCCACTCTTTTTGCATTGGATTGCTTTGGCAATACAGGGTCTTTTAAGATTCCAGATGAATTCTATGATTGTCTTTTCTAGATTTGTGAGGAATGTCTCTTGTAATTATATAGGGATTACATTAAATATATAGTTTTATTTGAGTAGAATTGCTATTTTAATTAAATTAATTCTTCTAATTCAGGAACATGGGAAAATTTTTCTGTGTTACTTTTTATTTCTTTTTTAAGATTTTCATAGTTTTCCTTTAGTGGTCTTTAACTTCCTTGTTTAGATTTATTCCTTGGTATCTTATACTTTTTTGTGCCTATGGTAAATGTGATTACTTTCTTCAGTTCTACCTCTGTCTAATTATTGTTTGTATATACAAATGCTATAGATTTTTGTAAGTTGGTTTTATATCCTGCCACTTTACTGTATTCATTTATTACTTTAAAAAGTTTTTTTCATGGATACCATTGGGTCGTCTATGTACACAATCATGTCATGTGCAAAGAGAGGTAATTTCAACTATTCTTTCCCTATTGGAACGCCTTTTATTTCATTTCCTTGTCTAATCACATTGGCTAGGACTTCCAGTGCTATACTGAATAGGAGTGGAGAATGTGAGAAACCTATTACTGTACCAGTCTTTAGTGGAAAAACGTTCAGCTTTTCCCGTTCAGTATAATGTTACCTATAGGCTTTTTATAGATGGCTTTTATTATGCTGAAAAACGATCTTTCTATGCTGAGAAACGATCCTTCTATCCTGATTTTACTAAAAGACTTAATCATGAAGGAATGTTGTATTTTTGTCAAACACTTTTTCTGCATCGATTGAAATAATCATATGGTTTTATCTTTCTTTCTTTTAGTGGTGTATTATGTTTATGGTTTTGCATATGTTGAGCCAACTTGTATCCCTGGTATAAAGCCTACCTATTCATGATAAATAATATTTTTTATATGCTGGGAGATATGATTTGCAAGTATCTTCTTAAGAATTTTTGCCTTTATATTCATCAGAGATATCAGTCTGTAGTTTTCCCTTCTTGTTGTATCCTTTTCAGTTTTGGAAATGAGGGTGAAGGAGGCTTCATAGAATAAATTCAGGAGGGTTCCTTCCTTTTGGATCTTTAGAGATAGTTTGAGTAGAATGGGGGTTATCTCTTCTTTAAAAGTTTTGCAGAATTCAGAAGTGAAGCCATCAGGACCTGGACTTTTCCTTGTTGGGAGGCTATTATTGATTAAATCTCATTGCTTGTTATGGGTCTATTCAGACTTTCTATGTCCTCCTGAGTCAATTTTAGTAGATTATATGTGCCCAGGAATTTGTCCATCTCACCCAGGTTTTCTTGTTTGTTGATGTATAGTCAGTCATAGTATTCTCTAATGATGTTTTGTATTTCTATTATGTCTTTTTTAATATTTTCTGTTTCATTGCTAATTTGATTTATCTGGTTCCTTTCTCTCCCCTTAATTAGTCTAGCTAATGGTGTGTCAATCTTGATTATCTTTTCAAAGAACCAGCTTTTGCTTTCATTTATTTGCCATATAGTTTATTTCTTTTCTATTTCATTTATTTCTGCTTGAATCTTTATTATTTTTTTTTCTCCTGGCATTTTTTGGATTTGTTGTTGTTGTCTTTCCATTTCCCTGAGACATGATGTTAGGTTGTCCTTTTCCATCTTTCCATCTTTTTCTTACACACACTCATTGCTGTGAACTTCCCTCTTATGACTGCTTTTGCAGTGTCCCATAGATGATGGCAACTCATGCCCTCATTATCATTTATTTCCGTGAATCTTTTTATTTCAGTCTTAATCTCTTCAGTAGTCATGAAGTCATTCAGGAATAGGTTATTTGGTTTCTATGTATTTGTGCATTTTTTAGGGCTTTTCCTAAGACTGGTATCAAGTTTAATTCCATCATGGTTGGAGAAGATGATGGATATAGTTTCTGTGCCTTTGAATCTGTAAAGGCTGGCTTTGCGCCCTATTATGTAGTCAATCTCTGAGAAGGGACCATGTTGGAGTGAGAAAAATGCATATTTTGTGGATTTTGGGTGAAAATTTCTATAGATGTCTGTTAAGTCCATCTGATTTATGGTAACATTTACATCCTGAATCTCTGCTTATTTTTTCTCTTGTTGATCTGCCTAAAAGATATAATGGGGGTGTTGATCCTGAATCTCTGCTTATTTTTTCTCTTGTTGATCTGCCTAAAAGATATAATGGGGGTGTTGATATCCCCAACAATTAGTGTGTTACAGTCTCTCTCTCCTTTTAGATCTAGCAGTCTTTTCTTCACATATTTGGGTGCTCTTGAATTGGATACATAGATATTTATAAGCATTATATCTTCCTGATGAATTAGCTCTTTTCCTATTATATAATGCCCTTCTTTGTTTCTTCTTACAGTTTTTGTCTGAAAGCCTATTTTGTTTGAAATTAGTATAGTGACTCCTGCTCTTTTTTGGTTTCCATTTGCATGGAATAAATAACTTTTTCCAGCCCTTCACTTTTAGTCTATGTATGTCTTTATTCATGAGATGGGTTTCTTGTAGGCAGCAGATGGAGGAATTCCGATTTTCGATACATTCAGCCAGTCTGTGTCTCTTGATTGGATAACTTAACCCATTAATATTCAATGTTATTATAGATATCTCCAGACTTGTCCCTACCATTAAGTTGGCCGTATTCTTGGGGTTCTTTTGTTCTTTTATTTCTGTCTGTCTGTATTTAGTTTTCTTGGTATAGTACTCCCTTCATAATTTCTTGAAGAGCTGGTCTGGAGTTAGTAAATTCTTTAAGGTTTTGTGTATCTGAGAATGTTCTTATCTTTTTTTCCCACATGAAGGATAATCTTCCCTGGTGGAGCAATCTTGGTTGAAATTGGTTTACAGTTAACACTTTGAATATATTTCCCCATTCTTTTCTTTCTGGCATTGTTTCCAATGAGTGGTCTGGTGTTAGCTTGATGGGATAGCCTCTGTAAGTAGCTTGATGTTTCTCTCTTGCCAATTTTAGTATCCTGTCTTTGTTTGTGATTTTGGCCAATCTGGCTATGATGTGCCATGGAGAGGATCTTTTTGGATTGACTCTATTTGAGGCTCTTTGTATTTCTTGGGTCTGAACATTTGAGTGTTTCTCTAGATTTTAAAAGTTTTCTTTCAGGATTCCATGGAATAGATTATCAAAGCCCTTATTAGCTCTTCCCATTCCAAGATACCAATTATTCATATGTCTGGGCATCTAATGGTATCTAGTATTTCTCATATTTTGTCCTCTTTTGGGGGGCTACTTTTTAGTCTTTTTGGTGACTTTTTTTTAGGTCAGAGGTTTTGTCTTCTACCTCCAAGATTCAATCTTCTGCATGATCTAATCTGCTTTTAATACTTTCGAGGAAGTCTTTGATTTCCTGTATTACAGCCTTCATCTCTAACAGTTCCATTTGATTCTTTTCTATAGTGTCTAATTCTTCTTTCATGTCATCGAAGAACTTCCTCATGTCTTGGAGTTCAATGTCTCTTTTCTTTTGCATTTTATAAAGTTTAGTCACCATAAAAATTCTAATTTTTTTCTGACATTTCATTAATATCACACAATCTTTCCATATTTGGAAACAAGTTACTGCATTCCCTTGTTGGAGATATATTACTTGGTTCTTTCATCCTTGAGGCTCTTCGACTTTTAGTCATTTGGCAATGTTTTTACATTTAGCTAATTTGTTGGAGAATATATCTGTGTCTGTGAGCTCATGTGTTTCCCTTTACTGTGAAATAATTCTGTGCTTATTTCTCCCTTCTACTGTGTTTTCCAATGTGGTAATCACAGGAGGAGTTTTGAGATCAGATTTATAAAGAGGAGTTTCTCTCTTTTTGCAACCAGTTCAGTGGAAGGAGTGAAGAATTTTCTGAGCCTCACAGTATTCAGATGTTTGGCTACTATGCATCTAGACCTGTCTAGGCAGTGGGTGAGGGCTGAGAAGCAAAATGAGAAATAACGTAAAATAAAAAGAAAGAAACAGAAATAGGAAGAGAAAACAAAGAAAAAAGAAAGAACAAAACAAAAACAACAGGATAAAGGAGGAAACACATCACAAAAAAATATATTTAAGTTAAAAATGAAAACTGTACAGCATGCAAGCATGCCACCCAAAAAGAACAGCTGATGGACATGCCTGCAAGTATTCTGTCCTATGTGGGGAAAGAAGAGACAAATTAGCAAGAGAAAGTACAAGGGGAAAAACTGGTATTTTTTTTTTTTAAGTTAGAAAAGATAGAAAATAGGGGACCAGTAGGTGGTGTGGTGGTTAAGGTGCTGGATACTCCCACATGGCCAACCAAGGTTTGAGTCCTGGACATGGTAGCTTGCTTTCTCACTTTCTGTGTGTGTGTGTGTGCGTGCACGCACGCGTGTGTGTCTGGTCAAATTAAAATAAATGAATGAATAAATAAAATTAAATAAATAATCCTTTTAAAGAAAGAAAAATATAGGATAGAGAAAGATTTTTCCCTACATTTTCTAACTTCTGGGGTCTGGAAGAAGGGGGTGCTCCCTGATTGGGGGCTTCACAGCAGTGATGCTGGGCCCAGAAAAGAGCAGCACATAGAGAGATGGAGATGTTTGCAAGTATTCTGTTCTTTTCTAAATTCTGGGGTCTGGAAGAGGTGGACCTAGCTGTGGCTTCACAGTGACAATGCTGGGCCCAGAAAAAGGCAGCATAGGCAGAGATGGAGATGTCTGCAAGTATTCTCAATAAACTCATACTTTAATTTCATTTTTCCATGAACTTTTTGAAGTCTCCTTGTATGGATAAAAGAGGGAAAATTTAAGTACATGAAGACCTGACTTTAATTCTTTACATTATACCACAGATTTCAAAGTTGATTTTGTTCTCACTTCACACAAGTTAAAAAGATGGATTATGTCAGGACCAAAAAACGTTGATAAATTTATGTGAGTAAAATAATAATTTATGGTTGGGTTGTGAGAGGGCTTATTTGTTTTAAATAACAGAAACTCTTTTAAAATGCTGAAAAAAATGTAAATATATACAGTACTTGTTATTTCATACCTTTATAAATCTGGAGTCATTTGATTTGAGAACATAAAAATATGTTTTGTATAGACTGCTTTGCTCTTGAAATTAGTCTGTTACATTATATTTAAAAAGCATTTATATTTTAACAATCTTGACAAATTTTAAAACCATTTCTATTATAAATAGAGCTACAAGTTGCTGAACTTTAAGGAATCTAGCATTGCTAATTTTGTTTTCTATGTTTTTTTTGTTTTGTTTTGTTTTTTTGGCCAGTTTAGAAGGAGACAAATGGTTGAGAACAGAACACAACTACACTATCATCTAATAAAACAAAGAGTAAGAGTAATAACTATTTATACTCTTAGTATATTACTATATATACACTCATAGTAATTTTGTTATATGGAGTTGGTTCTCTTTATGATGAGGAGTAGACATAAAATGTGCTCTTTTTCAGAAAATAAATTAAGAGGTAAAAAGAAAAAGTCCTCACTTCTACTTCCAGGCTATCCAATGGATCAGACACAATGTCTACCATGTTAAACTTTCCAGTAGTCTGGAAAGTTTCCAACAATTTGTTCTTTTTGTGATTTTTTAAAAATTTGTATTATTTATACAGAATTCTAAAATCATTAGTAATTTTTAATTCCTTACCAAAAATATCATCCTCATAGTAATAATAATCCCCTCTAGTATAGGAGTTCATCAACATGCAAGCCTAAACCAGAGGCAGCTCCTAGAATCCTATAGGCAAGGACACTAGGTAAATCTCTTCTGGCTCACATGGTTTAACTAAAAATTACTTGAATGTACTGTCAACATTGAAATTGATATATTTCACAGTAAAGTCTGGAGTTCTAGCTTTTCTTTAAAATCTGGTCATTCTGGGCCTGCCTTCCCACATAGCAACAAACAGCAGGCACTTAAGGATTGCTGCCCTACTTAGGCAGAGTAGGCATTCCACAGGCTGCCACAAACCTCACTATACTTGCACCATTCCCTGACAGTGAAGCTAAGCATTAGCTGCCACTTAACGTCATTCTTGATCTATTACACTTGTTATAGTAGACTAGTAGTTCTTGACTCGTTGTTTACGAAATCCTTTTATACTCTTAAAAATTATAAAGCACTCACAGGCTTCTGTTTATGCTTGTTATGTCTATAAATATTTACCATATTAAAATTGAGAAAATGTTAAAATATAAATACTTGCAGGTGAGTAAGTGGCGTGGTGGTGAAGGCACTGGATTCCCACATAGCTGACAGCCGTTCAAGTCCCAGACCCAGCAATTTAAAAATCATGCCAGGCACGTGTGCATGTGTGCACAAAATCCCCAGAGAAGAATGGAAGAGAAAGGATTGTGGTGTGGCCATCCTTCCCTGGGGGTGATTTCTCACTTTCCCTCTCTCTGTCTCTGTTTCTCTCCAGCAAGTGCATGCAACAAAACCTAAAATAAATAAACACTTTGCATGTTAAGAGAAATAGCATAATTTTAGGAAAAATTACTACTTTCAAAAGAAGAAAATTATGGGAAGAGTTGCCTTGTTTTCTATTTCTCAAGATCTCTTTAAAATCTAGTTTAATCAAATCAGTTGAATGTTCAAATCTATTCCTGTGGTCAGTCTGTTGTGATTTTTTTAAATTAAAGTATATGAAGAAAATCTAACCCTACACAGTTACATAAGTACTGGAGAAATGTAAAGGTGTTTTAAAAGCTTTTTCAGACAATTGTGGATACTTTTCTTTGAAACAATACCAAAACTCAGAAACCAGTAACTTCTTTTTTTTTCATTTCTTTGCTTATTTTTTACATTCAATCACTGTACATCTTTGCAGCATACAAAATTAATATTCCCAGCAGAAATACACTGTATATTAGTCCAAATTTCTTAAATATTAATTGCAAAGTAGAATTTGAAAGCCTATCAAGGAACTCATCTCACTCTGTTATATTAAAATCCATTGAACTATCTTATACTTTGAATGTATCTTCTACTCATGCAAGATTTAATAGCACCATGCACTGGTCATTTGGAAAATATTTGTTCACTGAGTTATAGGTTTCTCAAATGTTGACACATTTTATTGTATATCATAAAAAATTACATTATTATTATTATAACCTCATAAAAATGTTCTTAAAGTATTAAGATGCTATCAAACTCACAGTAGAGGATACAAGTTTTCTTAAATTCTAATGTTGTTTGAAAGCTTCAACTTTATCATTGACAACAAATCTGACAGTTGTTTTCCCTGAAGTGAAAAGCTAACTTTATTCATTTTTGAGAAGGTGTTTGCCAAATATCCAACTCTGAATAACCATAATTCAATTGTCAATCATTCTTTCAAATAAAAAAAAAAGTTCCAAAGGGAGAAAATGGCTAGTTCAGCTTGCAACTCAAGAAACTGCTTAAGTCCTTTTTCTTGAGACAACCATCATAGTTCAATATGTAGAAGTGTTTTATAGTATTACATGTACTTTATATGTACTTTTTGTAACAAAAAATATTTTAAAAGATATGCAATTATCAAGGACATTTTGAACATGAAACTGGCATTTTTTTTATTTTGGTGTATAAAAATGAAGAATACAATAAGTACTACGGGACCAGCAGTTAGCATAATGGCTATGTCGCTGAACTCCCATGTAGCCAACCGTGGTTCAAGTTCCAGACCTGGTGGCTTAAACTCATGCCAGGGGCATGTGCGTGTGTGCCCAAGATCCTGAGAGGAGAATGGAGGAGAAGGGATTGCAGCATTGCCATCCCACCTGGGGGGGGGTGATTTCTCGCTTTCTTTGGTCTCTCTGTCTCTCTCTGTCTTTCTGGCAAGTGCACATGCTCTATAGCAAAAACCTCTCAAAAAAAAAAAAAAAAAAAAAAAAAAAAAAGAATACAATAATTACTAGGAAAAAAATGGTGACACTACCTAAAGTCTTGCTGAATAGCCAGCATTAGTTTTTGCATCAGACTCTGAGACTTTTCAGAAGTGACATGTTTTTAAAAATTAGAAATGAGAATGTAGCTAGTATTATTCATATAAACTTCCTTCCAGGTTCCTATAATCATTTAAGTTTTCAACAAAGATCTAAACATTTGTTACAATGACCACAACCATCCCATACACCCTACTTCTTCACCCAAGAATGACTGCACTTCAAGTTGTCAACAGTCCTTTGTACCTGGCATGAATGAATAATGGGAATTATGTCCCAGACCCAAAGCAGCCACAGTTTGGAACATGAGGAAGAGTTCATGGAAGCACCAAACTCAGACATAACCTATATCCCGTATTTTGCCTATGACAACAAAAAGATTTAAAATTACTAATATTTATTAAGCTACTAGAATAAACTCAATCTCCCAATAGCCCTGTAAGTTAGCTTTCATTAATCTCATTTCATGTAAATTCCAAGAAATCTCAACTACCAGAATAAGAATGAAGGAGACATTTAAACTCAAGGCTGACTTAGCTTCAGACAAACTCTAGTTATGTCAAATAAAGACTTTTCCCAACTGAGCACCAAAATTATGCCCACAGAGCCCTGGTGGTTCAAAGTTTCCTCATCTGTAGATGAGAATGGATGAATACTATTGAGCTCTGCATGCACGAAGCAATTCTAATTACTTATTTTACTATTTGAAAGATTAATTAGTTGGAGTGGGAGGTAACAAAGACAGTAAGAAAAGGTGAAACAGTAACTCATATCCTAAATTAGGACATTTAAGGTGAATGGAGATGGAGCCTTGTTCTAGCATCTTCTTCCTATAGTGCTCGGTAGGCTAATAAATTCATGTTTCTAACACAAATTCCCTTAGGAGTGTTAGGTGTTAGTTTTCTTTTTCATGAGTGTTAATATAGCAATTATTAGCTCAACTAGAAGTACAAAGTTAATGCAACTGCTCTGATTGGGCAATCAAAAAAGGGAAAAAGAAGTAATTAAAGCATTAGTTATTTAGTAAAGAAAACTAAGAAAGAAAATTACAACAATGCTAAGTGGGTTTTCTGCTTTGTATTTTCAGGTTTTTGTCATAGGGCATATGCATTCCACCAGAGAGAGATGGAAAGAGGGAAAATAAGAAATCACTCTCCCGGGAAGACTGGCCATGCTACAATCCCTTCTCCTCCATAATCCTTTCAGAATTTTGGGCACACACGCACAAAACATTTTTGGGCACACACACACACAACCATCAAGCCACCTGCTCACCCCCTAGTTAACCTTCTCAGCCATTGACAAGATCAGTTTTATTAGCCCCATTTTACAGATGACAACGAATAAGTGACTTACCAAAGTCTACAGATTACAAAGCCCACCCTCTCTCCTGGAGACCCAGGGTTGGCAAACTATGCCCACAGGCCAAAGCCAGCTGACTGCCTGCTTTTGTAAATAAAATTTTATTGGAACTAAGCCACAGTTATTCTTCGACTTATTATATGTAGCTGCTTTCATGCTGCAATAGACGAGCAATTGCAACAAATACAGCCCATAAACCTGAGAATATTTACTATCTAGACTTCTGCAGAGAAGTTTGCCAAAGCTCCAGAGTAGTTTCTGAAGTAGCCATTGTTGTGATTTCTTTTGTTGTGGTTTCTTTTTAATTTGGTTTTGAGGTCTTTCATTGGACAGTGGCCATAAGCCAAGATAACACTCTCTAGGACAGCGCTGACCAAGAGTAAAGTTACATTCAACATGTTTGTTAGATGAAACTCATTAAGAAAATAGGCAAAAATTAATGAAATAAAATAAATTTATTATGCACAGGTTAGAGAGTTTAGGAGAACTAATAGGAGGAGGTCAGAGGCAGTAGGGAGCTCAACCAGGGGGCAGGGAAAGAGAGAGAAAGAAGGAAAGGACCTGAGGGACTATGCCATTACTAAAACTCATGGGTGTTACCCCTTAGGCTTTTCTGAGGAGTCTGTGGGTTGTCTAGCTTAAAGAAACACATACCAAAGAAGAAACTTATTTACATAACTCTTGTATTGGCTTTTTATAGTCAGCAGCTGTGAGATGTAATGGATTTGGGGGCAGTGAGATGAGGAACAAGTGGTCTATATGACAAATAACCACAAAGATGGGGAAGCTTTAACTAGGCCAAAGGTGATGGGATACAAATAAGTTTTAAACTATAAGGGTCAATCCTACAAATGATGTTGAGGGAGCATCAAACTAAATCTTATCAGAAAATAAAAAGAAATAAAAAGCCAAATATTTTTAACATCACATTTTATACATTCCAATTTAATAACACTTACTCATTGGAAATTCAATCAATAACATTTTTGAAAGGTAGTTTTGAGTAACCTGTAACCTTAAAGTAAGACATGTTTGGGGCCAGTCCCATAGGGCACTAGTTAAGTGCTATGCATAGGAAGCCAAATTCTGCATGACTGCCCATGTTCAAAACTATGGCCCTGGTGACTTGAAAGACATACTGAGCACATATGTGTGTGTGTGTGCCCAAAATCCTGACAGAAGGGAGAACTAGAGGAAAAGACCATGCCCCACTGAAGAGTTCTTTTCTCTCTCTCTCTCTTTCCCCAATCTCTCTCTCTCTGGTATTAGGTGAATTTATTATTATATTTCAGTTACCTATTAATGCATAAGAGACCACCACTTTAGTGGCTTAAAATAATACTTTATTACTTCTCGTGATTCTGTGTATGGATTGGGCTCAGCTGTGTGATTCTTTTGCTCCATATAATGTTGGTTATATCTGAAGGATTCTAAGGTATTAACAGGGCTTGAATACTCAAGATGGCTCACTCACTCTCTGGAACCTTGGCAGGGTTGACTGGAGGGCTGGACTTAACTGGAACACTGAAATAGAAGTCTCAAAAGCTATGTACATCTCTTCTCACTTATTACTGGCAACTCAGGACTTCCCAGCATGCAAACTGCCACATGAAATTATAAAGCACCTCATCTCTCACCTATCATCTGGGATCCATATCATCTGTACTCCATGCTGGCCTATGTCAACTTTCTTATGTCTGAACTTTTGAATGAGGTGGAATTATTTTTAATGTGTCACTTTCATACCACAAGCAGGTTTCTTATCCTATAAGGTCAAATGCCCTAACAGAAGTACTTTCAGAAATATGGTGCATTAGTTCATTCACAGGTGAATTTTAATTTAGATAATTTAGTGTTAAAGGCATGCATTGCCTATTCCCAGTCATGCCTCATGTAGCTTGAGACATTTTAGGCATCCTTTAAATGGACTGAGCATAAGTAGGCCTCCGCTAGAGAAGTCCCAACTTTATCTAAACATCTGGCTTCATGTACCCTGGGAGAAGCCTAAAATAACAGGGTTTGGAAGTAACAAGGGGTTCAGTGGTTGAGCAAAAAGAAGGAGCTCCCTGAGACTGATGCACAGTATGGAATCTAATAGAATGCTCACAAATATAGCACCTCCTAGGGCCGATCTAGAGAACCTCCTTGCTCTCAAACCCAAATTTGAAAATCAATCATTTTTGATCTTATAATGTTGTCATCACCCTTGTAAGACCCCAATATGACTCTAATAATGGTAGACACACTCACCAAAATGATAAACTTCTACATTGGACATGTGTCTGCTTCCATCTGTCTAGTCATGCACAAGGTCTCAGTTGTCACTCTCTGCCCCTGTCCAAAACCAACAGCCCCTTGTTAAACTCACCCTAATTCACACCAACCAATGATTGTGTTGACTTTTGCCCCAACCCACAGCATCCACTCACATTCACCTTCTTGACCACCAGTCCCTTCATTCCTGGCCTGCCTATACATGTGCTCTCTCCAAAGCCACTTCATCCCAGCTTCTAGCCCAAGACAGGAAGCTAGAGGAGGCAATAAAAGAAACACTGGATTATCACATATGTTTTTTCCTGTTCCAATAACTAGAATCATGCAAAATAAATAACTCAGTAAAGAGGTCAACATAATAGACTTTGAGTGTAATGTCCCAGAATACTCCTCTGTTCTTTCACAGAGTGAAAGGAATGGAGGAGCTGCCCTATCCCATCCCATATTGCACAGAAGGCCTGGAAGATGGTGGGTGGGGGACAGACCCATTCCAGATCCTGTACCTTTAATCCAGCCATTGCATACCTGAATTGTATCCCAGGCACTGTGTACATGTTGCACCATAAATCTGAGCTGTCAACACCCTATAGAGCTCACAGCAGGCATCCTGGAACCAACTCACTCTAATCCCTTCCTAATCTGCTATTTGTCTGGCAACTGACTCTTGGTTCTATCTTCCATTTATAGTTCTGTGGATTTGACAGATGAGTATATTCTTCTGGTCTCAATTCTCTGTCAGAGACATCGGCTTAGTCTTGCTCACCAACTCTCATGTTATCTACGTTCAGTATAAAACCCATCAAAGTGCCTGCAAGAACCTTACCAGCTCCAGTCGCATCTACTAAAAACTTTACGTGGTGGGAGTCAAGATTCACAGAGTTTGGGTCTTTTTATCCTGAGGGCATGGCCCAAATCAGGCACTCATGAAGGATCGTTGAATAACTGAGTGATATATACAGACCTTGACCTCATAAGCAATTGTCCTACCAAACAGAGGAAACTGGCCCACAATGAGCTATTTCTGAATGAGTCTGCATAAAATACTGGCGAAAAGTGATACCCAGAGGAAGACTAGCCAGACTGAACTACTTAAGGAAACAAAGCATCTTTGAGAAGTGAAATTAATTAACTGC
This sequence comes from Tupaia tana, assembly GCA_026018925.1. Classification (NCBI taxonomy): domain Eukaryota; kingdom Metazoa; phylum Chordata; class Mammalia; order Scandentia; family Tupaiidae; genus Tupaia; species Tupaia tana. Next base: position 21,784,519 of record JAKSZU010000001.1, read on the forward strand.
TTCCAAAGGGAGCTGAAAGTAGGAGGTTGGGAGGGAGTGGGAAATTTTATATAAATTTCCAAAGGACAAGGGACTTGAAAGCAAACTAAGGGAATTTCAAGCTCTAAATTAAAAAATGTCTTCCAACATCATAGCTTAGCAGTGTGCAATATGCACTTGAAATTGGAATTTGGTTATGTACAAAGGAAAGCTCTGACAGAAAAGAACAATAAATTAAATGCATAAATCGAGAGGATTTGGGCTTTTTAAAAGTTACTGCACAATATTCTCCGAGGGTGATTTTAGACTAGACCTTGACAGGGTGAGATTGTGAATATAAAAGTGAGCTTTTGTCAATCAGAAGGCACTTCTGCAGATATAAGTTTCTAGAGAATAACCAAAGGGAATTTCAAAGATCTAGTTTACATTCTCTATGTCTTCAGGCCCATTTCCTTGGGATTTACTAAACCATAAGGATTTTGAGATCTTAAAACAGCCATATAAAATACTGTTTAGTGTGAGTCTGAGTACAGGGTGCCCAGTCACAGCCGTTTTATCTCTGCCTGTTCCTCTACCAAATTCTTTTGCCAGCCAGCCCTCATCCTTACAATCTTTTCAAGGTTTGCCAGTTTATTAATGGAGAGTGCATACTAGAGATATCTTACCTGTTCACCATGAATCTGAGGAGTAAAATAGAAGATACCAGGAGCATTCAAATGGATAAGGAGGTTTTGGAGCCAGATGGACGATCCTAGGAAGAAAAAGTCTGTGAAGTCATAGAAAAAGTAGTCCTCCAATCAGGAAACGAGTCTCTCAATTCTCTGTCAAAGACATTGGCTTGGTCTTGCTCTTTAATCATAAAGATAGTTCAGTCTTGTAATTTGACTCCAGCAGTGTTTCGATCCTGCCACATCCAACACTTTAGAAGTAAACCCAACTGAGCATTCCCTTGGAATGGTGTGTGTGTGTGTGTGTGTGTGTGTGCGCGCGCGCGCGCGCATTTTCTCTATGTTGCTTATGATCTCTCTATACTGTGTGTGATGTGTTTCTTTCTCTGTGTTTCTGTCTCTTTCACCCTTGTATGTGTATCTGCCTCTGTCAGTCCCCACTTTCTCTGTGTCTGGGTCATTTTCTCTGTATTTTCCTTTGTGTCCAAGGGTTAATGTTAGCATTTCCTCTATGTTTTTCAGTTTCTTCTCCCTGCCTATTATGCTAATTGTCTCCCTTTCTTCTTTTTCACCCTTTGTCCTGAATCTGATCTAAATAAAATGGAAAAAAATTCAAAAAGTATTGATTCAAAGTGAATGAATATATTGGGTTGTTGGAAAACTCATGATGCATTTTTGCATAGAAAAAAATGTGTCATGACTTTCCCAACAACCCAGTAGAAGACTTAATGTTAAGCAACGTGAACTAGACTTTGAAAGAGACACACTGTATATCGCTACTCAACATGTACTGAATGTTTACACTCTATGGCACAAATTGAAAGATCTAGAGATATGGTAATAGGGAGGATCAGTGTAGCTACCAGATACTATAAGGGAGAGGATGGGTAAGAGGGACAAGGGAAAAGAAACATTTAACAGACAAATGGATGTAAAGTTCTCTGTTAGAAAAACAAACAGTCTATAGTTTTTGCTTTACAAGATTAAAATATTTAACTTTAGAAAATCTAATAGTATTTATTGTGCTAGTTAGAATATTAATTATGAAGTTAAATTGAGTTAATGGGATTGCTCAAGAAAAATTTGTTTTTTAAAACATAATTAATATTATTCTAATTTACTTAAAATTCTTATATTTATAATGCCCTTGGGGTAAAATGACAAGGTCACAATATTCTGGACCTCAAAATCATGAGACCATAGGCCTATGTAGTCTGCTAGGTCCATTAGCCCTCTGGGCTGTGGCTGGGTTTGAGGCATAGTGAAAGCACTCTGTCATACCAGGCTTCAGGAGTCAACCTCATCTGCCTCTCCCCAACAGGCCTAGAGAGATGAAAGCCCAAATATTAGCATCTCTGAAAAAAATGGAAGAAAAGAAAGAAAGAAAGAAAGAAAGAAAGAAAGAAAGAAAGAAAGAAAGAAAAAGAAAATTTAAAATGCGTTGCTTAGAACTCTAGATGGTACTGCCCAGGACATTAGCCCAAGAGGTACTCAGTCCCTGCTTGTCTTCCTTCTTGAGTTGAAAGTCAACAGAGAAAGAGAGTCAGTTCTCAGGATACTAATATCTCTGCCCTTTTGAGAGTATCTACCAGCCCCTCTTCCTTAGCTCTTTATTTCTCAGTCTCCCTTCTACCAGCAAACAACTCAGTTCCACATTTATATACACACACACACACACACACACACACACATGCACACATTCATACACATTAATATGCACACGTGTGGCTAGGTTTCTTCCTTTCTATCCTTCTCACAGTAATTTTTTTTTTTTTTTTTTTTTTTTTTTGAGAGGGAGTTTTGCTACAGGGCGTGTGCACTTGCCGGAGAGACAAAGAAAGAGGCAGAAAGCGAGAAATCACACCCTGGGCCATGTTGCAATCCCTTCTCCTCTATTCTCCTCTCGGAATCTTGGGCATGTACACACACACCTCCAGCATGAGTTTTAAGCTGCCTGGTCCAGGACTCAAAACACGGTCAACTACATGGAAGTCCAGCTACATTGTCATTAAGCCATCTGCTGGTCAGCACAGTAAATAATTTTTAGCATTTATTAAAAGTTTCTGTGGGGATGGCCTGATGGTGCAGTGGTTAGATACTGTACAGAGGAAGCCAGATCTCACAAGATTGACCAGGATTTAAATCCCAGCCCTGGGACCAGCAGTTAGCGTAATGGCTACGTTGCTGGACTCCCACGTAGTCGACCGCGGTTCGCGTCCCAGACCCAGTGGCTTAAAACTCATGCCGGGCACGTGTGCGTGTGTGCCCAAGATCCTGAGAGGAGAATGGAGGAGAAGGGATTGCAACGTGGCCATCCCCCCTGGGGGGTGATTTCTCGCTTTCTGTCTCTCTATCTCTTTCTGTCTGTCTGGTGAGCGCACGCACCCTATAGCAAAAACCTCTCAAAAAAAAAAAAAAAAAAAAAAAAAAAAAAAACAGCCCTTTTGGCTTCACGTTGGCTGATGCATGTATGCCCAGGATTCTGACATGATGGAGAATTGAAGATAAAAGGATTATAGCATGATCAGGCCTTGTTGAAGGGTATTTTCTTCCTCTTTCCTCTCTCCCCTCTCTCTCATCCTGATGCACACCTGTGTTCTCTATTATGAAAAAAAAAGAACTTAAAAATTTTTTTTAAATAAAAGCTATGATGGTCCAAATGTTGTGTCCTCCAAAATTTATGTTTAGCTTTTTCTTTCTTTCTTTCTTTCTTTCTTTCTTTCTTTCTTTCTTTCTATCTTTCTTTCTTTCTTTTTTTTTTTTACATTTAATCACTGTATATCATTATGGCACACAAAATGAGTTTTTCCAGTATGAATATATTGTATATTAGTCCAGTCAAAATTATTACCAATACATTATCATCAGCAGATAATTTTCCATTTTTGTGTTTCTTAAATGTTTTGCTTCTTTCTCTTTTCTCCTTGAAATCTAACCTTCAGCGCAATAGTATTAAGAGACAGGGCCTTTAAGAGGTGGTAGGATTAGTACCCTTATAAAAGAAGTTCAAGGAAGCTTGTTTGTCCCTTTCACAATGTGAGGACATGACTACAAGTTGCCATCTATGAGAAACAGTCCCTCACTAGACATCAAATCTGCCTGAACATTGATTGTGGATTTCTTAGCCTCCAGAACAGTAAGCAGTAAATTTCTGTTATTCATAAATTATCTAGTGTTTAGAATTTTTGTTTTAGCAGACTGAATGAACAAAAGCTAACTATTTGAAATTCCTTATGTTTACTTCTTACAATTTTTTATGGGGTACTATTATCTCTGTGAACCAGTTGAAGAAATTTAAGCCACAGATAGCTTAAATGACTTACCAAAATTCATGCAATTAGCCAGAGAAAAGCCAAGATTCAAATTCCAGGGTCTATGTCATAAATCAGTACATCACAGTATCTATACCTTCCTGTCCATAATTAACAGATAATAGTGGAGAAAGCTATGTGTCCTCCTCGTTCTCTAATGAGCTCCTAGAATCCAATACATTAACGAGCTTCTCTTAAGATCAAACAGCTATAGTTTACTGAGCAGCACAGAAGATGTGGGGTCATTCTGAAGAGAGACTAACTTCTTGAAGTACGGGGAGGGAGGGCACTCACCTTTCTCCCGACTTTTTATTTAGAGAATAATCAAGAACATGTCTCCCTTTCTCTTTCAGTGAGGACAATTTATCTTTATCAAACCAGAAAAGAATGTAGCTCCAGCTGGAAGTTTCTCACAAAGCCTGTCAAGATGAAAGGTACAGTAATAGATACACAAAGTAGTTGCTTTTTATCTGTGAAATGCTGGTTTCATATGATTTTTTCATAAAGAGTGAAAAATAAGACATTGTGTTTATGTGGAGCATACATTTGTCTGCATCACAAAAAAAGAGGAGTGTGCCTGTCTACAGGGACAGCCTAAATCCTTCACTGTTTGCATTCAGTCTGGCCCAGGTGCTCCATGATAGTGGAAAAACTGCTTTTTAAGCACCTGAAGTAGAAAGCAAGTAGCCAATTTAGGCTCAAAGCAACTGCATTTGTTATCTGTCCTAAACAGCAGCCCAGCCCATAATTTTTACTCAGCTAAAGAAAAGAAACACTGAAAATTTAGTAAACAGGACAATTGACGGTACCTGGCTTTGTGTCAAGTGAAAACCAGCCTCTGCATTGCAAAGTCCTGACCTTGAAAAGCTGGTTAAAATGGATGATGCGTGGGTTGCCGGCTGGAGAGCCACCGGGAAGTAGGTCAGCAAAGCTATAGGCTGGCTTCTGTCACTCGCAGCCTGAGCTTGTGCAACTCAAAGGGGAAAAAACTGTTCTCAGACAGACGAGACTGTGTGTGGTTCCAGGCAGCATGTCATATTGACAAAACCATCACCACCGAATGAAATCATCGAGGGGAAACTGTCAGCCCCTGCCACATCCACGAGGCTATTTTCTGCTCCTTTAATTAATTAAGGGTTATCTTGGGTTGTGTGTGTTTTCCAACCACAGAAACAAACTTTATTGCCCATTTTCTCTGGGCCTAACCACACTGTCACCTGTTGCAGCTGCCTACAGGAACTTAATGGTCCTGGATGGACCAATACACAGGAGGGGCTAAGGAAGGATTCCAGATCTCAAAGGGACTTTGGACATTTGAAAGGAAGATCCCTGTGATGAAAATTGAGCTCTGGATTATACATCCAGTCATCCATCCACCTTACTTGCTCTAAAGAAGGCTACCTGTGTTGCTCTAAAACAAAACTTCTGGAATTCCCTGGGCCCACTTAGCTATGAGACTTTGGGCACATGTCCTAAACTTCTTGTGTCTTGATTTCCTCATTTGCAAGATGAGGGTAATAAATGTATTCACCTTGTAAGGTCGTTGTGCTGTGCATCCATCTTAACCCCAGGAGGAAACAGTGCACCTAGACTGGAACAATCCAAGGAGGGTTTAATAAAGGAACCAATTACAAAGGAGTATACAGGACAAATCAAAACCACAAGAAAGGGCACAGTTTCCCAAGGCTGGCAATAGTGGGTGCCATGATCATGCCTAGGCCTGAAGGGGCACTGAGGCATGTGGGTACCCACACTCAAAGAAATGGGAGTTACCTGGTGTGAGCTAGCACCTTCAATACAGGAGTGCAGCCAGCTATAGCAACCTGAAGGGGAAGGAGACATGAATAAATCTGTTGGGCCCACGCTACTCCCTACCTGAGGTCTCCATATAGCCCACTGAAACCAAAATCCATATATCCCATTGACTGAAACCAAAAGAACACAGAGAGCATGGGAGCAACGGGGCACTGAGCTAAGTCAAAAGAGTGGGGAATGACGCTGAGAGGCAAGTGGGAAGTATCCAACACCAAGAATTCCATGAGGAAATGCAGTAGAGTTTTAGCACAATGCCTGGAACACACGTTCAATATACCTTAACAGTTTCATACATATACCTATTCAGCCACGTAGATGAGGCATCTAGAGAAGGAAAGGACATACAGAAGGTTTTGGTGGTTCAGAAATCTCTGCCTCTGTAGAAGGGTCTAGAAACTGAGCATCATGACCCTGCCAACAACCCTGAGCCCTTGAGGAAGTCCCTTCCCTACTCTGGCCTCTATTTCCTTGTCTTAAAACACTAATTTAAGTGTTTTAAGGACTGAGATGAGTTTAGAAATTTTCCAATCTAAAGTGCTATGATTTGAAATTTATACCCAGGATTTAAATTGGTCCCAATTTTATTTGTTCTTGGGCACAGATGAATTTCAGGACTTGAGCATCATGGTGGGAATTGTTGGTACTCTGTCAATAAGGTTCAGATGCCTGGGGCAACCATTGTCTCTTTCTTGTCCCATCCCAGGGATATTCCCCAAGTTCCTCCTCCGGTTCTCACAGCTTCATCCCCACTTTGTCCTAAGAGGAAGAAAAGTCCTACAGTGGGGAGAATTTGGCTTGTGCTCTTCTAATGTCCCATGATTCTTTTCCCTTGGTGATCCCACCCACTCTCAACATCCACCCAACAAGCTTCAAAGATAATTTGTCAAAACATACTTTCAATAACATTTTACACACACATCCAATATAAAAAGGAGATAAAATCAGATGGTACCAGCTAAATTAGGGTCAGACCCACTGGACTGGCCTCTGTCTGCACAATAGCTGAGTGTCTTCAATGGAAGGCAAGAACACCAATGAAGACTATTTGAAGGCCCCCAACCCACAGCATCATTCAGATGTCCCTCACAATGTCCTCAGTCCTTTTCCAGCATCTCCTTTCTCTTTTGTGTGTTGAAGCAAAGGTCCTCAACAGGGTGGTTGCTATTTATAAGAAGATTTTGGAGCCTATTCAATAATAACAGAAGCTTATCATTGTAGAGTGCTCAACTATGAGGCCCTTGCACACACGTTATAATTTTTTCATTCCCAGAATAAGCTTGTGTTCTTCAAAATTCTCATCAAAATAAGCAGCACACCCAGGATGAGGACTTTTTGTTTTTAATGGGGATTTTTGCTATAGGGCACATGTGCACACCAGAAAGACAGAGAGACAGAAAGTGAGAAATCACCCTTTACAGAGGATGGCCATGCTGCAATTCTTTCTCCTCCATTCTCTTCTTTGGATTTTGGGCATGCATGCACACATGCCAGGTGTGAGGTTCAAGCTACCAGGTCTGGGACTTGAATTGCAGTCAGTCATGTAGGAGTCCAGTGACGTAACCATTATGCCACTGCTGGTCCCAAGAACTTTTTTTCTTTTTTAAATAATTACAGGGACCAGAGATGGCATAATGTTTATGTTGCTGGACTTCCACATAGTCAACTATGGCTCAAGTCCCAGACTCAACAGCTTAAAATTCAGGCCAGGTGCATGTGTGTGCATGCCCAAAATTCCAAGAGGAGAAGGGGTTGGAGTGTGGCCAACTCCCCCAGGGAGTGATTTTTCGCTTTGTATCTGTCTCTGTTGAGCACATGCATCCTATAGCAAAAAAAAAAAAAAAAAAAAAAAAGAAAAAAAGAAAAAGAAAAAAAAGAAAAATCTCTTTCTGAACAAACAAAAAATAATGATTTCAAATCTACTATCTGCATGCTAGCAGGTACTCAGAGATCACAAGCTAAAGACCAGAAGATCTAGCTGGGTTACCCCAAATTAATTTTTTATTATTATTACTTTTTTTTATTAGTTACCACCATCTTCCTTTCTTTTTTAAAATTATCTATAATCACTGTTTCTGTCTATTTATGCATTGCCTTGCCTCTTCTCCTAGTATGTCAATCCAGTTCCCCCACAGGAAAGATTGTGCCTGTCTCGTGTGTGGCTGTATATCCCCAGTGCTTGACCTACTGTCTGACCCACAAAATGCATTCAGTACTAACTGCTCAATGAAACTGCCTCCTTCAGTCCCATTCTTTTAGGTCATTTACCCTAACTGAGTTTTAACCCTCCCAAAGCTAAAAATAACCAAGTTTTGACTCAGCAGCTGGAAAACATCCAAGTTACTTTTAGCTTCTGAGGTTAAGGAAGAAAAGTGGGCCAGACCTAGATGGAACAAACTGCCTGACGGAGCATCCTTGCTCAGCGACTATTAAAGACCTATATGTAATGAAGACTGAAGAACACTGGCTCTACTTCTCGTTTTCCCAAGTCTCAGCCGTAACAGACTACAAGTTCTAGAAGTTTATGATTCTCTCCCACAGGACTGAGTTTAACGAGCAAGGACTCTGCCTCAGTCATCTTTGTTTCCCTAGGAATTAGAGAGGGCCTGGATCACCCAAGGATCTGAAAATACAGTGTGGTAATATTTGAGATTGATGAGCAATGCAAGCCTCAACTGCAGAGTATGGATTCATATACGGGGACTTCAAAAAGTCTGTGGAAAAAATGGAATTGATGTACTAGTTTATTTTGCCACAAAAATTTTTAAAATCCATGTGTAGTTTTTTCCCAATAGGCATTTTCCATAACAGTTTGAAGACACCCCCCCCTGAATTTTAGAACACAAAGAGATTTTAATGATGATCTAAAACTGCTCCATCTAATATGTAGCCACTAACTACATATGTAGCCATTTAAATGTAACTAGAAATTTATTGAAATTAAATAAAATCAAAATTATATCGTTAGTCACTTTTCTAAGACTCAGTAGCCACCGACTAGTAGCTACCATATCGGATAGCACAGATATAGAACATTTCCATCATCGCAGAAAGTCCCTTTGAACTGGGCTGAAAAGAGTTTCGTTTTATAGTGAGAGAATTGAGTCTGAGAGAAAGAAAGTTATTTCCCCCGAGTCATGCAGTGAGAAACAGAAACATGAGCAAGACCTAAGTCTCCTGTTTACTGCTCAGTGTTTTTTAGCCATTACACTAGAGTCATAGATGCTGGGAGTTTCTCATACAAAAGCAGCAAAATACCCTCTTCTTTCAAGCCAGCGTGGCTTTGGGTAACTGGTAAGAAATCCTAGACGTACATCGTAGAGAATAAATGCTAGACCCAGCAAGCAAATGATGGGAAACCGTAGCTTCCCACAGAAAGCTGGAGGCCAAGAGATCTAAAGCATGCCCAAATGTGGATTGCCCTTTTTTTTTAAGCTTTTCAACATTGTTTTCATTTCAGTGTTGGAGGTTAATACCCAAGATGGACACTCTTTTTGAAGAGTCCCTTTTGATTTTAATTTCTTAAAGTCTTCATTTGAACTTCTCTTTTTGTTTATATTATACCCATCCCACAATTTTTCTTTCTTTTCAGGTAACTTGATCCTTGAAAATGTGCAGAATCCATTCTCTGTCCACTGCTTTTAATTAAACATCAACTCATTCTTTCAACTAAAGAATGTATTTTAAGATGTTATGTTGTCTTTTCTAAATATATATGTCTTTTTCTGAAATTACATCAAATCAAGTTCTCAGAAATGTATTTCTTAATCTATAATTAGCTTGGGATGATTCTTGCAGCATCTCTTTAAAAAAAAAGAAAAAGAAAAGAAAAACTATAAAAGGGTAAAAGTGAAGAAGTGAACTCTATGCATCTCTCTCCTGAGTTAAAGCCGGGCACATTCTGCATGTTAGGGCCTGCACATGCACAGCTCAGGCCTGTCAACCCCAGGGCACAGATTCCACATAGGAAAGAAGTCTACACATCTTGTCACATAAATGGTGCACGTGTACCTTTGTTTCTATGAAAGCAACACCAGAAGAAGCAACCTGAATGGGAACAAGCATCTGCTGTGAATGACCTGGGTGTCCAGTGGCAACAGCTTCCTGGAACAGACACACCAGTACGTGGGGACAGGAACTCAAGCCTCGGGAGTCTGGATGCTGGGCCTGGATGCTGATAGGGGGAGTTCAAGAAGGAGTGGGGAGCAAAGACTCAAGCTCTCAAGGTTCTCAAGCTCCAAATGACTCAATTAGGCTGCAGTTGATTCTGAATCTGCAGAGGAGACCCTCCTGATGGTCAAATGGTGGGGAGGCATTTAGGAAAACTCCACTGATGACATTTTTTTTCGCGTATGTCTCCCAGGGTTTCTGAAGATTTCATTATCCTCATAAGTGAAATTCTTAAAATTACTGAAAGAAGGTGCTTATTGAAACCTATAGCTCTCCATCCCTTGGTAGGCTTTGATTTGAAACATTCAAAACACATCCAACAGCCTCTTCTCCCCTGAAGACAGGGGCTTTAATGTTTTAAAAAGAAAGGGAGAAAAGAAAAAGAAAAAAGCATGTCTCCTTACACTAGCCAGCTCCCTCCTCTTAAAGAAAAATGTTACCTAAAAATTAAGGTATTGAAGCCAAACTATAGTAGCAACCTTTTAAATCTCAGTCCTGCTCTTTGTTCTTAACGAACAAAGAAACATAATTCCTATAACCTAGAGCCATGAGTGCACACAGAATCAGAGCTGGACTGGAGCTGTAATTTAGGCCAGCCTTCTTATGCTGCAAATGAGGAAACTGAGGCTCAAAGAGTTTAAGGAATTTTAACAGTTAGCAAATGGCTAAGCTGGCCAGGTGTCCAGAGTCCAAATCTTTTTTAATAAAAGGAAAGAAAATCATTCTATTAGAGTAAGGAGAGGAGTGTTTAAAGGTGAGCAATTAACACAGGCTCCTTACCCTCTCCAGTTCAGTTGTGGATATGCACAATCAGGTCAGTTCTAGACAAAGCATATAAACTAATTGGAGAAGCAGTGTGAAGTGGACTGAAAAGAGCATCCACCCATTATAACAGATGACTGATAGAAGTAGAAGCTCCTACCTAGCTAACAAAGTGTGAAAATACAACCATGGCCCTAAAAGGACTCTGGAACTATGTAGTGCTATGAATACAGAGTGACCACAAACAAACAGGTCTCATGTGAGTGTTGGGTGGTGGCAGGTTCTCCCAGGGGAACTGTGTGTGCCAATGTAATGGACGAATAGTGTTCCTGTCCCTTCTCCTCCGTCCAGTCACTAGAGAAAACCACAGTGGTGGTCCAGGTTGGCACCGAAGAGTTCAAATGCCTTCCTCTTTCTTCCCCACTCCTCTCCAGAATAGAGGTTTAAAGTCATTATGCAAAACACAGTGTCAGGGCCTGCAAATGCACACCTCAGGAGCATGCACCCTGCTCCTACTTGAGAGCGAGACAGATCGAGCTCTCTTCTTCCCTTTTATAGTTTTTCTTCTCTTTACTTTTTTTTCCCATTCATTGCATCTTCTTGAATAGTACTAGAGAATTTTGGCATTTCACCATGTGCCCCAGTTTGGGCTCATTTGCTTCCCATACCCACATTCAAGGCTCATCTTCAGAGGACTATATTGGGCCACTGGAGGATTTCCCCACACATAGCCAGCTAAGAAGGCCTGAGAATTCACTTCTTCACAGATACCCTTAGCAAAGGTGGGCAGGTGTACAAGTGTGCAAGTCCAGCTCTCAGACAGCTCTGAGGGTAACTCAAAGCCAGAGTGCTTCTATCTAGCAAAGTGAAGCCACATCAGACCTTTGCCTGAGATTGCTCCTTTGCTTGCTGTTATCTCCTTCCCTGACCTGTAAATCTCTATAAGCAAATTCTTGCTTGTGCATCTACTTTTAGGGAACAAGACCTAGAATTCCCATATCTCTTTTATCTCCTTTGCAGCTGTTAAAAGATAGACCTGTGGGGAACCAGCAGTTAGCGTAATGGCTATGTCGCTGGACTCCCACGTAGTCGACCGCGGTTCACGTCCCAGACCTGGTGGCTTAAAACTCACACCGGGCGTGTGTGCATGCATGCCCAAGATCCCGAGAGGAGAATAGAGGAGAAGGGATTGTGGCGTGAACATCCCCCCTGGGGGGTGATTTCTCGCTTTCTGTCTCTCATATCTGTCTGACGAGTGCACGCGCCCTATAGCGAAAATCTCTCCAAAAAAAAAAAAAAAAAAAAAAAAAAAAAAGATAGACCTATAGTTATTTTTTGTTTGTGGGTAGGCGCTGCCCTGGCCAGGCCTAGAGGAGGCTTAACCTTTGTCTCTTTGTCTCTTGTATCTCCTTGGAGTACTTTTCCATCCAACCTTATTTTTAAAATTCTAGATAGATTATTAATGTCTGCCATGGGAAAGCAAATAGCCAGGGGAGGGCAAGCAAGCCCACATTTGAAGTATTTGCCATTCCCGGTCTAGAGGAGACAGTCCAAGAGGGTTGCTTTTATTCTAGGCCTTAAGTCAGGCTCTAGCTTAGTCCAAAGGAGTCCAGGGTTTATTATCCAACAAATAACAGTATACATTGATCTGGAATATTCCTTTTGCAGGATTTGTAGCAGCAGTGAGCAACTGATGGAGGGAATGGTATGGGGAGTTCTTGGGCCCACCTCATCATGAATACAAAGCATTGAATTAAGGGGCTAGAGGATGGGAAGGCAAGTCAGGAAGAGCTACTTTAGTGCAGACAAGCTCAGACAGCATCAGTTCAACTTAAGTTGGGCAAACCACCCTGAAGGTATAAATACCAAAGGCAGGTGGGATGCTTAGAACATGCCTGAACATCAAGCCAGTAATCAAATAACCATGCTTATATTAGGAGATGCTAAAGAGCATAGTCCATAAAGCAAGCTGGTATCAGGAATCCAGAAATAGAGCCCGTATCCTGGAAATCAGAGACATGAGACATAGTTCCACAATGACCCAGGAGGCTTTTTCACCCAAGTCTCTTTTTGTCCTCCCTCAATTTTGTTGAGGTATAGCAGAGACACAGTGTAGTACCCAAGCCTTAGGTGAATGAATTTTTACATATTGATGTAGCATTTCTATCACCCTGGAAGGATCTCCCATGCCCCTTCCTAGTGCACTCCCTTCAGTAGGCAAACACAATTCTGACTCCTATCACATAGACTGGCTTTGCCTGTTCTTGGAATTCATGTAAATAAAATGTAATGGTCTGGGCTCTTTTGTGCTGCTTTCTTTTGCTGAGTTTTACACCTATAAAATTCATCCATGTTGTTTCCCATATAACAAGTTTATTCTTTTTTGTTGCCATGCATCATTCCACTGTATGAGTATCTTCAATTTACTTATTCACTTGAATAGTTTCTAATATTTTACTGTCATGAATGGGGCTGCTAGGAACATTATTTTAATTATTGCCAAAGGACATGTGCACTCATAAAAGAGAGAGACAGAGAGCACTCCTAATTGAGTAAGGTTACACCATTACCCTTTTTTCCTCCATTTCTCTATCTCGTCTGGATTTGGAGCATACATGCACACACACCTGGCATTTTTCAAGCCACTAGGACCAGGATTCAAACGACAGTAGATTGTGTGGCATCCAGCTCCCAATGCTCAATACTTAATTAAGCACTGCCCTATAGAGTCAGTCTTATGAACATCCTCGTATGTGTTTTTGAAGGACATGTACTCTTTCCTTTGTTGAAAAATCTGGGAGTAGAATGTCTGGGTCATCAGAGATACGTATGTTTACCACTAATGATTTTCTTAACTAATTGTCCCAACTGATACTCCTACCAGCTCTGTATGAGAGTTCTACTTGACCCATATCCATATCAACTCTTAGTATTATCAGAGATTTTAGTCCTCTATGATAGGAGAATCTCACTATGGTTTTAATGTACATATCTCACCTAGGTCTATTTCTCATATAGGACTGACTTAGGTCCCCAAAGGTGGATGTCTCTTCCAAAGCATCTGGAAGTTACTTCTTTACCACTGACACATAGAGACTCACCTGGATCACAAGTGCCCCCAGGCACTTACAAATACAGCCATCTCTATATACAAGGGACAGATGAGGATTGCGAAAAGCAGAATTTACCATAAAACCTTAAGGGAGCCGATGGTCACAGGACTCGGACATATCGTTGACCTCAGGAGTTATCCTTTGCTCCCTGAACCTCCTCCTCCAAAGTGGAACTTCCAGATTTTTCTCCACATGTAACTCCTGCCAAGTGCTCAGTTTGGCCAGGAAGCCAAAATACCAAGTTAGCATGGAGAAAGGAGGCTGTGAAGATGGAGAAACAGAAAACAATACCCCGAGTGGACGGTATGCTGATCTATGCAAATCAAATATAAAAGCCAGAATGCAACCTTGAAGTGATAATGCTCTCCAGCTGTCACTTGTGGCTATCTCCATTCCAGAGAAAGCTGGGGCACTGGGGAACCAGCAGGCAACGTGGTTCAGTAAGAAGGATATGGTTGTCTTTTTTTTTTTTTTTTCTTTTAATCTGAGAGCAAAAGTTCATAGAATCCCTAGGAATCCATAAATTATGAAAGTCTGTTATTTTTCTAACTGGTTGTCCATTTGTGTTCAAATAAACAAGGGTAGCTTCCTCTGGTTGGTTTTTAGCTTCAGAGTCAGATGGCAGGAAGATGTCACTCTGTGGCATCTGCTGCAGATCTGGGAAGGACAACAGCAGCTATCTGAAGTATCTGCATGTGAAGGCAAAATGAGTATTTGATTCAGAATCAGTAGTCTGACCTGTAGCCCTAACTGCCACTGATCTTATGAACCTGGGCAAGTAACTTGCTCTCTGTGAGCCTCATTTTTCACATCTTTTGCGTGAACAGATTTGTCTAGGATCACCTCTAAGATCTCTTTCAAGGTCCAGAGTTCTCTGAGCCTGTGATTCTAGACAAGGCCCTTCAACCCAAATGCCAGAGTGAGTCACTCTGCCAAGATACCAACGAATCCATTCCCATGTAGAGCAATTAGAGGCCAGTTCCACACATCCAATATGACAGAAAGCCTGACCCAGATTCCATGCTATATCATTGAGCATTAAGACACAACAAGGGCTCCGTAGCGGCATAATGATGCATGCCTGGCTGATTTATTAAGCCTCTAGCTTAGAAGTGTATTGTTCCGTAATGCCTTGTAATTTAGGCAACGCTCCATGAAAAACACTTGTGGTGCCGGCAGTTGTGTTCAGATCCTGTTACACCCCACAACTTCCAACCTTCCTGTCTTCTTGCTGCAGCCTTCACTTCCCTTTCCACCCTGCTCAGAAGCTTGGCTGCCCCTGCGTGGATCACGCCTCTTTACAGAGCCAGTTCTCCCAAGGCTGTGGCGCCCCCTATTGGCACTGAGATTTTTGTCAACCACCCCAGCTCTGCAACATCAGCCACTAAACTGAGCAATGAAATCAATATCACTGCTGCTGTTATGTCAGAAAACCTTAACAGTGATGCCTGGAAGAATTACTGAGAGAGAAACAGAGGTGAGCCCCCACAATCTGTCCCTCGCTCAGCCCAATTTCCCGCATAGCCTGTGTCTCTACCTACCACATTTATATTTATTTGGGCTTCATGTGTTATCTAAGTTTCCCATTGAACTTTAAGTCCAAGGACAGCAAGACCTTGTCTGTCTTGTTCTTTATGGGATTGCAGCGCCTAGAGAGTCGCCTGGCATTAAGGAGGTACTCTGTAATATTTGCTCAAGGAATCATTTATTCATTCAATAAATAAATATGTCAGATGGTGGGAAGGGCTATCAAGCCAAATAAAGCAGAATAAAGAAAGAGGATGGAGGTGCTAAGAAAATAAGTATTGCTATTTCAAAAAGATGTCAGGGAGGGCTCTCTGGTAGTGATGCTAAAGCAGAAAAATAAAAAAAAAATGAGAAAATGAGTCACTCTGAGACTGGAAGTAGTTCTAGGTTTTGCCAGCAGATACAAAAGCCAAGCATGTTTGTAGACACCAGTGGGACTGAAGCAGAGAGCAAGAACAGAAGGCAAAAAGGGCCAAGAGGTACGAAGGACCAGATCACCTAGAGCAGCAGTCACCAACGTCCAACCCAACCTATCATATGCTTTTGTAAAGGAAGTTCTGTCCAGGACTCAGTTATACCCATTCATTCGCATACTGCCTGTGGCTGTTTTCATGTTTCAGCAGAGCCAGTTTACAGAGATACCGATGGCCCCCAAAGCAAAAGATTTTTAATATCTAACCCTTTACAAAAAAAAAAAAAAAAAAAAAAGTACTGGCTCTTGCCCTGAATCATTACAGGCCACTTTAAGGACTTTAACTTTCTCTGAAGAACATGAGAATCCATTAGGGACTTTTAGCAGAAGAGTGACATGAGCAGACTCACAATGTAGAAAGATCAGGGTGTCAGCTGAGTAAAGAGTAAATGGTAGGGGTGGAAGCAGGGAAATCAATTAGGAGATGAGAAATGAAGGTGGCCTGGACTGGAAATGTAATCAGATTAGAAGATGTGCAGAGTCTAGTGGTTCTCATAGTGAGGGTGAGCTGGGTATGTTCTGCCCTAATAGATTCTGGCCCTGAGCATCTGGGTTTATGTGAGAAGGTTAGGGAGTCATCAGAAAAATATAGGTTTTCCCCAAGGCAGGAAGGAAAGCACATCAATGACGTTAACAGTTCCAATGAGCAACTTTTCCAGTGACCTTCTTTTGGCTGCCTAGTCTAAGCTTGGACTGGGGTAGAGATGAGACCCTGGCTCACTTCCTGGTGCCTCTGGCGCATGATGGCTCCCCTCACTGAAGCGAACACTCCCATATTTTGTGGACTGGAATACAGGTCAGAAGGGCTCAGCCAGGGAGGCAGTGCTTACAGTGACAGCTGCTGACCAAAGACTTAAGAAATCAAAGGCTAGAAAATGGGGTAATGACAGAAGTGTTTTTGCTATAGGGCACGTGCGCTCGCCAGAAAGACAGAGAGACAGAAAGCGAGAAATCACTCCCCAGGGGGGATAGCCATGCTACAATCCGTTCTCCTCCATTCTCCTCTCGGGATCTTGGGCACACATGTACACCCCCCCCCCCCCCCCGCATGTGTTTAAGTCACTGGGTCTGGGACTTGAACCGTGGTCAACCACATGGGAGTCCAACAACATAACCATTATGCCAGCTGCTGGCCCTAAGGGTCAGACATTCTTATAATCAGCCCATGAACCATCAAGACTGGGAATGGGGTTTTCTGTCCCACTATCAACCTCTGCACCCCATATATAGGGGCCACCCTATAAATGACATGTGTTTTCCCCTTGCTTCTGTTCTTGATATCCTGTTAACCAGACTTCTACCACAGTTTGAAAGGAGCTCAGTGAGATCATGAAAAAGTCCAAGAAGTTCCTGAGAGAATGGGAATAAGAAAGAGTGTAGAAATAGTGTAACTGTAATTTATTAGCTGTGTAACCTAGAGGAAATCACTTACCCTCTCTGTCCCTCAATTTCAACATCTGCTAAATAAAGAGGATGAGATACAGGGCTGTTATTAGAATTGTAAATAATGCATAAGCTCCCAGCCTTTATCAGCAAGTGTTATTGATGAGACAAAACTGTGTGCTGGGAAGAGTGAGCATTGTTTTCCAGTTATGTAACTCTGAGAAAGGCAAATAGTTTTTCTCAGCTTCAAAATTTCCTTGCCTGGAAAATATAAATAAATAAATAAATAAAACACCACTGATACTACAGAAGTAAGAGAACTAAATTCGTTCAGTGCACAGAGCAGACATAAAGCACTACAGTAGGAGCACAAACAGCCCCCAACAGCCCAGATACCTTGTTACCTGTGAAAGTTCCTGATCTCCTGAAGTCAAGACCTTCATCAAGAGAATAGGAGGGAGACTTACAAAGCCACACTTACCCTCTCTGAGCCTGCTTTCTCACCTGTAAAATAGGGATAAATGGTCCCTGACTATGTTGTACGTTTATATAATGATGAGAATAAGAAACGAATTAATCAAGACCTTCTCTATCCAATAGATCACAAGTTCCTTCTCAGAGGCAGGAAAGTGGAAAAGGAGTGAGCAGAGAGTGTGGTTAGATAGCTTCCAGAGCTCACAGCTGGCCACAGTCAGTGGCCCCCACTCCAGACAGAAGGCCTTGCTGTCCTACCATCACAGGCTGCCTAGAGAACACAGGGGTATATACGAGTTCAAGGAGACCAATGGGGAGTCCTGAGAAGCCGGAGAGTCTGGGACCCCTTTTGGGGACCCTGCACATTATAAAAGAGCAATTTAGTTGGACGTAGAGGGTGCTCCCAAAGAGATATGGGAAAAGACAGCATATGACTCATGAAGGACACACAGTAAGAAGTGACACAGGAGCAACAGCAAGCTCAGGCCCTTGCTCCCAACTCCTTGCCAACATTTGAACTCCATCTGAACCACATAACTATAATTTATTAGCTTGCCAACATCCAGTTATGAATGTGGAGTTACTGGAGTCTGCTGTGCCCTCCACTCTTAAAGTGACATCCCTAAGAGACCACCCGTAACATGCTTATGGAGCACATCACAAGGGTCCCATAAATATCTGCTTTGTGAAAGAAACAAATGGATGAATAAACAAATGAATCAAGATATAAATACTGACGTTGCAAATATTTATGGTTGTTTCCTACAAACCTCAATTAATGCTCCTGTCATGAAATTGACACTTTGCTGTCCAAGTTCTAGACTAGAAAGTCAAAGGGACAGATGTCACCTGGGATCAACTCAACCTATGGCAATAGCAATGGCTTCTGAATTCACTTCCCAGGCTCATCGAGAGAGGTCAGATGAGAATGGGCATGACCGGGCATGCTTTAAATAAAATGGGATGTCTACAAGTAATTAAGCATCATAAAAACCTGAAGTTTACAGGAGCATCCATGGCCCCAATTTGAGGTCAAAGAGAAGAACACTGCATGCTTGGATCGAAGAGATGGAATTTTGATTCTCCATGCCAGCAAAGCATTGACTGGCATAGGGCCTATTCACAGGCATTCCTCTCCAAAGCCCCGTCTCTCAAGGCTGGGGATAGAGAAGAGTTGTAACAGACATAGCAGCAACAAAAATAGCAATGGAAAGAACAGTTATACTTAATGAGTGTTTACTAGGTGCATGGCTCCATGCTAAATGCCTCTCAGCATTATCTCATTAAGTCTCCAAACATCTGTTTCAGCTGGAAGTGGTACTGAAATTGTTGCTCAGTAAATATTCACTTCCCGTCTCCCTCCCTAGCAGGAATATATTTCCCTCTACCAATGTGGAACTTGGCCATGTAACTTGCTTTGGCCAATGAAAGGGCCACAGTGACAGCATATGAGCTCAAGCCTAAGAAGCATCACGGGTTCCCACTCACCCGTCTGGGAGCTTCAGAATTTCACCATTTTAAGAGCATGCTTCTAATCTCACTGTCCTCCAGCCTGGGCCCAGGATAACCCATATGGAGCAGACCCAAAGCCTGGGTCCCAGGCTCACTCTTCTGCAATCTGAAGAAGTATATCCCTATTTTTTTTTCTTTGAGAGGTTTACGCTATAAGGCGTGTGCGCTCACCAGACAGACAGAGACAGACAGAAAGATAGAAAACTAGAAATCACCCCCACCCCCAGGCGGGATGGCCACGCCGCAATCCCTTCTCCTCCATTCTCTCAGAATCTTGGACACACACGCACAAGTTTTAAGCCCAGCGTGAGTTTTAAGCCACCGGGTCTGAGACTCGAACCGTGGTCAACTACACAGGAGTCCAGTGACATAGCCATTACGCTAACTGTTGGTCCCATTCATATCCCTATTAACCAGCAGCCTTGTGAAAGAGAAATAAATGCTTATTGTGGGGTGCCACTGAGATGATGTGAATGTTTGCTATGCAGCAATAGCAGATTCATGATTAATTTTATAAGTGGGGGAATTATGGCTCAGAAAGGCTAAGTAAGTTATCTGAAGTTATCCAGCATACGAATGGAAGAACTCGGATCTCCCAGGTACTTGAAACATTGCATCGCTCTGCCTCCATCTTGTTATCTAAAGAGGTGCATTTTATGTTAAGCTATGTAGGAGACTAGCCAGAGCAATAAAAAATAAACAAGAACTTTCTGGACCTAGCCAGAGAGACACTGAGAGTGAGTCTAGAGTGGTGTTCTCTGCTCTAAAGAGATTTGTGTCTTTGTCCCCCGAGAGCCCTGCCACTCCTGCTGTCTCTAAGTTTGGGTCTAAAGCCATGAGGGGATCCTTCAGAAACCTACCCACAAAGCCAGGAGCAAATGCAGAGCTCCCACCACGTAATAGTAGGACTAACCCTCTCCCTACAGAAAATCTCCCATTATAACCCAGAAGAACTATTTCATAAGACCCCAACAGATGCCCAGTCTTCAGACGTGTGATAAATACTTACCTGAACATTCTGAAATACATTTTTAAAGTGAGTAGGGAAACGAGATGGTTAGGTCCAGCCACATTCCTGGTTTTTGTGAGTATGTTTGTTCTTAATTAGAAAGACTTCATGTGTGCAAAATGACATTTTTAATTCTTGGAAATGTATTCTGTCCCTCCCTCATTTACTTAGAGGTACACATTTCTTTCCTAAGGGGCCCTAGGATATTATTATCTCAGTCAGAGCTTCCTTTTTCACTCAAGCAATAGAAAATTAGTGAGGAAATGAACAAAGCAGTTGTTCATTAAATGTGATTCCCCAAAAGGGCACAGAAGCCCAGGGAATCCATCTAACAAATTATTCAGAACACCAATAAAACTCTGAGCCACAAGCTGAACTAAGAATATGAGAAGAGGCCTCGTCTGACATGCACACCAGGTACCAGGATTTCTGCTCTACTGGGCTTTCTGTCCCTGCCCCATCTCACAAATCCTTCCAGGTCCAGCCCTAAACCAAGATATCAATAGCACATTGGACTCTTCGGCATCTCACTGTGCTCTCCAGGGATCAAGTTAGCTGCTCATAACAGAAAGCCCACTTAACAGTGATGTGAATAGAATGGGGATGATTTTTACTTATGGAAGAAGTCCAGAGGTAGAAGGTTCCCAGCCTTGGTTTGGTAGCTAAATGTTACCTTTCTTGCATGATCACAAGGTGGCTGTTCCAGCTCCAGGTATTTTGTAGGCATTCCAGGCAAGAGGAAAGAAAACAGGGCCAGAAAAAGGGAAGGAAGATGCCTATCTTTGGGGCCATCAAGTGGCATGGTGATTTAAGCTACTGGACTCCCACATGGCCTACCACAGTTGGAGTTCCAAATCTGATGGTTTGAAAATCACCCCAGGAGTGTGTACATGTGTGCCCAAAATCCCAGGAGGAGAATGGAGGAGAAGGGATTTCAGTGTGGCCTATCCTTCTGGAGGAGTGGGGTAATTTCTCACTTTTCCTCTCACTGTCTCTCTCTAGCGAGCATACATGCCATAAGGCAAAAATTCTAAAAAGAAGAAAGAGAGAAAAAAAGAAGGAATTAAGGCAGGAAAAAACAAGGAGGGAAAGGAGAGAGGGAGGAAGGAAGAAAGGAAGGAAGGGAAGAAGAAAGAAAGAAAAAGAAAGCAAGAAGAAAAGAAAAGAAAGAAGAAAGGAAGAAGAAAGAAAGAGAAAAAGTAAGAAAGAGAGAGAGAGAGAGAGAAAGAAGGGGAAAGAAAGGAAGAAAAGTGTTCCCAGATATTCCCAGCAGACTTCTACTTACATGTCATCTGCTAGAACTGAGTGACATGGCCACCTGGCCACAGGGAAGCTGGGAAATGTAGTTTTGCAGATGAGTACACTGGTGGTCCCAACCAGTTAGCACTGGAGGAAGACAACTTGTGAAATGCTATTTCAAGACAAACTTCACTGACAAACTTCCCAAGCAAATTTTCAGGATTGGTATCAGCCTGGGTTGTCTGATTAAGTGTGAAAGACAGTTTCAAATTCATCTCATCTATTGTGTTAATCATTCATGTCAACAGCAAAGTTCAGAAAGAAAGGAGGCCTTGGGGTTTTCCTTTTAAGACGACAGCAGTTGTTTTAAGTAGCAAATGATTTTCATGTCTTTAATAAGCCACTAATAGAATTAGCCAAATGAAGGCAACGAATATGAAAGTCTAAAGTTATAACCCTAACATCTGCCAGAAAAAGGTAATCAGACAAATTGGGGTCCCCATAGTGGCAGATTTTTCTGGATTATCTGGATGAGGTTCTCAGAAGCCAAGCAAATTGCCTTGGGGCAGCTGCCCTGCACCACCCCATGAATACTTTGATGTAGTAGAATAAGGATTTCAAAATGCAAATGACTGTAAATGGATTATGACTAACGCAACCAAGAAAAGGAAGTGCTGCTGGCTGCCGAAAGAGCAGAAGGTGGTAATTCGCTGAGCGTCAACATCGCTTATTGCTGAGTAGGAAGACCGGCATTAGGATCGCAATACAATTAGAGGGGAGAAGGGAGGTGCTGTCAGCTCTGGGTGTATCTGTCTTCACTCCTAGAAGATGGTTTCACTGACAGAAATATAGATGTTTGTCATGCCTCCAATAAAGGGAATTTACAGAGAATTCTTTAGTGAATGTTAACTCCCTCACAAAGGCTGAATTTCTACATTTTTAATGAACTCTGGAAAAGATCCTGCCTGATAGACTCATTCTGCTGCACACAATCTGAGACAGAGCCGCCCGAAGGGAATGCAGTGGCCCAATTGCCTCCCTTGCTGGTGGAAGAAACCCCAGACCAGGCAGCATTTTATCATCTGTGCACTCGGCTCTCAGCCATGCAGCATTTTCTGTCAGTAGATTATTTTCTTCTTAGAGCATGGATGGGGGTGGTTTTGTTCTTGAGTCCTTGGCCATGTCTATTTTGTCTGTCAATGTCTCTTCTGTTCACGTTATTTAGAATATAATATAGATGGAATGCTATTCCAAACAAAAGCAAACAGGCAAGATACAAGTTTCCCAGGCTACTATAGCAAAGTACAGTAAGTTAGGTGGTTTAAAACAACAGACTTATTCTCTCACAGTTTGAAAAACTAGAAATCTGAAATTAAGGCAAAGCCATAATTTCTTTGAAGCCTTTAGGGACTAATCCTTTCTTGTGTTTTTCCCAGTTTCTGATGGTTACGTGTACTTCCTGCCATTCCTTGGTTTGTGTTGGGATCATTTTAATCTCTGCCTCCATCTTCACATGGTCATCTTAATCTATATATGTCTCTGCGTCCAAATCTGTCTCCTCTAAAGGCACATCAGACTTAGAGCTCACCCTAATCCAGCATGACTTTATTTTACTTGGTTACATCTGCAAACATCCTATCTCCATAAAGATCATGTTCACAAATACTAAAGGTTAGGACTTCAGTGTATCTTTTTTTAATTTTTGGGAGGCGATTGAAGAAAGGTGCTGCAGAGAAGCATAATCCAATGCACAAGATAATTCAAAACTCATTTTAAATAATTTTTTCAAACCTTTGGATTAACTTGATTTCTGCTCCCATCATGAGAGGATAAAGATGGCATAAACTGACACATGTAATCCCCTGAAGTCCTACTCATCACCTTAATAAGATTAAATATATTAATACTGAAGGTAGCAAGGTGTTCTGGAAAAAAACTCAGATGACACACGTAACACCTGAAGTCTAATATTGTCTTTGTCATTGGCCAAGTGTGAAACCTGAGTAAAGCCATTCACCTCTGTGAGCCTTCAGTTGTTAAAACTAAAAGGTGGGACTTGGACTGGATCAATGCTTCTTGAAGTATGAGATGTGTATTGTTAGTTGTGGACCAGGTGATTGTACTCAAAACCAATATTGCAGAAGTTGTACCAAAATTTTTTGCTATAAATTGCAGGCCACTGAACTTAGTTTAAGATCTAAAATAAGTTTTACTGCATAGAAAACCACCCTGAAATCTTTTAGTGGCACAATCGTCATTTATTAGTGTTCTCATGTCTATGGGTCTCTTGTCCTGCTGACCTGGGCTAGGGTACGCTGATCTTGGCTAAGCTTACTATTGCAGTTTGCAGACTGAGAAAGAATAGCTGATCACATGTGGGGTCATTGATTGGTTGTTGGTTGGTATCATGGGATGACTGGTACGTGTGTCTGTCATTGTCCAACAGGCCTAGGCTTATTCACATGCTAGTCAAATTTTCCAAAAACAGAGAGAGAAGAAAAACCCCAATGTGCATGTGCTTTTCAAGTCACTGCCAGCTTGACATTTACTATTTCTCATTGGCCAAAGGAAGTCATATGACCAAGACTGGACTCAGTGTGGGAGGGGGCTGCCCATGGGTGTGGGTACAGACACACATAGGCAGATTCATGGGCAATAATCCACTACCGGCTTAGTATATCTATAAAATGAGATGTTATGTATCTATTAGACATAGCACTAATCTCCCTTGTTAACAAACAAAAAGCATAACTCAGATTCAAAGTATTGGTGTCTAGTTAGAATTTAATAGCATCATTTAATTTTTGGTGTATTTATTTTGTGACTATCTTGTATTTAAGTGTTTTTTTTTTATTTATAGCTATAATATGCTGTTTCCTTTTAAATAAACTCATAATTTTTTCAAACTAATTATTTTCAAGAAATGAGTAAATAATAACACAATTGGCACATATATACTGCAAAATCATGACCAAAAATGACTGAAATGTGAAAAACACTGAGCCAAATGATACCCAAGTTCCCCACACCTGTTTTATAATCATGAAAGTGGAAAACAGGTCATGTCTCCAGAAACATGGCAGAATTTTATGACCAAAATATCACAAGTCATTAAAATAGTTTCAGTGCTGTTAAAGGAACTGACTTTTCACAGAGCTTGAAACAATGAACTGAATAGTAAAACTCAACTGTTTGGGACTAATTCTAATCAGATTGTGCCATGAAGCATATACTTGTCTATCATGCCACACAGACCCATGGTGATAATGACATGCCAGTATGATTCAGTCAAATATGATAGGATGAACATTCATTGGATCTTTAGTAGTTGATACTTTGGAAGGACGTACATTTCCTACTAAGAGAATGCCATTACCTAAAGAGATTCTGGATGTGTATTGCTAAATAGCCTTTAGGATTTGTTTTCAAAGCACTTAAGAAAGTCAATTTCATAACTTCTTTTTAAAATTTCCCTGAAGGTGCATGTACCTGCCAGACAGAGAGAGAGAGAGAGAAAGTGAGAAAGCATTTTCCCAGGGGAGCTGGTCATGCTGCAATCCTTTCTCTTCTGTTTCCCCCTCCTTTTGAGATTTTGAGTACACACACACACACACACACACACACACACACACACACACAATGTTTTTCAAGCCATTGAGCCTCACAGTCAGCCATGTGGGATCCAGCTATCTTAATCAACATGCCACCAACTAACCCAATAAGATTAATTTCTATGTCTTAGCTTTTTACCCCTTTTGATCATCTACTTTACTCACAGAATTATTCTAAATGATTTTGACAAATAAATAAATAATAAGTACAAAAGTGCATTTATTCAGCATCTCAATGCACCCACACGAAAGGATTAACTGGAAAGTCTGAACTATGATATTGGCAATAATTTGGTAATAATGTATAGACTCTTGAGGTAGTAATTTGAAGAGAATGACACCCATTTGTATAATTTCTGTAAGTTCATTTAAATATAACTGCTCATTACCATGTTTGTTCACACATAGATGCATCAAATAAGACTTATAAATTCACCCAAACATATGCCCACACATATATTCTACTTCAAAGGTATTGTCTTTTGTCTTCCCATTTTAGAGATGAGGCAGGGGCCAGCAGGTGATATGGTGGTTAAGGTACTGGACTTCCATGTGGTCGACAGTGGTTCAAGTTGTGGACCTGGAGGCTTGAAACTCACTCCCGATGCATGAGTATATGTGCCAAAACACTAAGAGGAGAATGGAGGAGAAGGGATTGCAGTGTGGCCATCCCCCAGGGGGGTGATTTCTCACTTTCTCTATCTCTCTCTCTCTCTCTCTCTCTCTCTCTCCTCAATCTCCCTCTCTCTGTCTCCCCAGCAAGTACAAGAGCCCTATAGCAAAAATCTCTTAAAAGAGAGAGAGAGATGAGGCAGATGACCCCAATTATGGAGAGCAAAAGATAAATGTCTTCCTGAAGCTAGAATTCTAATTCTCAGAACATAAATATAAAGCATGATCTCACATATGATTCAAAGACATACAATCTAACAACATGTAATCCATACACACAGCACAGGAACACTTGAAAGATATCTTTAAAATATACATCCTATATATGAAGTCAGTTCATAAATCCTATGTACAAGCTCAGTTCCATTTCCCTTCTCTTAATGTGCACATTCATTGATAGTTATCAGTGGCTCCCTCACATGCACATTCAAGTTCTGCACTTGGAGAATATGATGTCAGTTCTATAGTAACAATGATTTTCCATTTTTATATATAAAAGAAAAAGCAGCAACAAAAATTTTCCAACCCAAACACCAGCTGCTGTAGCTTAGTTTAAGATAATAAAATAGTAACTACTAATATAGCATGCATTCCTAAGCAAATAAAAGAAAGAAAAGTAAAATAGTATGTATATTTCATGTCAAGTCAACAAAGTGCCAAGATAGTTCAAAACCCACAGATCTAAACCCATCCCAGTCAAATTGGAAAAGAGTATTAGGCCTAAACTTTGATTGCACCCTACATAAAAGCTAATAAGTTAAATAGTTACTATATTGAGTGCACTGACAGAAAACATGAGACTCCTGGGTCAGAGGCAAAATACTGTGTTATTCAAGGCATAGCAAGAAGCATGAACATCAGTATGTATGTCAGTTCCCCATGTCCCCCAGTCCCATCGGAGCAAGGCTGTGGGGTCCAGATGGACGCTGGGCATGTAGTAGGTTTGCAGCACAGATGAGGGACATGCTGGGTTTCTTTTCAATTAATTTATTTCACAAGAATGAAAAAGAGAGAGAGACAAACACCCTCAACAGGGTCTCATACTGTGATCCCCATCAGTCTTCGTGGACAGCTAGTATCATGAGCACACATGCTTAGCAAGTACAGGTCTACTAGTGAACCAAACCCACAATCTCAACTATGGTTCCAGCTTCTCTTGAGCAGCATGTTACTGTTGCACCACCAAGCCAGTCCAGGAGCATGCTGCTTCATAGTAAGGAGTGAGCAAACCAATTCTCTCTCCCAAGTAGAGATGCTACCATGTACCTTAAGTTCACTCGTAGTAAATGTTGCCCAAAGAAATGGTCAGAGTCTCATTCTTTTTTTTTTCTCATTAAACTTTTTTTTTGTTTTGTTTTGGGGAGAATATAAAAGAAATATTTATTTACAAAAGTGACCTTTTACTATCGTGATCAATAAATTTCTACTGTTCCAGCTTACAAAAAGTCTTGTCTCTAGATGAAATAAGTGTCACATTTTCTTTTTTTGCCAGTTTACAAATATAACACCAGTAAACATTTTTATGAAGCAACACTTGAATCAAAATTGTGTATCATATTTATTTTTATTTGTAACATTCAATCATTGTTCATCACTACAGCTTGTAAAATAAATTGCCCAACATGAATACACTTCATACCAGACCAATTGAAGGTATCATACACATTATAATCAACAGACAATTCTCCATTTCTGTGTCCCCTAAATGTCTTCCCTCTCTATTTTACTCCTTGATTCCTTTCCTCTCACTCTCCTCTTCTCCCATCTTCCCACACTGTCTTCAGTACCTGTAACCATTCTCCATGCTTCTATATCCTCCAATCTTTCAACTTCTGTCATGGAGTATGGACAGTCAGTATATATTAAGTGGAAATTTACAATGTCTCTCATAGCCTGACTTGCTTCACTCAGCAGTAAATCTTCCATATTCATCCACTTCCTGTCAAAAGCCAGAGTCTTGTTTTTTTATGACTGAATAGTATTCCATAGAGTATATGTGCCACAATTTTTCAACCCACTTATCTGTTCATGGACATTTGGGGTGGTTCCATGTCCTAGCAGTCATGAATAATGCCACAATAAAGAGATGTGCAAGCACTTTTCTGACTGAACATTTTCCTATCCTTTGGGTAGATACCCAGGAACGGAATTGCTGGGTCATGTGGTAATTATATTTGTAGATCTTTGTGGAACCTCCATACTGCTCTCCACAGTATGTGGAGTGACTGTACTAACTTACATTCTCACCAACAGTGTGGGAGAGCTCCCTTTTCACCACAGCCTCATCAGTGTTTTTATTGTTTTGTTTTGTTTTGTTTTTCTTTTTTAATCTTAGTCATTCTGACTAAGGTTAAGTGATATCTCATTGTGCTTTTGATTTGCATCTCCTTTATCGAAATTCTGTGGCAGACTTTTGGTCAAGTTGTTTCCACTAAAATGTACTGATTTTAGAAACTAATAACTTAAAACTGCCACAAACATGCACACATACAAAATGATCCACAGAATGTTTTCCTTTCCTTCTAAAGCTTTTATGATGCATTGTTATCACTAACCAGTCTTTTACTATCAAACTTAAGTGGCCAATTGAGACCAACAGTTCTGAGACTATTTTTCCAGCACTGGTTTGGCAGGAATTAGGGGTAGTCATTTAGCCTTCTGAGCTTTCTGGTCAGACTTGATAACCTTGCCAACTCTAGCAGCCTTTGCCATTCTTAGCATACTCAGTGAGAAGTACAGGGATGCTCCGAGCCCATAGTGGATAACCTCTTCCGACAATAACTAGCCTTTTATTGTTAAGTAAGTTGTCTATTTGCAGCAAGGACAAACCTGTAGCAGTTATACTTATCCTCAGACGTAACATGCCATCTACCTACCTTTATGAATCATTTAAATTCTGGCTCACCTGTGGTGGTGTGTGCTAGTCGATGCTGCTACTCTGCGGGCTGAAGCCACCTGAGAGGCCAACTGGGTTCAATTCCCACGCCACCTTAAAAGTCAGGCACAGTGTTATGAACCTGTAAATCCAGTTACTATGGAGGCCAGGTAGCAAGACACTAAAAATAATTCCGTAAATCTGGTAGAGCATGTGGTTGTATACATGTATGTATTCCTTTCCCAGATGTATTTCTGAAAACTTGTGGGCAAGTCATATTTGTAAATCAAGTCATGTTTTGAACATCCTGGACGAGAGCCTCATAAGTGAATCCGTTTATAATAGAAATAGTCCTTCTCTAATTCATCTGTTTATAAATTTGTGGAGCTATAAATATTGAATTTTCTTAAAGCAATCCATACCCATACTGGTTCAACTCTTCCATTTGTAATGAGTTGTGGTAAATTATAAAAAGCAAATCTTTCAAGCGTGTCTGATTTGACCACACCCGTAAAAACAGTCATTGACCAAATGAATCCATCCCAATTTTAAAACTACATCTGTTTTCTTCTTTAAAATTTCCTATAACTATTTTTATGTACTTCAATTCCTAGGTCAAGCCAGATTCTGCCCTTTTGGGTTAAAGACCCTACTTTTGGGGATCAGTCAGTTTACTAAAGTCATTTCCCTGTGCACAATACATAATCCTCTACTATTCCACTCAGACACAAATTAGCAGAGTTGTTATAATAATTAAAAACCCATAAGGCACATGTGCTCCCAAGAGAGAGACTGAGAGAAAAAGAAATCATCCCTAAGGTGGGATGGCCACATTGTAGCCCCTTCTCTTCTGTTATCCTCTTGGGATATGGGGCATGTATGTACCCACCCCTGGCATGGTCAAGCCTCTGGGTCTGGGTTTCAAACCACAGAGTCAGCCTTGTGGGATCCACCATCTTAACAACCATGCCACCTGTTGGTCTTTGTGTTCCTTATTAATCTCTTTTACATATGTATTCTCTTTTTAAATTTTATTTATTTATTTGCTATAGGGCACAGAGAGAGAGAGGGAAGGAAAGTGAGAAAGCAAGCCTCCAGGTCTGGGACTCAAACCGCAGTAGGCCCTGTGGGAGTCCAACACCTTAACCACCATGCCATTTGTCAGTCCTTTTCTTTTATATTCTTAACCAAGATTTTCTCCCTGTCCTCCCAAGCCTCTGTTCTCTGACCAAGAATATGTTGTTCCCTTACTGATAAGAATTTGAAACCTCATCACTATTGCTCAGAGCAATGTGGCAAACCTACCAGCCTCTCCAGGATGAAAAATGTCTGCTATTCCCTTCAGTAGATTACATTTCACAAATGTATGAAGCATAGTCAGCAGCAGTGAAGTCAGGTCAAAGTGACATAAAATAGGATTTCCCTGCCATACAAGAAAAAACAAAAATACTAGTAATAACAAAGAAAATTTGTAGCACCTGCCAATGCTTCTTAACAGTCTCTATGAATTCATGGACCATGGAAGTTACAAAATAACTTTTGTTGAAAACAGGACTATACCTTATTTAGTATAATCTGATATCAAGTTTTATATTGTTACAACATCTTCTGACTTATAAAATATTTTCACATGCATGCTATCATTAGACACTCACTACAACTCTATGAGGAAGGTAAGATAAAAACACTTAGGTAAAAACAAGTAGAAAAGAGGCAACCTGTGGCCTAGTAGTTAATGTGGCTGGATCCCACATCACCAATGTGCTGTTCAAGTCCCAGACCCAGCACCTTGAGAAACACATCAGACACATGTGCATGCATACCCAAAATCCCAAAAGGAGGGCAAAATGAAGAAGAAGGAATTATGCTATGGCCATTCTCTATGAGGGATGCTTTCTCGCATTCCCTCTCTCTCTCTCTCTCTCTCTCTCTCTCTCTCTCTCTCTCTGTGCCTCTCTGTCTCTGATGAGCTGTGCCTTCTGGAAAATCTGAGGGAGAAAAAAGTAGAAAAAACCTGAGTTTCTTTCATGGAACATAAGCCCACCCTTATCCCCTTTCTTCTTCCCAATGCCTGGGCTCCATGCTTAGGAGCTGAAGGGTGGGAGGATGGGACCAACATGACCCCCACACAGTTCAATGTCCTCACCACAGTAATCACATAGATGGCCACCCAAGGAGTATAAGGGAGTTAAAATCATAAACACATCTCTTCCTTACAGGGCCAAGACACTTTGGCTAAAATGATCTGTCCCATTGCTCATTGCTTCACCCAGTAGGGTTTTGGAGCCACCGTGCCTACAGCTTTGTTTCAAGGTTTGGCCCGATATTTCCTCTCAATAGCCTAATTCATTGTCTCTCAGGATAGTTTGATTCTGTGTTTAGTTCTTAACTGGGATAATTTTCTCACCTATCTAGATTTGTGATACAGTAGATGTAACTTGGGGTTTGAAATTGTAGTGAATGACATTTCTTCAAAACAACATCTTGGTTTGTGCTATACTTACTTTCCTATCTTTCTTTTTTTTCTCTTCAGACCCTCCTAATAATTCTTTAAGAATCATTTTTGAATGGTATTGTGGTTATGTTTAAGAAAAACTTTGGGGGCCAGCAGGTGGTGTGGTGGTTAAAGGCGCTGGATTCCCAGATGGCCAGCTGCAGTTCAAGTCCCAGACTTGGCAGCTTGCTTTATCACTTTCCCTTTCTGTCTCTCTGGTCAAATTAAATAATAATAAATAAAGTTAAATAAAATAATTATTTTTAAAAATGAAAAATTTTGAGATAGTTCTTGTGTATTGAAGGATATGAAAATGCAGTAATGCAGGATTTGATCTAAAATAATCTGGTGGTGGGCTCAGTTTGCAGATGAATCAAAGAAGACAATAGAAGGTTAGCCATTTGTTGGTTTGGTAACTCCCACACATGGGTATAAAAGCAGCAATATGTGGCATGTACACGAATGAGCACAGGTGTGTTCCAATAAAATTTGGTTTATGGGCACTAAATTTTGACTTTCATATGATTTTCATATGTCACAAATATTATTCTTTTCATTTTTTTCCAACCACTTAAAAATGTAAAAACCAATCTCAGCTCATGGGCCGTACAAAAATAAGTTGAAGGCTGACTTTGATCCCTGGGAGCCAAAATGTGCTGACTCCTCCTCTAGGAAACTGACAAAGATACAGTGTCCATGTACTTATTCTCTCAACCTGCATGCTCAAAAAGCCCCCATTATGGTTCCCTGTAAAAATTTTTCTATTGTTTCTATAACAAAATATCCCAAATTTAATGGATTAAAATAACCCAAATCAATTCTCTTACAATTCTGGTGACCCAAAGTTGAACATGTGTTTTGTAGAGCTTAAATCAGAATGACAGCAGGTTCTTTTTAGAGGCTCCAGGGAGAAATCTGTTCCTTGCTTCTTCTAGCTTCCAGAGGCCACAGACACTTGTGGTTGTATCAGTCCAAGTTCTGCTTTTCTTGTCACATCTTCTCTGAGGCTGACTCTCCTGCCTCCCTCTTTTACTTACAAAGACTTCTGCAATGACATTGGACTCACAGAATAATCTCTCCATCTCAAAAGCCATACTTAGTCACATCCACAAAGTCTGATTTTCCACATAAAGAAATAAATTCCCAGGTTCCTGGGATTGGGACTCCTTGGACATCTTAGGGGCTGTTACACATGCGCCGGTTCAGACTTTCACAGTATTGGTAAATACAAAAGAAGGTGGCACCACTTAGCATGCTGACTGTGTCCACGGAGTGTGATTTCCTGTCCCCTCCTCACTACCTTTTATAAGAGGCTTCACCCCACACACAAGGGAAAAGCTGAAGTCAACAAATCCTCAGCTTCCCTCTATTATCACCTTATGAGTCATGACCATTAAATTAGACACTCCTCCAAGTAAGTGAGGTAAGTAAAAATAACTACTATGTCTCAGAAAACCCTCTCAATGTGGGCCCTGTTTTCCTCCTACTTATTTTCAAAGTTACACAAATTCTTCCCCAAGGTACAACAGAAATTTGCTTCCAGCTTCTTATCTATGCACAGCACAGACAATTGCATTATACCTAAGAGAATTAATGTGATTTAATTATATTATATTTGGGGGTCGTTTGATATCAAACTTCTTTTGTG
Organism: Tupaia tana; assembly: GCA_026018925.1. Classification (NCBI taxonomy): domain Eukaryota; kingdom Metazoa; phylum Chordata; class Mammalia; order Scandentia; family Tupaiidae; genus Tupaia; species Tupaia tana. The sequence continues at coordinate 21,817,250 of JAKSZU010000001.1, forward strand.
TAAGAAATTATTTCTTGGTGAAGTTAAACTCAGTTATTATGCTCATTCTTTATTCATTAAACTCATTAAGATCAGTAGGAACTGCTTATAAATAACTATACTATTGATTCGAAACATAGCAGATAAGTGAGGATATCCTAAGAGTGCAAGAACATCACGCTTCTTAGCTGTATTCTTGGGAATTCATATGTTGGGAATCTATGTGTAGCATACTTTGCACTAGACAGACACACCATTTAAAGTTCTCTCTGCTCTTGCAAAAAGAAGATGGACAATAAATGGATTACTATCTTTCTCAGGTATCTGTTGAAAGGAGCTAAAGCCAGGGCCACTACAGATGGATGTTAACTCCCCAAAGGCATCCCCTCAAAAAGGAAGTGGGCTGAAATTGGGCCCATGCTCTAACTACCAAGCTATACATTCTGGCATAGGGCTATCGAAAAGAAGGGAACCTTTTCTCAATTCACTCAGTTACTATACTCCCACAGACTCATGCAGCCCCACTTAGAGGAAATGCCTTTTCCTGCTTTGCAAAGATACTCCATGGACCAGCAGTGGCCATAGATAAAATCCACTTGGGCTAGCTAAAGCTAGCAAGGGAAAATTTTTGCAAGATTATAGGTACACTTCTTAGGACCCAAAAGGAAGATATTTTTATAGTTTTATCAACTGGACTAGGGAGAAATGTTCACATGTTGAAATATTCAGTTTGTAAGCTAAATAATGTCATTGAATATAAAAGAGAAAATAAAATAAAAAATGTAAAAAGAAGAAATCATTAAAAAAGAAAAAGTTTTCAATAGAAAGAGGTAATGACCATATAAACCAATATTTATTGTTACATGTAGTCTTCACCACAATCTTGTTAGATCAAAATAATGAATCTCATTCCATAGAAGCAGTCTCTTAGAGGTTAATAAACTTGCCAAAGATCATCCAGCTGGTAAGAGACAGAACATTCAAATCTAGATGTGTCTCTCTACAATGTCCCTGTGCTTCACTGCTTCACACAGCCTCCTTTCTCTACACATGTGATTGTTACTTCTCTTTTCCCATTTGTGCTGCTGTAACAAAATATCTGAGCCTAGGTAATTTACCAAGAATATAAGTTTACTTCACAGTTCACAGTTCTGGAATTTGGGAAATCCAAGATTAAGGTGTCAGAATTTAGTACCTAGTGAGGTCGTGTTATCCTCTTCCAAGATGAGAGTTTGTTGCTGAGTCCTCCAAAAGAGATGAGCTCGGTGCCCTTAGTGATGGAAGGGTGCAAGTAGAAAAGGACCTAAAGTCATTTCCTCTACCTTTTTTTTTTTTTTTTTTTTTGGAGAGATTTTCACTATAGGGCACGTGCGCTCGCCAGACAGAGACATAGAGACAGAAAGCGAGAAATCACCCCCCAGGGGGGATGGTCACGCCGCAATCCCTTCTCCTCCATTCTCCTCTCGGGATCTTGGGCACACACGCACATGCGCCTGGCGTGAGTTTTAAGCCACCGGGTCCGGGACGCGAACCGCGGTCGACTACGTGGGAGTCCAGTGACACAGCCATTATGCTAACTGCTGGTTCCCTCCTCTACCATTTTCATAAGACACTAATCCATTCATGAAGATGGAACTCTCGTGAATTAGTCACTTCCCAGAAGGCACTACCACAATTAAGTTTCAATACATGAATTTTGGAGGACACATTTAGACAATAGCAGTATTCTTAGAGATATTCATTGGTATGTCCTGTTCTCTTCCAGACACAGAGGAGGAATGCACTTTTCCTTGAAGTTAAGCATGTGTGTGTGATTTGCTTTGATTAATAAGCTCAATGTGTAACATCTAGTCAGAAGCTTATATGAGCCAGTGTGTGATTTGCAACTCCCACCTCCACTATAGTGACAAGAGAGATTCCAAGTGGTGATGGTACTGTAATCCCACCACCCTGAGAGACAACAGCATGGAGTAGAGTCTTCAGCCAACCTGCAACTATAACAAGTAAAAAATAAACTTGGGCTAATTTAAGCCACTAAGTTTGGGCTTATTTGTTAATACAGCATAACCCAGTCTATCCTGGCTAGTACAGCTATAAAGAGCCTGCCTCTACTTCTAACAACTAGTAAAACTTCTTACCTAGTAAATGAAACAAGTTCTCCCCTTTTCTTACTTGCCCAAATTCTGCTCATCTTTCATAGGCCAGCTAAAATTTCACCTACTCAGTAAGCTTCCCTTAGGCATTAATCTTTACTCCTTGTAATCACAACTATACTCATTATTGGTATCATATACATTAGAATCCAACCACATTGCCCATAACATATATCACATTGTATATTGCTTTAACTTGTTTCTTTCTTCTGGACATGTCTTAATTCTCCAACTAAATAATCAATCTTTTGGGGACAGAAATCGTGTTACATATATTTCTGCAGTCTCTAACAGAATGATCAGAATTTTGACGAGCGGAGCATAGAGACCCAATAAATAGCTATGACATCAAACAGTCCCAAAATATGTACATCAAAGAGGGAGGGCAAGACAAAGGAAGCAGCAAGTCTAACCCTTCCATCTTCTGCATACCTCAGCAGATTATGACTGTGGAACACTCTTCTATATGGAGGAGGGAAAGAGTTAAAATTTAATAGACTATATCCTGAGACAGCTAACATCTTTGGAGGTTATATTTCTCATTAATATAAAAGAGTTAATTATACATCTTGGAAATTCTATTCATGCCAAATCTTCTTTTAGGGTTAAGTCATGCATGATCCATTTATATTCAGGCATTAGCCCTGACAGTGTCTTGTTCCATAGGGCCGTCTCCCGTGCCTGCCCTAAAGATCCATGAGGGCTTTAGGAAGCTGTTCTCGTAGTGGAACATTTTGCTGAGAAGATGACCTACACTTTATATAACCAAAGGCAGAGCATAAATATTTTATAGCATGGAGTCCACGAAAACACATCTTCATTTCTGTAATGTGCTATCTCAGGACATATCACTGGGGGAACAGCACTTGCCTGAAAGATTCAACAGCTCCAATTTGCCATTGCTCATTAGCATGCCCCAGAGAACAAGCACAACAAATAATCCTAGATCCCTGCTGCTTGTGGGCTAGTTAATATAGACTGACCCCACAAAAGCAAGCCTTTCCACCTCATGAAAAAACCACCTTGTTTTGCAAAGCACATTTAACAAAGAATTGAACAATTTTGAATGGGAGGAGCCTTAGAGCCATCCTTTTTCCATGCACAAGAAAAGGAGGCTCGGAGAAATCATCAGAGCTCCCCAAAGCCACGCAGTGAGTTGGGTGAGACTCACACTTCGTCCTTCTCTGTTTCTGCCATAATCAAAAAATAAAAGCCCATGGGTAAAAGCAAGAATGGGGATTGCATCATGGTCACACTTATATTCCCAATTTTGAAGTAAAGCATCAGGTCATCACTGGGACTTTTCAGTAAGAAAAGCTATATGTAAATATCAGTAAATAACTTCAAAGTTCTCATTAATAATATACCATTCCCTAAATACCAAGCCTTACTGGAATCCCGCTCCTCGTATTGGTACATCTCCTACCATTAACTCTTCAATGAGGAAACCATTTCTTCGTAAGTGCTCTACAGTGATGAAGTTAGAGGCTGCAACTTAAATTCCATTTTCACACCATTTTTTCTTCACTGATCTCCCACGTTGTTCAAAATTGGTTATACCCACCCAGATCTCCTTAGCCAAGACATCAGCACACTGTGTAATTGAATTCTAAAATAAATAGCAAGGCCTCAATACAAAACCGACCTTTTGACTCAGAAAGTCCTTCAAAACTTTAACAGGACAAATAGAAAATTCTTAGTTGTGAGTTGCCAGTGAGATCAACAATAGGTTTGTTGTCCCTTTGTCAAGTCAAGCATACAAGGAAAGAAGGATTCCGTTTTTCACTTACTATCTGATGTTTCTTTTATGACTCTACACCAAGGATTGCAGGTTTGAGGTAATTGCTATATAACCCTGTTTTTAAATGTTCCTTTCAAATGTGGCATGAATTGTTCCGCGAACAGAGAAAGGATGGCCCCTTTGGAGGTGAGCCTAGTAGAAGTCCAGTAAAAGGAAAGCTGGAATCATGGGGCTCCTCAGCAATATTACACCTGGCCTTGGAAGGAAGAAGAGGGATCAAGTGATAAACAACTTTATTGCCTGAGAAATTCTAATTTAGAAAAAAAGAAGTCAAGCATTCAGCTGAAAATATTATTGAGTTAGTGATCACTGACCCAGCACAGCCTCTTCTAACTTCCCAGTGAAAGACTGACCCAGCACTGGGAAATGCCAAAATTCCCAGCAGCAAAAACAAGCATGAAGTCAATTCTAATTCCAGAATCCAGGAAAGTTCCTACTATGTTTTAGAGTCAACTACACTTGATACCCAAATTTCACTTTGTATCCTACGCAGGGTCCACCTCTATGAAACATAAGATGTCAGGGATTAAAGTGGAGGGGCCACTGAAAAGATATAGAACATACTTAAACCTTCCCCCCAATCAGGAAATAAAAGGTATGTACGAACCAGAGACCTGTGTAGGTACTGCTCCTTCACGGGACCACGATGTGGCTTTATCACAGGTTTCTATATTCCCCTAAAAAAAAAATTGACTTTCTATATCACCTACAAAAACAGACTTTTTGTGTTCCCTGAAAATGATATGAAAGAGTTACCCACAGCTACTGCATCCTGGGAAGTGTGATCTCCCAACACAGCCTTTTGGAGGTGGAGAGAGTAGAGACAAGAACCCTGATGGAGCATTCTGGGAATTGTCTTTGTGCCTACGTTGCTTCCCCGTGTCTTAAAGCCATGCTTCTTCTCTGACACGTTGTCTAAGGCTGCTTCGCTGCTACAGTGGCTGAGCTGAGTGGTTTAACTCCAACAATCCAATGGAAAGATCCTGAAATCGTCACTATCTGACCCGTTATGGAAGAAGTTTACTGACCCCTAATTTCACACATTATCATCGCACCATAAATTCTCTTCAGACCCTTTGCAGTTCATTTTTTTCACACCTGCACCCATCCTGGGCCACCGCTCATCTTACTTTGCTTATAGATTAAGTGTCCTTGTTTTATAAATAAATACAAATGAAAACACATCATATACAGCCTTCTTATCTGGCTTTTTTTTTTCTCAAAGAGTATCTGTGAACTATATCCATGTCGTTACATATATCAGTGATTTGCTGGCTTTTATTGCTGAGTAGTATTCCATTGTATGAATATACCACGGTTTGTTTATCCCTCCACTCATTGATGATTAAGCTGTTCCCACTTCTTAGTTATTATATATAAAGCTGCTGCTGTCATTCACATACAAGTCTTTTGTATATAAGTCATAAACAAGTCTCTTAGCTAAATACTTAGCAGAATTGCTAGGTCACATCGTAGGTAAATGCTTAACTCTGTAAGAAACTACCAACCTTTTTGATCCTCTTAAAAGCAGTATATCAGACTTCCAGTTGCATTACATCTTGACTCACACTTGGTATTGTCAGTTTCTGTTTGTTATTTCCTTGATGAGAGAGAGACAGCACCCTTGTAGGGTTCTGACACCATGATTCCCCTTCAGCCACCCCTGGATCATGGACATCTGTATCTGACATATTCAGGGAGGTCTCCAGACTTGATCAGGGAACCGTCCATGTGAGATTGACTTACAGAGAGTGATATTTTATCAAGGCACCACCATCTAGCCTCTGGTGTTGTTAATTTAAACCAGTTTCAAGTTTTAATTTGGGCTCCTCTCATGACTAACGATGCTGAATATCTGTCACTGTGGTATTGGCTATTCATATAGCTTTTGTGAAATACCTAAACTGTGAATGTCATAACTATTCCTGATTTTCTTTTTCCTTCAGCTACTTGGAAGCTTAGAACTAAATTAGAGGCCTAAATATAACAACTATACAGTACCCCCTGGCATTTGGGGGCCCCCATCTGAGTCTTGTTTTTATCATTTCTTTGTCCCCTTATCTCCTTTCTTTTCCAGTTTTGTTTTGTTTTGTTTTGTTGTTGTCATAGGGCACATGCACTCACCAGTGAGAGAGACAGAAAAGGAAAGTAAGAAATCAACCCCCCCCCCCCAGGAGAAATGACCCATGCAGCAATCTCTTCTCCTCCATTTGACTCTGGGACTTTGGCATGCATACACATAGGCCTAGCATGATTCCCAAGTTGCCAGGTCCAAGACTCGAACCGTGATTGGCCATGTGTGAGTCCAGCACCTTAATCACCACATCACATGCCTACTACACTTTCCCAATATTTTCATCTATTTCATCTTTGTCCTGTGTTTTTCAATTTGTTTAGCATGATTCAAGTCTTATATTGGAAGGAGGCAAGTGACAGCCAAATTAAAAAAGGAGAGAATTAGTTGGCTTGCCTCCTATGTGTCAGGAACTCTGCTAGACACTAGAAAGACAAAGAGGAACATGTCCCTGTCCTCCAGGAATTCACAGGGGAAAAAGCCAGTGATTATAACATAAGGCAACAAATACAGCAACTGAGTTACCCCGAAGAAAAGTGAACATGGGAGGTGAGGGGCAGGTAACGTCTTATAGGAGATGACTCTTGACTAAATATGAATAAGTCAGTATTGCCCAGGAAGAGAAGAACTGACGGTGGATATGGGAATTTGAGAATGAATATTGCAAAATTAGGGACTATCTACTGCAAGAGGACATGGTGCATTCTAGGAATGCACAGAAGTTAGCACAACTGAAACACAGGTGGGGAAGGTCAGGAAAGCAGAGCTGGTCAGGTGACATATAACATTACAATGCAAGTCACATAATCACATGACCAAACCCAAACGCAAGGAGCAGGGAAACATCACACTTCTTTAGTGACAGAAAGCGCAAACTGGACAGGATGTGGCCATGAAGGAGCAGAAACCTCAGGCCATTCAGGCAGTCCACTACAGTGGCATCCTTTGGGAGAAGGTGATTAGTATAGCCAGCAAAAATCAGGACAAAAAGAAATCAGGAAAGAGATGAATTGGATTTCTAAACCACCTCTGGGTATAAATGACAGCCTGACTGATGTGGTTCCATACAGGGAAATACCAGAGTAGCACAGAACATTTGGTTTGTTCCAGAAATTCATCTCTAAATAGCTACAGCTCAGGTACAATGGACAATGAAGTGTACTGGGACCCCATCGAAATGAAAATCTACCAAATGATGGTAGGTATCACACTGTTCTCTAGATTGAATTTTTTGTATTTAGAACTAAAACAGAGATTAGACCTCAAAAATTCACGTCAGCAGTAATTCCATTGCCCCATTATCATTAAGCGTGTGATTATAACTATCGCATAATTGAACTGTAACTGGTGCTAATGCAATTGCATTGTTAAAAAATATTTCTGCACACCACACTTATCCCAGTACTAGTTAACTTCTATGCTAATGTCCTGGCACATGTGACTAATAATGGAATGAGTTATAACTGTGTGTTTGGATCACATTACATTGCTTCAAGTGTATCGTAATATTTTATAGCTTAATGGAGAATCTGGCTTATAGCAATACAGGAAAAATAAATCTCAGCCAATCATCATCCATTTAAAAAAAATCTACATTCAGCAGCTGACAAAGTTTTAACCATCAATAACAATTACTCTGAAACCTTTCTGACACAATAGGTAGATATTTAATATCAATAACATAAAATACACCCACACTAATGGAGATATATTAAGATATTGATTAGTTATGCAAGAAAGTTTATGCTTATTTCATTCCCGCCAGTAATTATGAGCAGGCTATTGACTACTCCCTGAACCACATCTTTTAGTCCATTTCCCTTTCTCCACCCAAGAGTACACTTGGCTGGCAGATCATCAGAACAAACAGACATTCCTAGAAAATGCGAACCATATGTGCAACCCAGAGCAGCAAGCATTTGCTGAATGCCTACTAGGTGCATGTTAACTGAGTTGGGGGGTGCGGGCCTATGCAGCAGAAAGGTGCAGTCCCATTGGTCAGGTGCTTAAAGTCTAATGGGAGAGACAGATAGAACCGCGGAACACAGGGCAGGGAAAGTTGGGGTTGGGGGCATGCTGAGAGGAAGCTAAGCCAGCCGGATGGGGAACTGAACGGCAGACTAATGACTATAACATGAGGCTTAGGAAGCAGAGGCAGAGCTGAGAGGAGCAGGGGAGCTAGAGCACGGGCTCTGAGAGTAGTGCCTTTTCAACATTTTTCTTGTGTTAGTACATGGACATGACAGTTGCTAGGACTCTAAGGGGAAAAGACGTTAAAAGAAGTAATGTGAAAGCAAGACCTGGAGATGTGTACTACAAAGGCCATGGGAGACTGGGAGCTGCCTTACAGATTCACTAAACCAACCACGGGCCAGCCCTTGTGCTGTGCCCAGCCCAGCTCTCCACGAGGACCCTAGGGCCTAGCTATTCCTCCCAAGATGGAGGTCAGTCCCTTACAAGAAGCACAAGTGTTTTAGGGCTTGAAAAAGGAAATTCTTAAGACCGAGGGTGAGTAGAAATAGGCAGTGGGAGTTCAAAAGTGACTCTGTGAAGTAGAGGTAATTGGGAAGTAAGTAAGTAAACAATGCGAGAAAGAACTATTCTTTTGGTGTTCTAGTCACTACAAATGTATCAAAGTAACTTTATCTCTCTCTCTCTCTCTCTCTCTCTCTCTCTCTCTCTCTCTCTCTCACTTCTTGGCTTTCCTGGCTTGTAGTTTCCATGAAAACACCTAGAGGTGGTGATCCCTGTCCCCAAGATGGTCCTGGATTCCCACTTCCTATATATAAGATGTGATGAACACAGTGGTCTTGAGGGGTCTCAGAGTGGGCTAAAGAGTCAGAGCCACCAATTTCTGACAGCAAATATCCTACCCAACAACCACTCTGAACACAGTGAATCACCATATCCCATCAAGCAACAGGAAACCTAATGGTGAAGGTGCCATCTCTGCTCTGCTAGGTTTTCCAAGAATGAAGTTCATTTTCAATGCAAAGCAACATGAAGAGAACATTCTTCTAGCATGGAAGACATGGGCCAATTCCCCCAGGCAATGGGAAATGGCAACAACTGACAGTTTGATGTTATTTTTTTTTTAAATGCCTGGGGAAAAAAAATGGAAAATTCCCATTTTCTCATATTCCCTTGAATGATACAGAGGTAAATGAAGAAAAAGAAGACATTTAAAATATGATCTGTTTTCTTGTGTGCAGGCTGCTTAGAATGCCAATGCCTCCAGGCTACAGGGGAATTCAGATGAGAAACTTTTCTTCATTCCAAATTAAAAACAAGAGAACTAGACCTCAAGGCTATTTCTGCCTTGAAACTCTTCCTCCAACATGGTGTTTCACAATTACAGCATAACTATTAACAAAGAATGATTTTCTTTTAACTGGGATTGGAAATGAAACACAGACACCCTGCTGGTCACTTTTGGTGGCAAAGTTGTTGCAAAGCAAATAATAAAGTATTCGGAGCTTACTATGGTTTTCCTATCAGAGCCAGTCAACAAGAAGTTTATACATACTATTTTGCACAAAACCTAATTTTCTGCCTTGATGCTCAGGGAGGGGCCTCTGCCTCACTACAGGGCCTATAAAGCACTCCCTGTACATTAAGGTATCGTCAATTCAATGATAGTAATGAAAAATCTCTAAAGCTCATCAGGGCCCCATAACTGCCTCTGCCTAAAATCATCGTAATTGGAGGCAAATGTTAATGCATCTTTCTATTGCTGGTCCTTGATGTCCCACCTAAAGTTTCATTGAGTCCTTCTAACTCCTAACCATGACATTGGAGTATCTGTCTCAACTAGATGATGAGCTTCTGAGAGCTAGACATGTCATCTTTCTGTTCTCGGCTACTACCTGCATTCTGGCAGGCAACTAGCATGTGCTTACAAAATAAATGATGTAGAACTTGATGCCCAGTAAGTTCATGCCCTGGCCAGTATAAAGGTTAGTTTTGGATGTCCATTTCACCAGGCTAAGGAACAACTAGAAACATGAAAAAGCATTATTCTCAATGTGCCCATAGGAGTGTCTCCAGAGGAGGTTGATATGCAATTCAGTGTAGACAAGGTGGGAAAGATCCGTTCTCAGTGTGGACAGGGACAATCCAGTTAACAAGGGGCCCAGAGAGAACATATACAGAAGATGAATAGGGTCTCTGGAGAAAGCGAGGTAGACTGCTATTAGTTGGAAATGAGAAGATAAGGCTCACCACCTTTGGGCTCCAGCAGCCCCACCACACACCTTTGGTTCTCAGGTTTTTGATTCCAGGCTGAGATTTACATCATCTGCTTCCTAGCGCCTGAAGTCCTCGGACTTGTACTGACCCACGCTAGCAGCACCCCAGGATTTCCAGCTTGCAGATGGCCTATTTTGGGACCTCTCAGCTGCCATAATCACGTGAGCCAACTCTCCCAATAAATCCTCTCTTGCATTTCTGCACATACCCTATTGGTTCTGTCTTCCTGCAGAGCTCTGACTAACACAGCCAGGATCACAACTAGTTGGTAGCAGCATCAACCCAGGTCTTCCAGTTCCTAGCAGTCTGTGTTCCCTTCTTAATGCGTAGAAAGAGATTAAAGATTATTAATAATGCCTCTCATTTATTGAATACTAGTTATGTGCCATATTCTTCCCCCAGGACCCTGCATACATTGTTAATTTAATCTCCATTACAACCCTACATGATAGGTAGCCCCCACTTTACAAATGCCAAACCAAAGGCCTTTGTCCAAGCACATGGAGCAAGTAAATGCCAGAGCTACTGGGCAAGCCTGGATCAGACTGGCCCCACATCCCAGGCCTGTATACCCCCGGATCATCACCCTAATCAACACAAACCAGGAACATTTGTGGGTATTAATCATGAGTGACATGAAACCCTGAAATGACTAAATAAATGGTTGATGTATTTTTTTGAAGATGTAAAAGTCAATTTCCTTCTGGTGAGAATTTTATTTAACCAATCAGAGTCAAAAGTAGGTAAGTAGAGAAAAATAGGAGTTGGGAGAAGCTGTATACCTGTTTAAATAGTATTAAGGTACAAACTGCTGTTTTAGAATTCTTCCCCAATTTTCTCTGCCTGAGAATTGGGAACACCCAAGGGATTCTGGGAGCAGCTGTCTGTTATGTACCTTAGTCTTGAGAAATTAGTCATTTAAAAGACTCATAAAAATAAGCAAACTTTCAAAAGCCTAGGCCTACATCTCTCTCTCTAAGAAATCCAACAAAGAACTCCTGCTAAGAGATTGTCACAAACATACAAAGAATCACGTTACTGCCACAGTGGTTTTTTACCTACAGTTTGGAAATGTGAGCTTTTCTGTTCAAATGTGGTTGAAATTTGTTGGAACTGGAAAATAGATTATTCTTTTCTTAAAAGAGCGTACCGACTGCTCTGTGGCTAGCACAAACAGGTTTTATCTTGACTGACTTAGACTCTACTTGTGTCAGATTGGACCGAACAATATGTCTGGTCTGATTTCCCAGTCTCATCTAGACAGCCAGGATCACGTGGGCTTTGGTGATTTGAGCACCAGGAGGCCAAATGCTGGCCTTGAGGCTCAAGCTTCATAAGCAAGAGTAAGAACTCCCATCAAGTTAGGATCATACCGACTATTCGAATAGAACAGAACTGGGGATAAGTCAGACTGATCTCATTTTTGTATGAGGAAACTGAGGCCTAGAGAGAAGTAATCTATCGACTTATTAACTGGTCCAAAAAAAGAGTTCAATCATGCCAGAGTCTTGAGATGGCCAAAGCTAGTCCAGCAGAATTGCTATGTTTGTTGTTATTGTTGTTTCTTTGGAATTAGTTACAAATATTTCAATATTAGAAAGTTCAATATGATGTTCCTAACCATAGAATTACTGTGTTCAGCAATTCCACTTCTGGGTATACTGACAAAAAGATCAAAAACAGGTCATTTAAACAGATACTTGTACGCTCGTGGTCACAGTATCATCATTCACGATAGAAGGCAGAGTAACCCAAGTGTCTACCAACAGATGAATGGATACATAAAATTTGGTGTGTACATACATATGAGGAATATTACTCAACCTTAAAAAGGAAGGAAATTCTGAATGCATGCTGCAACATGAATGAATCTTGAAACTATTATCATACGAGAAATAAACCGGTCACCAAAACAATAAATATGGTATGATTCTACTTATGTGAGATATCTAGAGTGGTCAAATTCATAAAGACAAAAAGTAGGTTAGTGGTTATCAAGGGTGAGAGGTGGGGGGCAGGGGGATGAAGACTTACTATTTCATGGATATAGAATTTCAGTTTAGGAAGATGAAAAATTCAAGTTATGGAGGTGGATGGTGGTTATAGTTGCACAACAATGTGAATGCCCTTACTGCCACTGAAAAATGGTTGAATGGTAAATTTTATATTATGTATATTTTGTCACATTGAAATACTTAGAAACTCTTCCATATAAATATCTAGGCATCCAATGTCATTTGAAAACTAGAAGGGCTGGTGACATTGGGCATATGTACCCACAGAGATTTGTGCAACAGCTACCCCCTTTACACAGAGCAGACATTTTCCTGCTTAGGGTGGCCAGCTCCTACTTCCGCTTTACCCATATCCCTTCTTGTCAGTACATCCAGGTTCCCCAAGGCACTGGTCCTCAGACTTGGCTACACATTGGAATCAATTGAAGAGCATTCAAAAAATATTGCATTTGCAGGCTTCTCCCAGATAAATAAATCAGAATCTCTGAAGGGTAGATCAAGACACTGGTCAGTTTTAAAAGCTCCCAGGTGATTCTAACATAAGATCTAAGGGCTACTAACTTAGGGTTCCAATTCTAGGTCTTGGCTGCATATTGGTATCCCCTGAAGGACTTTAGAAACTACTGACATCTCTCCCTGTAGGTTCTGACTTAATTGGTATAAAGTATGGCTGAAGATCAAGATTTTTTTAAAGTCCACTGGGTGATTGACTATATAGCAAAGATTAAGATCCACTGCAACAGACATTTGAGTTCATAGCCCCAGCTATGCACATACAGCACTCATTTTCCCTTCCCCACCAAAATAAATATATACACAATACATACATTATTATTACATTATGTATTACATATATATGTATATAACCGTACATGCAAACATCTTATTAAGCACACATATATATTAGTCCAGTGAGATCACTACCTCAAGGGGGTCATAAAGATAAATCAACAAATCATACACACCCACAACTCTCTCCCTCTCCATCAGCTGTATTACTGTCCATGGTAGATGCTACACTTAGCCCATAGTCCACAGATAAACCATTGCAAGGCTTAGAGAACAGTTTTCACATTGGTATTCAAGTGATGAATGATTTGAGTAACTATGGCCTTCTTGGGATAGGAAACAAAAACTACTGTTTCTTGTACACTTGTTGCACCCACACATTTTTCTTAGTTATCTTACTTAAGTCTCCCAGCAACAGCATGAGGGAGACACTGACATCCTCCTTTTAGATGAGGTAAGTGTAAAGACCCAACCGTGATTACTTTGAAGAGAACACCACTCCTTTGAATTTATAAGTTCTGGAGTTTTTCTTAAAATCAGCCATAATCTTTTACAATCACACCTTGTATGTTCCCAAAATGTTCTGTTAAATAGGATTTTTGTAATGTGATTCTCATTTTAAAGGCACTGAGGGAATTTGGTATTTTTAGGGAACACTTCAGAGAACCTTTTATAAAACAAATAGCCTTTAGTGCTGTGAACACTAAACTCTTAATGTAGCTATTTTGTGAGTTAGGTGTTTTTGCAGACCTGATTTTTTTTTCTTTTTTTCTTTTTTTTTTTTAACCATTTACTGAATCTTTTTCCAATGTGTATCCCAAAAAGCATGTGAGTAAATAAGAGAAGTTTTAAGGAAATAAGTGCTCAGTATAGACGTAATAAGCTTTTAAAGGCTTCCCTCTGAACAAAAATAATGATTAAGCTTCATCTTTCTTCCATTTTTTCAGTTGCAAAATTTGAATAATTCCTTCCTAGAGGAATGTCTGAATCTAATAGAATTTAAGACCGCATCTCTTCATCCTACCTAAATGGTCTTTCTGTAATCAGTTTTCTGTCATTGTGGCAGATGGGCTGACTGTCTGATGAGGGACTGGGGGGATTTAGTTGGCTAGAATAACAGCCTAAACCATCCCTAACTCAACTGACTGTACTGTAGTCCACTGTTAATATCACAAGAAAAAACTAATTAAGCTGAAAATGGTCTAGCTGGTTGCACCATAAGCAGAGAAATGGGGGCACAGAACTTTAGAACAGAATGTTCCTTTAAAAAGAGAACTGAAAAGTAATTTGCTCTACAACTTAGCAACCAACTGCAGCTGTTACAGCCTCAGGCTCTAACAGAGATAAGCTCTCAGGATCTACTGGCAAAGGAAGGGGATGGGATGTAGAACAAACCCATGCCACTGGGCTAAAACTCAGGAGACATTGCATGTTAAAATTTGGATGGTCTTCCTTCAGAGGTTGACTTCTAAATGTTCAGAACTTGACATTTTATGTTTTGCTCCCTAGGCAGCCTATAGCTATTTATTGAATAGAACAGATAAGTTCTACTGATGTCTGGGTCCTAAGATGAGGAACAAGGCAGGAGAAAAAGGAAGTGAAGAAGGTAGAGGTATAAAAGGAATAGAATATAGATGTAGAAAGAGGAGTATGTCGGCACGGAATAAAAACATTATTGTGTTTGAAATTTCTCTACCTCACTTTCTGAACTGATTTCTCCATATTTCAACAGGACTACACACTCCCCACCCAGTGCTAAAAGCAGCTTTATCTGCTTATATCAGAGTTCCACTGGGAATAGAGGAGGAACTCCCATAGGACTAACCCTGTCATGGATAACAACTATAAACTCTTGACAAAATGTAAGATTAACCTTAAAGTTTTAGAAAGAAACCAAAATGGTGAGAAAATGGAGAAGAGTAGAGGGAAAAGAATACTAATTTTACAGATTTTTCTTTTCCTTCTGGACTCAGTACTAGACCAGGCAGATAAAACTGGGATAGAAAGTTAGAGGTCATCTGAACAGTGAGCAGACTTTGAGGTAACCACAGCACCTGGGAAGCAAGACAGGAAATTATAGATGTGATAGGGCAAAAAGCAGGGAGTTTTAAATTATGCATGGAAACTATGCCCAAATCTCTGGCTCACCCTTTAAGCTAAAAGAACTCAATAGATATTTCATCTTTTGCCTACTTCAAGGGAGAAAGAGTCTGGAGTCTGAGTCTAACTAATGCTGCTAAAACAAACAAACAAACAAAATCAATAGTCTTTAGAGGAACATAACAGAACCCAGAACCTACTCCAGTACATGTACATACTTGCAGATTGTGTTCAAAATGTCATCCGAAATTACTAGCCATATCATAATAGAGGAAAATGTTGCCTATACTCAAAGTAAAAGGTAATCATGACACCAAAAAGATCCAGGTGTTAGAATTAGCAAATAAGGACTTAAAAGCAGTTTCTGTAACTATAATCAAGAGTTAAAGGGAGAAATGTCTCATAGTGAAGCACAAATAGACTGTTTCAGTGGAGAAATAAAAACTATTTTTAAAAATTTAGGCCTAGCTGCAGTAGCATACTCAGTAGGCACCGCTGTACAAGCCTAGGGCCCATGGAGGTCCAGAAGCAACTCCCAGCACATTCTGAACAGGCCAAGCACCACAGAGCATTCCTGCAATCCTAGCTAACTAGGAGGCTAGGGCGGAGAACTTTAACAGCAAATCACTGTCAAAAACAAACAAAAAAACCTCACTCTTTCTCTCCTACTCCCTCTTCTTCTCTTTCATAATAATAAATAAATAAAATTCTAGCACAATACTAAAAAACATAACATCTGAAATAAAAATTTCACCATAATAGTTTAACAAGAGACTAGACATAAGATAAAGAGCCTGTGAACATAAATAAAAATCAATAGAAATAATCCAGACTAAAAAGAGAGGTAAAAATTATTTTTAAAAATAAACTACATTGGAACCAGCAGATAGCATCATGGTTATGCTGCTGGACTCCCATGTAGTCGACCATGATTCAAGTCCCAAACCTGATGGCTTAAAACTCATGCCAGCTGCGTGTGTATGCGTGCCCAGGATCCCAAGAAGAGGATGGAGAAGAAGGAATAGTGATGTAGCCATCCCCCCTGGGGGGTTATTTCTTGCTTTCTGTCTCTCTATCTCTGTCTCTCTATCTCTGTCTTTCTAGGGAGTGCACTCACCTTATAGCAAAAATCTCTCTCTAAAATAAAAAAAAAGGAAGAACTATATCTAAGGATCCAAAATACATGTAATTGGAATTCTAAAAGGAAAGCAGAGCAAGAAAATAAGGTATAAAAAATATTTGAAACTATAATGACCCCAAATTTCCCAGATTTGGGAAAGGACATTAACTTTGCAGATTGAAAAGGTTCATTAAACCAAAGCAGAATAAATGCAAAGAAAAACACAGCCACACATATCATGGTCAAACTGCTGAAACCAAAGGTAAAAACATCTTGAATGCCATCAGTGAAAAGCAACACTTTATATACAAAGGAAGAGTCACATGAATGATCACTGACCTCTGACCTCTGACCAGAAAAAAGAAATGAATGCCAAAAGTCAGTGCAATATCTTTAAAGATGCAGAAAGAATAATCTATTTATTCAAGAATTCTACTTAAGGAATGAATCTCTGCTCTAAACCCCATCTTCCAGACTCCAGAAAAGCTCAGACAGAGGTAATTTAAACCTGAGATGGGTCCTGGCACATTCAGGGATCAAGGTGACTAAATTTCTGCTCTAAACCCCATCTTCCAGACCCCAAGGAAGCTCAGACAGAAGCCATTTAAATCTGAGGTGTGTCCTAGCGTGGTTAGGGACCAAGGCGACTGAATCTCTGCTCTAAACCCCATCTTTCAGATACAAAGAAAGCTCACACAGGGTCATAGAAATCTTTAACCCTTATTGAACCTGCTTCCTGAAGGAAGAAACTCCTCTTTATAAATCTGAACTCAAAATCTTTTTCTGTGGATACCATGTTACAAAACACAATAGAAGAGAGAAACTGTCTCAGAAATTATCTTACAGTAAAGGGAAACACATGATCTTACAGTTGCAGAAAACTTCTGTAAGAAATTAGCCAACAGTGAATACAACACGAAATAACTAAAATTCAAGGAAGAGAGAGTTCAGAGTGAGCATCAGGGAGAAGTACAGAGCAGAGAGCACAGCTCAACTCCTCTGAACACGTCTCTGAACTCTCAGTTGAAACCCCACAGCTCAGTCCAGGTGCACCTATTCCCTAGAAACTGTGAGGCCTTTGTAATATCCAGATCCAAAATCAAAAGTGCAGGTTGCTTGGTGAGCATTAGGGAAAAGGGACTGCAGAGAGATTGCAGATCGCTTCCTCCCACACACCTCTGAACATTTAGAATTAACTCCACAAAATTAAGAAGAAACATAAAATCCATCAGATGACCAGAAACTGCCACAGAGGCACAAGAAACATGAGAAGCCAAGAAAATATCTCTCCCCCAAGGGAAAAGAACAGCCCTTCATCATCCACAGACAGTGCAATGGAACTCATGGAAATGTCCAATAAAGAATTCAGAATATTCATAGTGACAAAACTAAACGAGATGCAAGAGATCAGAGACAATGAATTACAGAAGGTGCAAGAGAAAAGAGACAACAAGTTCCAGGAGGTGAGGAAGTTCTTTCACAATTTGAAAGAAGAAATACACGCCATAAAAAAGAATTGATCAGAGCTGTTAGAGATGAAGGCTTAATACAGGAAATCAAAACCTCCCTCAAAAGTAATAAAAGCAGGGAACCAGCAGTTAGCGTAATGGCTATGTCGCTGGACTCCCACGTAGTCGATCGCAGTTCATGTCCTGGACCCGGTGGCTTAAAACTCACGCCAGGCTAGTGTGCGTGCGTGCCCAAGATCCCGAGAGGAGAATGGAGGAAAAGGGATTGCGGCGTGACCATCCCCCCTGATTTCTCGCTTTCTGTCTCTCTGTCTCTCTCTGTCTGTCTGGCGAGCGCATGTGCCCTATAGCGAAAACCTCTCCAAAAAAAAAAAAAGTAATAAAAGCAGATTAGACTATGTGGAAGATCAAATCTCGGATGTTGAAGACAAAACCTCTGACCTAGAAAAAAATCTCCAAAAAGCAGAAAATAACCCCAAAAATGAGCATAATATGCAAGAAATACTAGATACTACTAATTTCCCAAACATCCAGAAAATCGGTATCCCAGAAGGCGAAGAAACTAGTCAGGGCATAGATAATCTATTCCATAAAATCCTGGAAGAAAATTTTCCAAGCCTAGAGAGGCATTCAAATTTCCAGACCCCCACAATACAAAGAAACTCTAAGAGAATCAAACTAAGAAGATCTCCAAGGCATATCATAGATAAATTGGCCAAATTCACAAAGACAAGATACTAAAATTGGCAAGAGAGTAACTTCAGGTTACTTACAAAAGTTATCCCATCAAGCTAACATCAGACCATTCATCGGAAACAATGCAAGCAAGGAAAAATGGGAAAATATATTCAAAGTGTTCAATGAAAAACAATTTCAACCAAGAATACTGTACCTGAGAAGATTATCCTTCATATGGGAAGAAAAGATAAAAACATTCTCAGAAAACCCGAAAGAATTTACCAACACCAGACCAGCTCTCCAAGAAGTTCTGAAGGGAGTGCTGTACCAGGAAAACTAAAGACACACAGACAGAAATAAGAATGCAAAAAGCAACCAAGAAATTTCTAGGGACAAGTCCAGAAATATCAATAATAATATTGAATGTTAACTTCCAGGATTTAAATGGAAAGACTGGACTACAGTAACACTGCAAATTCAACAGAAGAGAGATTAATTATGTGAGACTGAACTGGTGAAATAAGAGTTTTATGATTTTTGTCTAAAACATTACTGATTATTTTACTATGCTTTGTTTTCCAGATTTAAGGAGTTTGCTTTCTTTTGAGCTGTTGATAGCTTCAGCAATTTATTTTAATTTTTTTTTTGCTTGCTTGTTTGTTTTTCTAAATTGAAACATGAACTTTTCTCCTGTCCTGACCCCTCTGGAATTGGAAAATATTTGTGAGTATTCTTATTTTGTGGCAGAAAGATTTTTTGCATAAATTCGAGAATACCTGTTACCTTGCATAAGAAACTGGAAATACTCATTATAGCCAGGGCTCTGACTAGAATGTCATATCTGAAAATATGACCAGAAAACTATGGAATTAAGGTAGATCTCAAGAAAGCCAGCAGAAGCTCTGTAAAATATTGCCTGGCACCATAAACAGTTCTGCCTGGCAGAGAAGATTAGGGAAGCCATATGAAAGAATTCGTACCATAAAATAACCTGGACTTTTCTAGCCCAGCATTGTAATCAGTAGAGATTACAAAAGAGCAGCCACCAAAAGAGGATTGCCTTGAGGAAGACTTTGAAGGAAGAGAAAGAGACTGATCTTTGCTAGCAGGTGGTAAACCACAGACTACTTGGTAGGCAGAGATGAGCTGGGAAGGTTCACGTGTGAATTTTGTTCTGGGTGTTTGCTTCTCAACAGTTTGAGTAGTTGACAGGTAGATATTTTGTCAAAAATATTTAAAACCATACTGCTTGTTATAGTCATAAACAAAATTATAAGAAATATTTTGAAAGATATCTTTAAAATTTAGTTTTTTGGAAATTTTGAAAGTTGTTTACTAACTGTCAAGAATTATGGAATATGAGCAAAAATGTTTGATATGTAAAGTAAATGTTTGTGGAAAATGTAAATAAACAAATAAATGGAAGAAAAAAGTAGCACAAAGAAAAAATAATTCTACATAACAAATATATCCTAAAAGAATGAAGGAAGAAAAAAAAACATTTTAGACACATAAAACTGGCATTGTATGTCCCCAGTTAATATATACCAAGTGTCCGCACTCTATGACTGAAACTAATTGACTAAAGGATATAGAAACACAGTATGTAGATGTAAATACCAGATATAGTGTGTGTGAAAGAGGAGGGTCTGAGGAAGGACATTTAGAAGAAAAATAGGGAGGCAAAGCATTAATGGCACAAAGAAATGTGGTATTATTTGTTGAAGATATTTTGTAGATTTATCAACTGTACAGGAAGAAATGTTCACCTGTTGAAATATCCATTTTGTAAGACAAATAATAATGTGATTGAATATATAAAAGAAAATGAAATGGAAAAAATAAAATAATAATAATAATAATAATAAACTGAGAAGTCATTTCTATCAGACCCACTCTATAAAAAATGTTAAGGAAAACTATTCAGACTGAAAAAAATATGACAACAGGTCAAAATTTGAATCTTTAGGAAGGAATTAATAACATTATAAGTGGTAAGTATGTAGGTAAAAATTTATGTTTTCTTCTAAATTTATTTGAAGTTCCTTGATTATTTAAAATAAAAATTATATCAGTGCATTTATTGTGTGTTTTATAACATATAGAAGCTATACCCATGACAACTACAGTACAAAGGATAGAGGGTAACAGACAGTAAATGGCGCAAACATTTACAAGGTCCTTACATTTTTTATGAAATAGGACAATTTTAACTCTACATAAATAGATTATAAGAAGTTAAGGTTATTTATTATAATCTCTGGAACAGTCACTTAATAAAAAAGTGTATATTTTTGAAGAACGTCCATATTGTTCTCCACAGTGACTGGGCCAATTTACATTCCCACCAACAGTGTAGGAGAGTTTCCCTTTCACCACAACCCCACCACCACTTACCATTTAGGGATACTAAAGACAGCGTGGTAAGAGAGTGAGAGAAGAGGGACAGTATGAGAAAAGAAATTAAGGAAAAAAAATAGAGGCAAGAAATTTATGGGACACAGAAATGTATTATTATCTGTTGACGATAATGTATATAGAATCTAAACTGCACTGCTGTGAAGTGTATTCATGTTGGGTAAATTTACTTTACAAGTTAACTGATGGATAGTGATTGAATGTATATAATATTTATATATATATACACACACACACACCAAAAAAAGATAAGAAGGTATCCATTCCTACTTTAAAAGAAAAACCATTAATCTACAGAAAAATTCCATAAAAATGTTCATTGTAGCTTTTTTATTTTTTATTTATTGATTTTTTAGAGGTTTTTGCCTTAGGGCACATGGAATCACCGGAGAGGGAGAGACAGACAGACACAGAGAGGGAAAGTGAAAAACCATCCCCCTGGGGAATGGCTGCACCACAATCCCTTCTCCATTCTTCTCCCCGATCATGGGCATTCACTCACATGGACCCGCTGTGATTTTCAAGCCACCCCTGACCACAAACTGCAGTCAGTCATGTGGGAGTCTAGTGACATAACCACTTTGACATCTGCTGGTCCCCAAGTAGCTTTGTTCTCAAGAGCCAAAAATTGGAAACAGCCCAAGACAATAGATAAGCAATCGGTTATTTAATTCATACAATGGATACATATAGCACTATTCAACAGTAAAAAGACAGTAAAATCACTCCCCAGGGGGGATGGCCACGCCGCAATCCCTTCTCCTCTTGGGATCTTGGGCACGCACGCACACGTGCCCAGCATGAGTTTTAAGCCACCGGGTCCGGGACACGAACCGCGGTCGACTACATGGGAGTCCAGCGACACAGCCATTACGCTAACTGCTGGTCCCTATTTTTATTTTTAAATATATGTATTTATTTTAGGCTTTTGCCATAAGGCATGTGCACTCACCAGAGACAAAAAGAGAGAGAGAGTGAGAGAGAGAGAAAGGGAAGTGTGATTTCTTAATTTCCTCAGGTGGATGGCCATGCCGTAATTCCTTCTCCTTTTTTCTGTTTTCATGATTTTGGGGGAACATACACATGCCCAGTGTGAGTTTCAAACTGTAGAGTCCAGTACTCAAACTATGGTCAACCACATGGGAGTCCAGTGCCTTAACTACCATGACACCTGCTGCCCCCTCACTGCTTTTATTTAAAGAATCTGCTGTATGTAGCAGTCAGCTCTTCTGGATCCTCTTCTAAAACATCACAATTCTCCATTCCTCCCTCTATTTCTGAGTCCAGGAAATTTTCTATAACCTTCATTTGTTATCATTTATTGTTTCTTTCATCCAGAAGAATCTGGGAGAAAATGGAAGAAAATAGTAGAGGAGCAGTTGTTTGAATGATTAGTTCAGTAATGTATGTACAAGTTGTTTTAAGTTGAGCACTTATGAGTCAAAGACCAACTATGTTAGAGAAAAACTAGTCTTCTCTTCATTCAAATAATGATAAGTCTTGTTTTGTTTTGGTTGGTTTTGTTTTCATTTTTAATCACCCAAATCTGGAAGTTAGTTTTTATTATATTATTCTAAAAATACAAACTGCCTTTGAAAAGAACAGTAAAAGTTTTACTAAAGAGAAAACAAAAACCAGGCAAAACTTAAAGTTGACCTTAAAATGTGTGGTTCCGCGCTCGCTTTGGCAGCACATATACTAAAATTGGAACGATACAGAGAAGATTAGCATGGCCCCTGCGCAAGAATGACATGCAAATTCGTGAAGCGTTCCATATTTAAAAAAAAAAATGTGTGGTTCCAAAATGGCAAACAAAGAATGTTTTAAAATATTAAACCAAGTTTATAGCTCAAGCCATAGATGAAAATAGAAATCATAGCCATGCATGAAAGAACCAATACACAACCTCTACAAAGTTGTGTTCTTGGGAAGACTAGATCTAATTTCTCAAAATCTGTTTCTCAATTAATATGAATAAAATATTTCAATATAAGTGCCAAACATGGCAGATGGCATTTGCATGGAGATGATATAATCACATTGAAAACCAACCATAAAGGTCTACAAATATATACACACAGTGAGAATACCTCCATCTCACTCTCACTAATCAGAATGTTTCTTCTACAGGGAGGGCTCAGAGTCCTTGAACACCAAGGAAAGAAACATAATTGGGGTGGAGGGGGTGGGGAAGAGTTCCATTTCTCTGACTCAAGAGTAAAACTGAAGTCAAAAGAGTTCAGTCAGTCCCAGTGTTTTCTCATTATTACAAATACCCCAAACCCAGAGAATTAAATTTAACAAAACTAGTGAATAAAAGAAGGAATGTCAACTTTGTAAATTCTTATGTATTATTTTCAAGAAACACCAAAGTTTTCAATTCCATGTAGTATTTTTTAAGCTTTTATATCATCAGCAGTTGGTTAATGCTAGGTTTTGGTAGCCTCAAACAGGTTTTAGATAATGAATTTATTAATATGTGACGGTCTGTTTTACGATACGGTCTTGCTCACTAATGGAACATGAAGGAAAATTGTTTTCCCTAAATAAGACCAGAGCTCCTTTCTAACAAGGATTCATTATTCATGCCCTGCACCAGCAGAGCTGGCACATTTACTCTCTCTACAAATAGCTGTTCATTGGTTATTTTTCTTAAACCAGCTTTGTTGAGCTGTAACTTACATAAAATTAAATTCACCAATTTTAAGAATATAATTAGATCAATTTTAGGAAATATTTACAATCACGTAACCAGCACTGAAGCTGAGATATAGATAGCCAGTCCTGTGGTCTAATGACTAAGGGAACCAGATCCCACATGGCCAACTATGCAGTTCAAAAACCACAGCTTGGAAAACATACTGGATGCATGTGTGTGCATGCCCAGAGTCTCAACGGGATGGAGAAATGGAGGAAAGGGGATTGTAGTGCGACCATGTCCCATTGGGGGTTCCTTTATCCATTTCCCTCCCTCTCTGTCTCTCTCTGGCATGTGTACATGCCCTTTTGGGGGGGAAAGATATAGAAAATTGCCATCACCCAAAAGTTGTCTTTTCTGCTCTTTTGAAGACAGTTTCATCTCCTTGCTCCTTGACCCCAGTAAACCACTGTCTATCACTATTACTTAACTTTTTTTAGAATTTCATATAAATGGAATCATACAGTATCTTGCCTTTCGAGTCTGTCTCCTTTCACTTATCATAACGCAGTTGAGTTTTATCCATGTTGTTGTGTGTATCAATAGTTCATATATTTTATTTTTGAATAGTAGTTCATTGTATGGATGTTCCACAGTTGGGCATTTGGGTTGCTTTCAGCTTTGGTCGATATGTATAGAATGGTTATGACTATGCCAACACATGTCTTTAAATGGGCATATGTTTTATGCTTTTTTAGGTAAATTATTTGGAATGGAATTTCTGGGTCATATGGTAAGGGTACATTTAACTTTGTACGAAATTGTCAGCCATTTTCCCCAAAGTGGCTGTGATATTTGCATTTTTCTCAGCAGTGCATGAGAATTCTGCTTGCTCCCCTTTTTCATCAGTACTTGATACAGTCATTCTTTTTCATTGTAGTCACTCTGGTGGGCACATAGTGGTATTTCATTGTGCAGTGTTCATTTGTATTTCTTTAATGACTACTGACATTAAGCACCTCTTTATGTGTTTAATGGACTAATTCTAATCACTAGGTTTTATGTGGTATGTTATTAAAAACAGCAACAGAAGGGTCAAATGTCCTCTTACTGGACAGAGCATTTGTAAATCTAGAGCTACACAGAGTCTAGAATGACTCATTAAGAACAGCAACAGAAGGGTCAAAGTTTTCTCAGTGGACATAGCTATTTGTAAATCTAGAGCTATACAGAGTCTAGAATGATTATCTCGAGATACAATGACCCTACAGAAGTTACATACCCAAAAAAGACCCATACTTCAGAAAAAATATTTCAAAAATAAAGTTGATTGGGAACCAGCAGTTAGCGTAATGGTTATGTCGCTGGACTCCCACGTAGTCGACCGCGGTTCGCGTCCCGGACCCAGTGGCTTAAACTCACGCCAGGCACGTGTGCGTGCGTGCCCAAGATCCCGAGAGGAGAATGGAGGAGAAGGGATTGCAGCGTGGCCATACCCTCTGGGGGGTGATTTCTCGCTTTCTATCTCTCTGTCTCTCTCTGTCTGTCTGGCGAGCGCACGCGCCCTATAGCAAAAAAAAAAAAAAAAAAAAAAAAAAAAAGGTGATTAAAGGTTGTACTAAGTACCTGTCTTTTCTTCCTTAGAAGAGAGGGAGAAAAAAAACCTTTCATCTCACAAATAAAAAAAAATCTAGAAATGATACGATAGTTCTTTCTCTAACAGTCTTAACTAGACACCCCCACATAGCATATCATTAGCTATCAGGTGGCCATATGAGATCTGAAGGCTGCAGAATGTTAAATTTGCCTCTCAAAAGAACCAAATGTTAAACTATACCACACATGTTGTTAGTCTCTTACAGCATTCAATTTTCTCTTCATCTTATTATTTTTAGGTGGGATTCAAAACACCCACCAGGGATTTTTTTTTTATGAGAGAGAAAGTTGTTTTGGTAGAAAATATGTTGAATTCCTAATCATTTGCCAAAGTTTCTTCATATGACTTTAGCTTTTTATCTACTTAAAGCACAGTACATTACTCATATTCAGGACATCAAAAAATGTCACCTCTCTACTTAGCAAAACAATAAGCTCAGTCGACACAATTATCACTGACAATCTTGAAGAAAGTCTTAGGAAACTTGTTTCTATAACCCTTCAAATTTCACTAGAAATTGGCAGAGATCCTAAGAGCTCTCCTCCCAATTGTCCATGTGCATCCAATTATATATTCATATATCTATTCTCCAAGCTTAAATCTGATAATCAAGTTCAATAAATTAGATTTTTTTTTCACAATCAGCAAGTCTCTTCTGAAGTAAATTATGTGGGCCAGCCCATGGTCTGATGGTTAAGGGGCTGGATCCCACATGGCTGACTGGTCAGTTTGAGTCCCAAACCAAGTGTACTAAAAACACACCAGGTGAGTATGCATGAGTGTCCAAAATCCCAAAAGAATGAAAATATGGAGAAGGTATTGCAGCATGACCATTCCCCATGGAGTATACTCCCCAAGAAGTCAAGAAGTATTTCATCACTTTTCCCCTCTCTGTGTCTGTATCTCTCTG
Organism: Tupaia tana; assembly: GCA_026018925.1. Lineage (NCBI taxonomy): Eukaryota > Metazoa > Chordata > Mammalia > Scandentia > Tupaiidae > Tupaia > Tupaia tana. Next base: position 21,843,299 of record JAKSZU010000001.1, read on the forward strand.
GTGAGTGCACATGCCCTCTGTCGATTTTTTTTTTTTTGAAAAAAATAATTTATATACTAACTTTGTTTTCTATCGGAAGAAAAAGAGCAAAAGAAAAATGACATGAGGCAAAATCTACTTACAGCTAAGACTCAGTAATTTGCACTAGCCTTCTGGAATTTTAATCCACACTTGTATCCATCTGAAGATTACAAATTTAGTTGGCTAGCCCACATTTTGACTCTGTGCATAAAAAGTATGTCCATGATGAAAATAATGAGCCTTTCTTTCAAGGATACTGGATGGGTCTATTCTCTCTGATAAACCATAGGTGATGGTAACTACATTTGTAAGAATCTAGATTCTAGTTTCCATATTTAGGATAGGGAAATATTCTATTTTCAAAAATATTCAATGCTTGAATTATTTCTCTGACAAGCACATTTTCCATTATAAGACATGCCACTTTAAATCTAAACATAAGTTTAAATGTCTGATATTTGGCCAAAAAAAGAAACTGGGTATCAGATGAGAACACTGTGGTATTTTACTTATCTGCTAATTATTCCAACTAGGGTTGAGCCCTCAAGGACATTTTGCTTGACATCTCTCAATCAGTACTTTTGTGGAAATCAAAGTCATCTATTTCAATAACCAATTGTAAAATTCAGAAAGACTGTATTTTGGGGGTCTGAATGTGTGAGTGTTTCTCTAGATTTGGGAAGTTTTCTTCCAGGATTTCATGGAATAGATTCTCCATGTCCTTATTTGTTTCTTCACCTTCTGGGATACCAATTATTTGGATGTTTGGATGTTTAACTGAATCCAGTATTTCTCGTATATTATCCTTGTGGTTTTTTATTACTTTATCTTTTTGGTGTTTTTTTCTATGTCAGAGGTTTTATCTTCTACATCAGAAATTCAATCCTCAGCATGGTCTAATCGACTTTTAATAGTTTCGAGAGAGTTTTGATTTCCTGTATTACAGACTTCATCTCTAATAGTTTCATCTGATTCTTTCTTATAGTGTCCATTTCTGACATCAGATTAAGGAGTTTCTGGATGACAAGAGACACAGTAATTAGTGTGAATTGACAGCCCTCAGAATGGGAAAATATTTTTGTAAACTATGCATCAAATAAGGAACTGAAAACAAGAATACACAAGGAACTCAAGCAGCTGTCCCCAAAAAAATATGATCAACCCTATTAGAAGATGGGAGAATAATTTGAAAAAAAAAAAAAAAAAAACTCTCTAAGGAAGACATATGAATAGCAAAAAGGCATATGAAAAAATGCTCGACATCCCTCATTATAAGAGAGATACAGATCAAAACCACAAGGAGATACCACCTAACCCAAGTCAGAATGACTAAGATTTAAAAAAAAAAAAAAGATAAGTGCTGGCAGGAGTGTGGTGAAATGGAAACTCTCCAACACTGCTGGTGGGAATGTAAATTGGTCCAGCCAGTGTGGAGAACAATTTGGAGATTCACCAAAAATCTATAAATAGAACTACCATATGATCCAACAATCCCACTCCTTGGTATCTACCCAAAGGACAGAAGAATTCTTAATCAGAAAAGTACTTACACATTGATGTTGACTGAGGCATTATTCACAATTGTGAAGACTTAGAATGAACCCAAATGCCCATAAACAGATGAATGGATTGAAAAAGTGTTGGCACATATACTCTATGAAATACTACTCAACCATAAAAAACGAGACCCTGAGTTTTGACAAAAAGTGGATGAATATGGAAGATTTACTGCTGAGTGAAGCAAGCCCGGCTATGAAGGAGAGACATTGTATGTCTCCACTTAATATATTCCAAGTGTCTGCACTTTATGGCTGAAACTGAATGACTAAAGGATAGAAAAACATAGTCAATGATTATGAGTATCAGATACAGTGTGGGAAGAGGGTGGGTGAAGGAGTAGAGTATGAGGAAGGACATTAAGAAGAAAAATAGAAAGGCAAGTCATTTATGAGACAAAGAAATAGGTTATTATCTATTGAAGATAATTTTATAGCATTGTTAACTGGACTGGTAAGAAATGTACACATGTTGGAGTATTCACTTTGCAAGCTAAGTAACATGTCATTGAATGTATAAAAGAAATTGAATTTTAAAAATTAAAGAAAAAATCAGAAAGACTGATAATAAACACAGTTATGGGTCACTTCCTCTTGTATTTTCGTGTGTGTGTGTAAGTCCTTTGCCATAATCTGTCTTTACATCCAGTGCCAAGATATTTTAATCACCAAATAGTTGCCCTGCTGCCATCTCAAATATACTCCAAGACCCCAGCCCTCACACCATTCAGGAGTTAAATCAAGTCACTTCCTTCATGCCTGCAGTAACTGGAAGAAGAAAAAGAAGTGTAACACATTTCTATATTGTACTCTGTTGTGACTAAAAGTCTCAGTCTGCTTGAAGCCAATTTACAATGCAATGAGCAGCAGAGAGAATGAGAAAATATGAAAATACTATTTCTACAGCTCATAGTACCATCTTAGTAAGCAAAGGCAGGCTTTGATTTCACCTTTTAAAAAAAAAAATTCACCACACATGGTAATAATTTATCCCATATATTAGTGATGCTTTCTTAATATCACTTATTTATTTGTGTGTGTGCATATAACTACAAAGCATGGTTAATACTCTTTAGCAGTAAGTCCACTGGTGTATATGGGATGAGGAGGAGAAATCCCTGCACCAAGGCTCACATCATCATAGAGAGCTCCATAGCTGACATTCAAGAGGGGTCACAGCCTGGACACTACTAGGGTGAATCAGGGCACTAGAATTCTCTAGCCCACATGTGCCAAAAGCTGCCCGCCCTCTCTTCCCCTCCCCCACCACTAAAGCAGGCTTGTGACCATGCCACTTGGGAAAAGCTCTTATATCAAGTTGATGCCAATAAACTCCTACAGATGGACCAGTTGACTCAGCAAAGTCAAACAGTGGAAGTTCACAGAGTTCAAGCCTACTTGGCCAAACTTTGCTCACCACAATAGCTCAGGAGAACAGAATTCTGGCATCCCCCACCCCAACTCTCCCTGACCACCAAGTAGGACTGTCAACTAGAAATGATGTAAAGGAGAGAAAGTAAAACAGCTTAGAACATGACACCTCTAATAAGAATACTCATTTGTAGTTCTTTACAACATTTACTGTTTCATCACACTTGAGTCTTTGCCTCCACTTGGGCTCAGTCTAAGGATGCACGGTTTTCAAAAAAACTTAGAAATCAAATGAGAAGACCAAAAAAGGTTAGGGAATGTGTAGTCTAGAGTCACAGAATCTTAGAGCCAGAGTGATCTAAATTGTTCTCTATTCCAATTAGTTTGTTGGAACAGATGAAACCACTAAGGACAAGGTGTGTGATTTACCCAACATTAGAGTCTGCTGGACTGAAATTGACTTAATGCATCCCTCTCCCTTTGCTTTCTAGAATAAATTACTAAACCAATAATAATAATAAGGGAACATTTGTCATGTGCTTACTATCCCCAGATGCTGGGCTGAGTGCCTTTCATAGATTATTTCATTAATTGCTTCTCAAGCTTTTGGATCAACTGTAGATTATTTTGTATAAACCTCACAACCTAACCTATAAGTTGGGTACTCTTATTATTCCCATGTTACAAATGAAACTGAAGCATGTTATAGACACTGACCAAAGGTCACACAGCAAGAGATGAAAGAATCCATGCCTTTAACCATATATTTTCTACTCACTGATACTTGCAACTCCTTTTGTGACCTGATTCACTCTTTGATATATCATTTTTTCTGTTCTTGTTGTTTAACTCCATCTTTCTCCAACAGAGAGAGAATTTCTCCTCATCTTTATCTTAAGAGAGGAAAAAAAGGCACAGATGGGGAGGAGCACAAAATGTTAAGAAGAAAATTCTGACGCTACTATATCCCAAAGCAAAAAAAAAAAAAAGAGAGAGAGACTCTAAATCTGGGCATGAAAAGAGAATACAGCCAATTACACCTTTTTTCCAGTACTTTTCAAGTATATATTTATAGCATATGTTTAGGTGTTTATGCTGTATACGTAATTAGCCATTTTCCTCAGCATATCCAGTAATTATTTTATCAAATGCACATCTGTTTTAATTAGGCATGTACACACTTTACTATACTGTAAAATGTCAAACACACTGTAAAATAGCTCAGAGTACATTAACACATAAAAACAAAAATTCATTTGACATATCACAAACAGCTGCAAGAAGCTCATAGACCCAACCAGCTGCTACTCGACAACTTCCAGCAACGGCTGTTCTGTCAGGTCCTTGAGAGATTATTCCCATGCTAGAGCTATAGTTTGTTTTCAGTTCTCTTGCCTCAACTTGATTGTAGACATGGCATGTGGTGAAACATGTGTAATGTGACTGGCACCAAGCATGTCAATCTACCATCAATTTGCTAAGTTGGAGAATCCTAACGCAAATGATAATATCAAATATTTCAAACTCAGAGGGGCTTCAGCTGCCAACTAGTATGACTCTTTCATTATACAGATGGGGACACTGAAAAACAGAGGGAGGAACTGAGCTACTGATAAATGATCATTCTTAGTCATTCAGTGCCAATCTAGTGCACTTTATACCCCACTATTTTTTTTTCTTCCATAAGAGAGACAGAGAGAGAGAGAGAGACTCAAACTAGGGTCTTCATGACATGATCCACCAGCCAAGTCATTAGACATCCACATTCGCCCAGAATGCTCTGGGAGGTCCAAGATGCAAGCTCAGTATCTTTCCCATTTGGGTCCAGTAGTGTTTCCTGCATACCACCACCTGGCTACCTGGCTCCTACCCAAGTACTTTCTAAACTTGACCATGCATCAGAATCATTGAGGCTACTGTTATGACAGGCCACCATAACTAAGAATCTTGTATAGGAGATCTGAGGTGGTGCCAAAGAATATATATATATATATATATATATATATATATATATGTGTGTGTGTGTGTGTATATGTATGTGTGTGTGTGTGTGTGTGTATGTATGTGTGTGTGTATATATATATATATATATATATATATATATATATATATATATATATTTAAAGTTGCTAAAGATTTCAATGCAGTCACTTCAAGGGTCTACATTTAAGAATTGTAGTGTCTACATTTCATAGCATTTCTCCCTGACATTTCTTCATTTTTTTATTTCTATTATTATTCTCATTTCTGATCAAAAGAATATTTAGTGGCAGATTATCACTGTTACTTCCTAAGCCTTTTTTTATGACTTTGCACTCTGCTGGAGTATTTTCTATGAAGAAGCACATGGAACCCATGTTTAGTAACTCTCCATGGAGAAGAACTTCCCAGATATCCCTCGGCACTGCTCTTTAATATTATCTAATAAGTTTTCTGATTTATTGCTTAGTAATGGATTGATCAACAAATAATAGGTCAAACCAAGGGGGAAAATTTCATAATCATTTCAATACACATAGAATTCACTAGATTCAATACCTACTCATCATTTTATATTTTTTAAAAACTCTCAGTAAATTTTGAATAAGAAGAAAACTATTCAGTCTTGTAAAGGTATATAAAAACAAACACAGGCCTACAACTAATACAATACATGATGACAAAAAGATTAAGTACTTTTACCCTAAGAGAAAAACAAATGGGCTTTTATCATTTCTACTTAACATTTAATGTGTGGAGGTTCTAACCCAACCAATATGAAAAGAAAATAAAAAGCATGATTATCATAAAGGAAGAAATAGAATGGCTGAAATAGCTCAGCTGTTAGACCAAAAAATAAGAAGTAAAACTATCTTTACACACAATGTGATTGTGTATTTAGAAAATTTTAAGGAATGTTCAATAAAGGTTTTTTCCCCCTTTTATTTTATTTTATTCTTTTACATTTTTTATTTCATTTTCTTTTATGCATTCAATCACATTATTTAGCTTACAAAATGAATATTTTAACAGGTGAACATTTCTCCCTAGTCCAGTTAATAAAACTATAAAATATCTTCAACAGATAATACCACACTAAAACTAATAAGTGAATCTAAGAAGGTTGTTCTATGCAAAGTCCATATAAAAAATGCAGTTTTATTTATACATACTAGCAATATACATTTGAAAAATGAGAAAAAGTTTAAATCATTCATATAATAGCAAAATAAAAGCACAAAAGAAAAACTTGACCCCAAATTTAACAAAAGATATGTAAGACCACTATACTGAAAATTATAAAACATTCCTGAGAAAAATTAAAGACCTACATGTGGAAAGATATTATGTTCATACATTGAAAAACTCAATATTGTTAAGATATCAATTCTCCAATATTGACTTATAACTTTAATGCAATCCCAATCAAAATCCCAACAGAATTTTTTCATGCTAGTTGTTTTCAAGTCCTACTATAAAGATAAGGTATCGTGATAGTATGATACCGTCGTAAGAAAAAACAAGTAACAGGGTAAGGGGGTGATTAATATCAAGGTGGTGGAATAGAAGTTTCTAGTACTCATCTTCTCACACATACATCCATTTGAACAACCACTGATGCATGAAAATATCTTTGCAAAAGGTGAGTAGTCCAGGTGAAAGATTATAGCACCCCAGTGGAGCACAGAAATAAAAAAAGAAAAAAAGAAAAAAAAAAAAAAAACTATAGGATAGAAAGGAAAATTTCCCTTTACTTATGTTACTCTAACCCCAAGCCCGTCCAACACAGAGCAGAGAGAGATGTCTTTAGTATGATAAAATAAAATGAAATGAGCAACCATCTTTCCTTGGTTCCCAGAAGCAGGCCTGCCCTACAAATCCAGGCTCCAGACCCATATAAGCATCACCCCAGCTGCTACAATCTCAGACTCCAGGCCCATCGCGATGACTTAAGTGACAGGCCAGCTACTGTGAAACCAGGTACAAGGTCAAATACCCGCTTACTCAGGAACCAGGAAAGGCTTGCTGCAGACTCCAGCCAAAGTCCTACTTGTGGACCCTTCCAGGGGACCCTCTCAAAATTTCTGGATGAGCAAACTGGTAAGGGTTTTCCCTGCTGAAATCTGTCTGTAAAGACTGAAATAGATATCTGCTTCTTCAAGTACACCGACAACAATACAAGGTCACAAAGATCATGAATAATCAGGGAAACATGACATTGCCAGCACACCATTTATCTTTTCTTACACCAATACCATAAAATACCAATAAGCAGCCCTGAAAAATAAAGAGCTTCTAACTAACAGAAGAAAGAAAGAAAAAAAGAAAGAAAAAGTAAATAATTTCCTTAAAGAAACTCAGAGAGCTACAAGAAAACAACACACATACAGCAAAATAAGGAAACAATATAAACAAAATAAGGTGCTAAACAGAGATAGAAACCAGAAAAAAAAGGGCCAAAAAGAAATTGGAACTGAAAATAGAATGACTGAACTGAAAAAATTTCCATGGAGATTCGTCAATAGACTTAAACAAAAGAAGAATCAGAGTGACCAAAGACATTGTTACTTGAAATTAGCCAGAGAAATAGAAATAAATAGACTTAAATAACACCATCAAACAAATCAAAATACACACAATGGGATTCACAGGAGAGCACAGGAAGAGAAATGAGGAAAAGTTTATTTTAAACAAAAATGATGAAAAGTAAATCTTCCTCAATCTGAAGAGGGGAATAAATACTCAGATCCATGAATCCCAAAGAACTCCAAATACCTTAAATATGAACAGATCTCCACTGAGACGCATTATATTTAAATGTTCAGGTCAGAGATAAAACAAGAATTTATGAAAGCAACAAGAGAAAAGCAACTCATTACGTATAAAAGAACCTCTATATAGCTATTAGTGAATTTCTTGGCAGAAACCTTGCAGGCCAGAAGAGTAGAATTATATATTCAAAGTATGGCCCTGCCACAGTGGAAAAGTGGTGGCACAATGCTCTGCAATGCTGGAAGTCATATGGAAAATCAGAATTCAGTTTCCAGGTTGACCTGTACATGCCAGGTGCACATGCATGTGCCTGTGATCCTGACTGGCTGGGAAAGCTAGGGGATGAACATAACATGGGACTTTCTTGAGGGTGCTTATCTCTCTCTCAAATAAATAAACTATTTTTAAAACAATGAAAAAATGTTTCAGACAAAAATTGTTATACATAGCAAACTGTCATTCAAAAAAGATGATATAAAACTTTTCCAGAGAACAAAAGCTCAGAGAGTTTACCACAATCAATTGAACTGTATTATAATAAATGCTAAGTGAAATTCTTTAAGTTGAAACATAAGGATGTTACCTAATATAAAAACATATGAAACTATGGGGAACCAGCAGTTAGCGTAATGGCTATGTCACTAGACTCCCACGTAGTCGACCGCGGTTAGCATCTCGGACCCGGTGGCTTAAAACACACCGGGCGCGTGAGCGTGCGTGCCCAAGATCCTGAGAGGAGAATGGAGGAGAAGGGATTGCGGCGTGACCATCCCCCCTGGGGGGTGATTTCTTGCTTTCTGTCTCTAATGTCTCTCTCTGTCTGTCTGGCGAGCGCACACACCCTATAGCGAAAAAAATCTCTCAAAAAAAATATGAAAGTATGAAACTCACTGTAAGATAAAATAATAAAATTGAGAATACTCCAATACAATAATGGTAGTGCAGAAATCACTTTTAACTGTAATTAAAAGGCTAAAATATTTAAAACACTTATAGCTATAATTCATTCATGAATATACTATTTTTAAAAAATCACTAAATCATGAAAAAGACAGCAAGAGAGAAAAAAATAACTACAAAACTAAACACACTTAACAAAATGGCAATAGTAAGTCCATGCTTATTAATAATACTTTAAATAAAAAGAGGATTAAACTGTCCAATCAAAGACATAGCTGGTTGAATGGATAAAAGGGCAAAATACAATATATGGGCCTACAGGATACTTATTTTAGCTTTAAGAACACACACAGGATAAAAGTTAAGGAAAAAAAAGAGAAAAACATAGTCTATGGAAACAAATAAGGGTGGCTATACCTATATCAGTCAAAATAGATTTTTAAATCAAAGAGTTAAAAGAAACAAAGAGGCCATTATATATTGACAAAAGGGTCAATTCAAAAGAGGACATAAGAATTGTAAATCTGTATGTATCTAATGTTAGAGCACCTATATTTAATAGATAAATCAAATATTAACACAACTGAAGAAAGAAAGAGACAGGAATACAGTAATAGTAGGGGTTTCAATATCCCACTTTCAACAATGGACAGATCATCCATACAGAAAATCAATAAAGAAAAAGAGAACGTGAATAACACCATAGACCAAAATGGACCTAACAGACTTACACAGAGCATTCCATCCATAAACAGAAGACATATTATTTTCAAATGCATATGGAAATTCCTTAGAATAGATTATATAATAGGCCAGAAAAACATCCTAACAAAAATAAGATTAAAATTATATATCACTTTTGGCTAAGATAATGAGAAGACTGAAATTATATTAAGTACCTTTTTAACTACAGTGATATAAAACCAGAAAAAAATAACAAGAGTAAAATTGAAAATTTCACAAATATGTGACTATTAAACAACATTGTTCTGGACAATCACTGGCTCAAAGAAGAAATCAAAGGGAACCCAAAAAACATCTTGAAAAAAATATAAACACAATATACCAAAATCTATGAGATGCAGCCAAAGCACTTACATGAGATCATTTATAGCAATAAGTGTTTATGTTTTTTTAATAAAAGTAATCTCAAATAAACAACCTAACTTTACAGTTTAAAGAACTAGAAAAAGACCAATAAACTTCAGCCCAGAGTTAGCAGAAAAAAAGAAAATAATAAAAATCAGATCAAAATAAGAGAATTTTTTAAAGAATACAAAAGATCAGTAAGAGCCAATGCAATGATTAGGTATACACAGTGGTAACCTGAATGAATGACCAGATTTTAAATTCCAGTCCCATTACCTTGAAAAACATGCTGAGCATACATACACATTCCCAAGATCCTGATGGTATAGAGAATTGGAAAAAAAAAAAAAAGAGAGAGAGAGAGATGCAGCATAATCAGCTCCATTAGACAGCATTCTCTCTCTCGTATGCCCTCTGGAATTAAAAAAAGTTTAAAATGAAACATCAGTGAAAATAAGAGTTTTTTTTTTTTTTTTTTAAAGATAAATACAACTGACGAATCTTTAGCTAGACCAAGGGAAATAAAGAAGAGAAGACTCAAATCAGAAATAAAAGAGAGGACACTACAGTTGATATTACTGAAATACAAAAGAACATAAGAGACTGCTATGAGCAATTATTTACCAGAAAACTGAATAACCTAGGAAAAAAATGGGTAAATTTCTAGAAACTGAATCATGACAAAATAGAAAATCTAGACAGACCAAATGACAAGTAAGGAGAGTGAATCAGTAGTCAAAAATCTATCAACCAAGAAAACTCCAGGACCTTATGATTACACTGGTGAATTCTATCAAACATTTAAATAGGAATTTATGTAATTATTCTCAAACCCTTCCAAAATATTAAAGATGAGAGAATACTTCCAGACTCATTTTACAATGCCAATAGTTCTCTGATACCAAAATCAGAGATACTACAAGAAAAGAACATTGCAGATCTATATTCCTGATGAAGAGAGATGCAAACATGCTTTTAAAAAAATAATAAATAACAAATCAAATTCAACAGCATATCAAAAGAATCAAACACAATGCTCAAGTGTAATTTATCCCTAGGATGCAAGAATCATTCAACATACACAAATCAATAAATGTGATATCACAATAACAGAAAGAAGGATTAAAAAGCATTTGAAAAATTCAATATCTTTTCATGATAAAAAAAAAGTCAACAAACTAGATATAGAAGAAAATACCTTTACATAATAAAGGTCATATGTAAAAAGCTCACAGTTAACATTATACTCAGTGGTGAAAACTTTTCCTCTAAGACCAAGAACAGGGCAAAAATAACAATTCTTGTCTCTTCTACTCACTATAGTACTGGAAATCCTAGAAAAGCAATGAGACGATAAAAAATTATTATAAGCATCCAAATCAGTAAGGAAAAAGCAAAATTTTCTCTTTGCAGATGATATAATATATATATATATATATATATATATACACACACATATATGTGTGTGTATATATATATATATTTGGAGAGGTTTTTGCTATAGGGCACGTGCACTCACCAGAAAGAGAGAGACAAGAGAGATAGAAAGCGAGAGAGAAATCACCCCCCGGGGGAATGGCCAAGCCACAATCCCTTCTCCTCCATTCTCCTCTTGGGATCTTGGGCACACACACACAAACACACCCAGAGTGAGTTTAAGCCACCAGGTCCAGGACTTGAACTGCGGTCGACTATGTGGGAGTCCAGCAACATAGCCATTACACTAACTGCTGGTCCCGATATAATCTTATATATTTTTAAAAAATCTTAAAATTTGGAGCCAGCAGGTGGTGTGGTGGTTAAGGCACAGGACTGTCACATGGCTGACCATGGTCCAAGTCCCAGAGCTACCAGCTTGAAAGTCACACCAGGTGCATGTGCATGTGTGCTCAAAATCCCAAGAGAAGAATGGAGAAGGAATTGCAGTATGGCCATGTCGACTGGGGAGTGATTTACCACTTTTTCTCTCTCTCTACCTTTCTCCCTCCCTCTCTCTCTGGAAAACACATGTGCCCTATGCAGGGGACAGGACTAAAGGCTTTACCAAAAAGCTATTAGAACAAATAAACAAATTTTTCAGGGTACAAAGAAAACATACAAAAGTCATCGTACAGCCAGCAAGTGGCATGGTGGTTAAGGTGGCTGAACTCCTACATAGTCAACAATGGTACAAGTCTTGGACCGAGAGACTTGAAAATCACATGGATGCATTTGCATGTATGCCTAAAATCCCAGGAGGAGAAGGGATTGTAGCATGGCCATCCCCTCTTGCAGGTGGGAGGAGGAGTGGCAATTTCTCACTTTCCCACTCATTCTCTCTCTCCCTGGTGAGCATGCACACCCTAAGGCAAAATTTAAAAAAAAAAAAAAAAGTCATTTTGTATTATAAATTAGTAAAACTAAGAATCTGAAAAGGAAATTAGAAGAACTATCTCATTTACAATAACTTCAAAAATTAAAATATTTAGGAGTAAACTTAACAAAAGCAGTGAAAGACTTACATTAAAAAGTGTTAATGAGAGACCAGCAGTTAGGGTAACGGCTATGTCACTGGACTCCCATGTAGTTAACTGTAGTTCAAGTCCCAGACCTGGTGGCTTAAAACTCACACCGGGCGCATGTGCGTGCGTGCCCAAGATCCCAAGAGGAGAATGAAGGAGAAGGGATTGTGGTGTGGCCATCCCCCCGGGGGAGTGATTTCTTGCTTTCTTTCTCTCTGTCTCTGTCTTTCTGGCGAGCGCACGTGCCCTATGACAAAAACCTCTCAAAAAAAAAAAAAAAAAGTGTTAATGAAAGAAACAGAAGTAGACACAAATAGAAAGCTATCCCATCTTCATGGATTAGAAGAATTAATAATGTTAAATTGTCCATACAATTCAAAGTAACCTATGGATTCAATTAAATGTCTATCGCATTTTTAATGGTAGTGTTACAGAATTATAAAGAAAAGTCCTAAAATTCATATAGAACCACAAAGGACCCTAAATACTAAAAGCAAAAAGAACAAAACTGGAGGCATCACACTACCTGATTGCAAAATATATTGAAAAGCTACAATAATAAAAACTGTATGTTACTGGCCTAAAGTAGACATAGACAAATTAGAGACCCCAGAAGTATAATAAATTCATGCATTTACAGCCAATAGAACTTCAAAAAACTGCTAAGAACACTCAATGGAGAAAGAACAGTCTTATCAACAAATGGTATTGGGAAAACTGGATATCCATATGCAGAAAAATGAAATTGGAGCCTTATTTCACATCATATGCAAAAACAACTGAAAATGTATTTAAGACATAATTATAAGCTTTAAAACTACTAAAAGAAAACATTGGAAAAAGCTTAACATTGGTATGGGCTATGAGTTTTTTCATATAACTCTGAAAGCACAGGCAACAAAAAGTAAGAATAGAATAGATTGTATCAGACTAAAAATCTTCTCCACAGTCAAGGAAACAATCAATAGAGAAAAGAGACAACTCATGGAATCAGAAAATACTTGGAAATCATACATCTGATAACAGATTAATAGTCAAAATATATAAAGAACACAAAAAATTTAAGAAAACTAATAACCCGATTTTAAAATGAGCAAAGAACCTGAATAGACATTCTCAAAAGAAGACATACAAATGGCCAATAGGTATGTGAAAAAATATTCAGTATCACTAATAATCAGGGAAATGCAAGTTAAAACCACGAGATGCTACCTCACAACCATTAGGATAACTATTTCTATTATTAAAAAGTTAGGGACCAGCAATTGGTGTAACGACTATGTCACTGGACTCCCATTTAGTAGACTGGTTCAGGTCTCGAACCCAGTGGCTTAAACTCACTCTGGGAGCGTGTGTGTGCATTTCGAAGATCTCAAGAGGAGAATGGAGGAAAAAGGATTGCAGCATGGCCATCCTCACTAGGGGGGGTGATTTCTCACTTTCTGTCTCTCTGTCTCTCTCTGTCTCATCCTATCACAAAAACCTCTCCCAAAAAGAAAACAAAAGTTAAAAGATGAATTTTGACTAGAATGTAAAGAAAAGGAAAACTTTATACATTGTTATTGGGAATGTAAATTGGTACAGCCAGTATGGAAAACAGTATGGAGATCCTCAAAAAATTAAAAATAGAACTACCATATGCTCCAGCAGTCCCACTTCTAAGAATACGTTCAATATCTTAGAGAGATGTCTGCTCCCTCATATTTCTTAAAGCATTATTCACAATAGCCAGGACAAAAAAACAATCTATCAACAATAGAGAGGCAAAGAAAATGTGGTATATTTACATAATAAATACTAGTCAGCCTTTCAAAAGAAAGAAGATCCTGTCATTTGCAACAACATGGATGAATCTGGAGAACATTATGCTAAATAAAATAAGCCAGGCACAGAAAGACAAACACTGAGTTATCTCACTTACATATAAGATCTATAAAAGTTAAACTCATAAAAGCAGAGAGTAGAAAAATGGTTACCAGAGTTTGGAGTGGGAATGGGACAACTGCAGACATATTGGTCAAAGAATACAGTTTCAGCTAGACAAGATAAATAAGTTGTGGAGATCTAATGTACAGAATAGTGACTATAGTTAATGATACTATCTTGCATACTTCAAATTCGCTAATATAATAGATGTTAAAAAGTCTCACCACTGTTAAAAGGGGAAAAAACTTGCCAATTTAATAGAGTAGTTTTAATTGAACAAATCATCATATTTAAATGGGGCAGTTGTGGCCAGACTTCCAGACAACTCTGACTAGCCTTGTGGTTGACTTGGTATTTAAGTTCCGGAAAAGGGAAAATGATATATGTAAACAAAAGTGAAGTAATAAGGTAGAGAAACAATTGGATTGGTTGCACAAACAGCCTAAAAAGTGGCTTTCTGTGATTGACTGAAATCTGGCTAGTGTGATTGGCTGTAACTTAGCAACCAGCTCAGAAAACAGCCTAACATGTATAATTTTGGCTTAGCCATAGGAATGCAAATGTGGGAGTATGACAGCCATTTTAGGTCAAAATAGTTTAACATCACCAAAAAAAAAAGTAGTGATGAATATGTTAATTAGCCTGAGTGTAGTAATTATCTCACAATGTGTACTGTCTTATTCATTTAGGCTGCTATAGAAAAAAATCATAAACTGGGTAGCTTATAAAAAAACAAATCTATTTTTTACAATAGTGGAGGCTAGGAAGTCCAAGATCAAGGTGCCAAAGGATTTGCTAAAGTCCTGCTTCCTGGTGTATAAATAGCACCTTCTGGCTGTGTTCTCACGTGGCAGAAGAGAAAAGCTAACTTTATGGCATCTCTTTTATGAGATATTCTGTCCTTATTACCTAATCACCTACCAAAGGCTCCATCTCTTGACACCATCATCTTGCGAGCAAGGATTTTAACATGTGGATTTGGGGGAGATGCAAACATTCAGACCATAGCATGTATATCTATCAAAACATTATATTGTCTACCTTAAGTATACACAATTTAAATTTTTCATTTATACCAAAATAAAGACGAAAAAAATGAACAAACAGATCACTACAACAAAATAAAACCCAAAACATATAACTTTGCAATTCAATTTTAAAAAGAAGTCTTTTTATCAAATGCAACAGAAAAACTAGATATCTATATGGTTAAAAGTGAATCTCAATACCTGTCTGACATTAGATGTAATATTAATTGATTATAATATTAAACATAAAAGCTATAACTATAAACTTCTAAAAGAATATACAAGCGAAATATGTTTATAATCTTAGTATAGGAAATATTTCTTAGATAGGTGCACAAACTAGTAATCATAAAGAAAAAATGATAAATTGGGTGGCATAAAATTAGAAATATTGTCCATCAAAAGCTAGCTACTGTTAAGAAAATAAGCAAGCAACACACAGACTGGAAAAAAAATTGTTCAATACATATATCTGACAAAAGATTTATATGCAGAATAGATAATGACAACCTCCAACTTATAAGAAAAATGTATACAACCCAAAGACAAATACAAAAATGGACAATTAGCACATGAAATCATGTTCAACTCCATTAATCATACTAAAAAAAGCACACTAAAGGTCACAATGAGATATTTCATATCCACTCAAATAGCTGAAAATAACACTAACACCAACAAAGGTCTATGAGAACATGGAATGACTGAAACTTCAATAATTGCCAGTAAGAAAGTAACATGGTACAGTCATGTTGGAGAGCTTTTGACAGTTAAACATATATCTGCCCCATAATCTAGCAATTTCACCCACAGGTATTTTCCTATCTTAATCTGGTTAATGTTACTGTAAAAGAATACTTGAGAATTTGCTTTGTGTCCTAGTAGCTAAGGCAGCCACATCCCTCCTGGCCAACCTAATGGTTCAAGTCCTGGACCCAGTGGTTTGAAAAACATGCCAGGCACATGTACATGCATGCCCCAAACTCTAATAGTATGAAGAAATTGAGGAAAAGAGATTGTGGTGTAACCATTCCCTATGGAGGTGCTTTCTTCCTTTTCCTCTCCCTCTGTCTTTCTGGTGAGCATGCATATCTTCTGGAAAAATTAAAAAAAAAAAAAAAAGGAATACTTGAGAGTAATTTACAAAGATCATAAATTTATTTCTCACAGTTTTAGACCCAGAAAGTTCAAGATCAAAGCACTGACAATGTCAGCTGTCTGGTGAGGGCTGCATGCTAGAGGAGAGGAATACTGTGTCTTCATATGGCAGAAGGAGGGAGGGCAAGTAAACCAAACTCTGCACAGAGCCCCTTTTATAAGGGCCTTACTACCATTCATGAAGGAGGAGCCCTCATGTCCTAATCATCTCTTAAGAGTATCACACTGGCAACACCGAAATTTGGAGACGCATTCAAACCAAAGCATCCCCCAAGAGAAAAAAAAAAAAAAAAAAAAGACAAATGTCCCAAAAAAGGTGTGCAGAAGAATGCTTAGAGCAGCTTTATTTAGATGTTCCAGAAAACAACTCAAATGGCTATCAACAACAACGAAAAAGAAAAAAAAAATGGATACACAAATTGCAGTATATTCATACAATGGAATACAACTCAGCAATAACAAGGAACTATTGATACATTTTTTTAAAATGAATCTCACTGACATGCTGAGTGAAAGACATTGGACATGAAAGAACATACCTTATAGGATTCCAGTTGTAGAAAGGGTTAAAACAATCTATGGGGGTAGAAGTCAAAGCAATGATTGGCTCTGAAGCACGGTGAAATTGAATGAGAAGGGATTTTCTGGGGTTATGGTAATATTCTTTACCTTAACAGTAGTGTAAGTTATATAAACGTTTACATTTATAAAATTTCAGCAAATGTTAGACATAAGACCTATATTTTTTATAGCATTTAAATTAAAAAGAAGCAGGTGGGGGGGAGGGGTGGGCCAATAAATAAATGTCAAGTGCTACCAGGGCCTGTTTTTACTAAATTAGTGCTGCATTCCCATCTCTTATGGATTTCTTAATTTCCTTACTTCGGGAGGTGTTCCTATTACCTCCCAAATTATTTACTTGTACTCAAATTCTTGTCTCTGATACTGCTTCTAGGAAAGTCAATCTAAGATGAAGGAGAAGCCCTCATGCCCTAGTTATTTTACTACTGAGTGATGAAACATAGATTTGAAAACAGGTCTTTCTGAGTCCAAAGTCTTAATTCTTCATTCTTCCTTTGGCACACACTTGACATTTATTATTCCACCATTATCAATCCATGACACGACAAGTAATAAAAAAAAAGAAAAATGATGTTTGAATCTACAACATTAAATGCAGATGTGTGTATGTGCATGCATGTGCATGTGTGCGTGTGTGTTCTCCCAACTTTACAAAGAATACACCTTCTTTTTAAGTATGATAATGAAAACTTAAAAATGCATTTTAAGAATTAGGAATTATTAGTTCCTATTCTCTAAATATAACACAGTAGAACTAGAAATAAATAACAAATAGCTACATGAAGAAACC
The DNA here is from genome assembly GCA_026018925.1 of Tupaia tana. Taxonomy (NCBI): domain Eukaryota; kingdom Metazoa; phylum Chordata; class Mammalia; order Scandentia; family Tupaiidae; genus Tupaia; species Tupaia tana. Next base: position 21,860,973 of record JAKSZU010000001.1, read on the forward strand.
AAAAATAAACTTTTCCAAATTATTGAGAATTCAAAAGAAAAATAATAATGATGAAAATAAATAATGATAGGGTCAAGATAGAAAGTTTAAGAATACAATAGTAGATAAACGTGTGTGTATACACACACAGAGACACATTTACAGGATATGGCTAACGCTGTACTTTTATATAAGTGATCACAAATACTTGGTACTATTCTAAAAAAAGTAAGATAATAAAGCTTTCAACTTAAAAAACTAAGGAAAACCTGACAAAATGTGTCTCAAGCAAGGGAAGAAAATAATAAATAGAAATAAATACATAAATGAATTAAAAAGGAGAAAATCAAAATTGATGAATGATACCAAGAACTGGCTCTTTGAAAATTCAATAAAACAGACAAATCTCTGGATAAGCTAATCAATAAATATAAAAGCAAAATCATAAATATAGAAAGCAAAATCATAAATAAATGTACTTAGGACTGAAAGATGATAGAAGAATGGATACAGAGAATATTGTTAAGTTAATAAGAAATTCACTAGGTATGTAGATAAATTAGTAAGTCTCAACAAAATTGATCATTTTTGACAGGTGCATGTGAGTATGAGAAATAGCAACCTGAATCAAGAAAAAGAAAAAGTAAGTTTACTTTTAATTACCACCAATGAAAATTCAGGAGTCAGGTAATTATTTCATATGTAAGTTATTATAAATCTTTCAAGAGTAGAAAATTACCATTGTATAAAAACTGTTTCATTATATCAGAAGAAAAAAAAGATAGCACTCGGCCCAATTTACTTTATAAAGTTAGCATAATTGCGACACAAATGTCCTACTTATAAGATTGGCTCTTGGCGACCATCTAGGAATTTGGAATTCAGTTAGAGTTCCACCCCCACATTGATGAGAGGCTTAGCATGCCTACACTGGTTTTTCTGTTTGTTTGTTTTTGCTTGTTTGTTTTTGCAAACAACACGTTTTATGCTGAACAACAGCTTCCCTTCGAAGAATCTGGAATTTTGGTATATGCCAAGTAGAAGCTTCCTATATGATCAGCCTTCCATAAAAACCTGGACACCAAGTCTCTAATGAACTTCCCTTGCAGGCATCCTTTCACATGTGTGTGACAATCATTGCTGAAGAATTGAGTGCATCCTGTGTGACTACACTAGGAGAGGACTTTTAGAAGCTTGCGCATGGCTTCCCCTGGACTTTGTTCCTTACGCTTTTCCCTTGGCTGATTTTTATTCTGGACCCTTTTACTGTAGAAATTACAGCCTGAGAACAACTATATACTGAGTCTTGTGAGCCATCAACAAACCTGAGGATGGTCAACACCATAGGCAATCGTCTTTACATGTAGATAATAAAATGTTAAGATACTGACAAATGTTAAAATAAAAATATTCCAAAGCCAAATTTTAGCTCAGTAATATGAAGAACAAAAAATCTAGTAACATAAAGAAAAAGATTTAATAAGACAATAGCTTGTACCAGTAAAGTGAGTTTGAAAATATGATAAATAAATAGAAGTTAAATAAAATAATTATTTCAAAACAAAATGAAAACCAGCAATCAGTGACCAGTGCACAAATCCCTACTTATTCAAGGGCAGGGATCTTTTTGCCCACCCTGGTTCCCACCTACTGTGTGCAACCTGCCCCAGAAACATGTGCACAGCTGCCTGCCAGGGGACTGGGCGGTGAGTAGCTGCCACTGTGCTAAGAGCTGGGATTGAGAGACGAACTGCACTTCACTGCCCACGCCTTCTGGAAGCTGCAAGCCTTTCGTGGACTCAGAGTTCCAAAATAGTTCAATCAATGCTTTATGTTCTGTTATGGTACAAATAAGGCAATTACTTTTTCCTTTTTTTCTTTTTTGGGAGAGGTTTTTGCTATAGGGCGTGTGTGATCGCCAGACAGACAGAGAGAGGCAGAGAGACAGAAAGCGAGAAATCACCCCCCAGGGGGGATGGCCACGCCGCAATCCCTTCTCCTCCATTCTCCTCTCGGGATCTCGGGCATGCACGCACACGCACCCGGCGTGAGTTTAAGCCACCAGGTCCGGGACTCGAACTGCGGTCGACTACATGGGAGTCCAGAGACATAGCCATTACGCTAACTGCTGGTCCCAAGGCAATTACTTTTACAAACTAACTGGTCAAAAAATGTTGAAGTAAAAAAAAATTTCTGAATATAATAATATTTAGCCATTCCACATTCCATATGTGTACATATGATAAAACATGTACACCATAAATGCATATAACTTTTATTTGTCAATAAATAGATCCCTGAATGTGAAAAAAAAGAAAACATGATCTCATCAAAAGGGATTAAAAAGACATTTAACAAAAATTTATATTAATTCAAAAAAATTAAAAAATAAAAAATTTTATTTAGGGGATGCTTTATCCTCAATACTATTAAGAATATCCTCAAACATTTACCAGCATCATACTAAACAATAAAATATAGATCATAAATTATCCCCATCTAAAATTGAAACCACAATAAGAATTTCTTCCACTACTACTACAATTAACATTGTCTGGAAATTCTTTGTGATGCCACATAATCTGAAACAAAAATAAGAGTTACTAGTATATTAAAAAAATAATAAAAGGAGTAGATTGAGACACTTACATACATAGAAAAGTTAGTTTGGCATATTATCCAAATATCTGAAAAAAAAAAATCTTTAAAATGTATTTAGCTTTACTTCGTCTTATTTATCCATGGTCAAAAATAATGAACAATCAAATAGCCCATGCATAAAAATGATAAAAGTATGCAATACCTACAAATAGCTTTGTAAAGCAGTACAGGAGGGCCCTAAGAAAAAAGTTCTATTAAAATATATGACTAAAGAGTTACATCTTTGTGTGTGTGTGTGTGTGTGTGTGTGTGGAAAGGTTTTTGCTATAGGGCGTGTGCACTCTCCAGAAAGACAGAGAGACAGAGAGACAGAAAGCAAGAAATCACCCCCCAGGGAGAATGGCCTTGCTGAAATCCCTTCTCCTCCATTCTCCTCTCAAGATCTTGGGTACGCACGCACATGCACCCAGTGTGAGTTTAAGGCACCAGGTCCAGGACTCGAACCGCAATCGATTATGTGGAAGTCCAGCAACATAGCCGTTACATCAACTGCTGGTCTCCAAAAGTAACTTCTTAAATGAGAATACTAAGTAGTATTAAAATACTATTTCTTGAGTTAATTTATTGTTTTAATACAAAAGTTTGAATACACAGACAATATCCAGATCTAATTTAAAACAGACCCACAATCTACCATACGTAATGGAGGAAACCATCCCCATATCTGTAATACATAGCACTAAAAGTCAGCCTGCTATAAGTAAGACCTGTAGGAAGTCTAGTAATATACGAAGAAGTTAAATCTATCTTAACGGTCAGCCCAAAATCACCAGGATCTGAGGCCCAGGTGGTGGATAGGTAAGTGGTAAATTGCAACACTCTGCAAGGCTGACCCATGTGGGAAGGTTTCAAATTCATATCCAGAGTACCTGAGGGTACTGGGTACATGTGTGTCTGTGATCTAGGGCAGGCTGAGGCTCGAGGTGGATTGTAACATCATAACCCTGTTGTTGAAAGTTCTCTCTCTCTCTCTCTCTTTGTCTCTCTCTCTCTTTATCTCAGTGGAAATAAACTTCTTTAAATTGTCAGGACTGGGATTTGGCAAGAGCTGGGACCTCTTCCTCAACCAGCGCTCAGCAAGGAGCAGGCATGTGCAGCTTGATCGCCAAGATCACTAAGCTCCAGTGGTGAGATGTGGAAGAGTTCGAGTTGGGCATCTCCCAGGCTCTGCTGGAGCAGGAGATGAACTTGGACCTAAAGGCACAGCTCAGGGTGCTGAACATCACAGCAGCCAAGGAAAGTGAAGTTGGTGGAGGTCGGAAAGCTGTCATAATCTTTATTCCTATCCCTCAACTGAAGTCCTTCCAGAAAATCCAAGTGTGGCTAGAATGAGAATTGGTAAAAAAAAAAAAAAAAGCAAGAAGTACATTGTTGTTATTGCTCAGAGAATTCTGCCTAAGCCAACTGGAAAAAGCCATGCGAAAAATAAGCAAAAGCATGCCAGGAGCCAGACTTGACAGCCATGCTCAATGCAATCCTGAAGGACTTGCGCTTCTCACATGAAACTGTAGGCAAGAAGATATAAGTGAAGCTGGATGTCAGCCAGCCCTTCAAGGTTCACCTGGACAAAGCACAGCAAAACATGGAACGCAAGTCCGAAATTTTTCTGGTGTCTATACGAAGCTCACAGGCTGGGACCAGCAGATGGTGTAATGGTTACATCACTGGACTCCCACATAGTAGACTGCTGTTTGAGTCTCAGACCCAGTAGTTTAAAGTTCACACTGCGGGGAACCAGTAGTTGGCGTAATGGCTACGTCACTGGACTCCCATGTAGTATACTGTGGTTCACGTCCCGGACCCGGTGGCTTACAACTCACGCCGGGCGCGTGTGCGTGCGTGCCCAAGATCCCGAGAGGAGAATGGAGGAGAAGGGATTGCAGTGTGACCATCCCCTCTGGGGGATGATTTCTCGCTTTCTGTCTCTATGTCCCTCTCTGTCTGTCTGGCGAGCGCACGCGCTCTATAGCGAAAACCTCTAAAAAAAAAAAAAAAAAAAAAACTCACCCTGCACACACGTGCCATGGCCATCCCCCCCAAGGGGTGATTTCTCTCTCCATCTCTCCAGTGACCACATGAGCCCTATATCAAAAAAAAAAAAAAAAAACTCTCTTAAAAAAAAAAAGGCAGCAGCAGCTCACAAAGATGTTAATTTTGAATTCTCAGAGATTTAGTTGTAAAGAAAAATAAATAAAGTATCATAACAATAAAAAAATAAATAAAACATTTAAAAACTGACAGGACTTGACTAACAACTGACAACTTCCATGACTTTTATCTCAGATTCCAGTTTAGGACCAGCCAGAGAAAGCCAAATGCCCCAACCAATCACATAAGATGTTCCCCTATCTAAGTAGCTCACCTGCAGCTTCCCCTAGTCAACAGGCTCCAACGGGCATATTTCCTGCTTCCCGTTTTCTGTGCTCTAAGCTTTCCCACTCTTCTGCCCATCATTGGTCTCTCCTAGAACAAGCGATGGCAGCTGACTGCCTTGTTATATACAAGCCCTGAATAAATAGACTCTGCTCATTCTTGTTCAGTTGGTCTTTATTTCCACAGTAAGGTAGACAATGTTTTCAATGAGTTTTTTTTTTTTTTTTCCACCATGATAAAATAATTCTTCGGCTTACCTTTCCAAATAAACTTCAGAGAATAATCAGGAACTTTTTTTTAATGAGAGACTGCTAACTCTACCATGATTTAAAACAATTAATAAAACAATACACATTTAGGGACCAGCAGTTAGCATAATGGCTATGTCACTGGACTCCCACGTAGTCGACCACGGTTTGAGTCCCGGACCCAGTGGCTTAAACTCATGCCGGGCGCGTGTGCGTGCGTACCCAAGATCCCAAGAGGACAATGGAGGAAAAGGGATTGTGGCGTGGCCATCCCCCCATTTCTCGCTTTCTGTCTCTCTGTCTCTGTCTGGCAAGCGCACGCGTCCTATAGCAAAAACCTCTCTCAAAAAACGAAACAAAAAAAAAAAAATACAAATTTAGTCAGTGCAATATGAGTGTAAGAATGGACAAGGCAACTCAATGAAACACAATATACAGGCTCAACCCAGACATTAATATATGTACAATTTTAGTACCTAGTGAAAGAGTCATCTTAAATCTGTAGAGAAATGGAAATCTACTGAATCGATAAAGATGCAACAGTCAGTCATTTGGGGGAGAGAGTCCATTTAAAACCACATTTCAAAAATATTCTAAAGTAAATTGTAGGTAGATTGAAAGTTAAATATAGAAAATTAAATGATTAAAGCAAAACGATGCCTGCCTGTGAATGCTCCGTGTTTCAGTGCCATGGCGTGGCGTGGTGTGGTGTGCCGTGGTAGGGTGTGCTGTGGAATGGAGTCCTGTTCATGAACTCACACATCACCAGGTTCACAGGCTGGCTTGCACCCCTTGGGCTACTTTCTAAAAGTGCTCATGGTTAAAAGCTACTGTGATTTGTTGAGGTGTCTTAAGTTCTCTGTGATATGATTTACATTTGTCACTTTTTAAAAAATCAACGTCCTTTAGAGAAAAATAAGATGGTTAGATAATCGTCAGTTAAGATGGTAAAGCCATTGCTATTTTTTAAACATACTCTTCAGAAGCGATTTTTGTTAACATAATCAAATTGAAACAAAATGTCCCTACTAAAAAAACACAGAGCATTTATTTTTCTATTTTAGCATTATGTAATATTAACCTCTATAAGACCTTTGTATATTAATTTGTTAGCTTTACATGTTTGTTATTTTCTCTTCTTTCAAAGTTTACATTTTTATATTTAATTTACTAGTTCAGATAACTTCCAACATAGCATATAAAAAGTAGGAATGAGGTAGAACAAAAATATCTCTAGACAGTGTAAACCATCAGCTGAAGAGTATATAAATAGGAATGACCAGAAAAGTAATGAAGTATTTTATTTTCAAAATTCAAGTAAGCATTGGAAAGAAACGGTCTCAGATAATGAACATTTCCTTTTCCCTTGTCTATTTTTTCATTGTAAATATTTATATAATACTGACCAGATGTCGGAGGAACTGTTTTTTATAAAAATGTTATATCAGGTCACATAAATCTGCCATTATTATGTTGTATAACTGAAAACATGAAAGATCAAAAACAATTATCTTTCAGGAAAAAAAAAATAAAACAAAAGAACATATAGGTGTTGCAGCACCAGCATGGTTACATTGCTGGACTCCCACATAGTTGACCCTGACTCGAGTCCTGGTCCCAACAGCTTAAAACTCACACCAGGCATGTGTGCATGCATGCCCAAGATCCTGAGAGGAGAATGGAGAAGGGATTGTGGCATAGCCATCCTCCCTGGGGGGTGATTTCTCATTTTCTGTCTCTCTATTTCTCTCTGTCTCTCCCATGAGCTCATGCGCCCTATATATCAAGAATCTCTCGAAAAAAAAAAAAAAGAATATATAGATGAATAGTATTCTCTATAACAATTTTTAAAATTAAAAGGATGGCTAATCTTGTTGGCTAGTACCTAAAGGAGCTGTATCCCACATGACCAACTACCCAGTTCTAGTCCCAGATCTGGTAGCTTAAAAAAAACACACATAAGTATATGATAAATGTTAACAGTCCATTTAATCTTTAGTGATCAAAATCCCAACAAGAGAATGGAGGAGAAGGGATTGCAGTGTGGCCATCGCCCCCAAGGGGGTGATTTCTCATTTTCTGTCTCTCTCTGTCTCTTTGGCAAGCACACGCATCCTATAGCAAAAATATATTTAAAAAAAAAAAAAAAAAGATGTGACTTTGTAGTCCTAAAATGAGTTATTTTCTTAACAATAGGACTACTTACTGCTGATAAGATAGAGTGGAAAGGGAACTTACTGCTGGTGGACTGTAAATGGCATAATCTTTTTGAAGAGTGTTTTGGCAACGCATATAAAGAGCTCAAAAAATATTATCAGTCAAGCCATCCAGCCTAAAAACAGGAAAAAAAGAATTATGCAGGAAGATGTTAACTGTAGTGCTATTTATAATAACAGAGGAGTTGAAAACAACTAAAATGCTTCGGAATGAGAGGCTGGATAAACAAATTATGGTATACTTGAAAGAAAATGTTGTTCACCCATTTTAAATGTTTATAAAGAGTTTTTGGTAATGTAGGGGAAGTGCTTATGTCAAATATTGAGCCAAAAAGTAAAAAGACAAAAAATTTTCATTTGTTCAGCTCCACATGATTTTACTTATATAAACATTTTAAAAGGACACATAATAAATACTATGTAGACATATGTAAATATACATATAAATGTCAAAATATATATGCAAAATATTGTATATGCATATTTATTGCTTATTATGTAATAGTATATATATGCATGGCTATGTCGCTGGACTCCCACGTAGTCGACTGCGGTTCGTGTCCTGGACCCGGTGGCTTAAAACTCACGCCGGGCGCGTGTGCATGCGTGCCCAAGATCCCAAGAAGAGAATGGAGGAGAAGAGATTGCGGCATGACCATCCCCCCGGGGGGTGATTTCTCACTTTCTGTCTGTCTTTCTGGAGAGTGCATGTGCCCTATAACAAAAACCTCTGCAAAAAATAAATAAATAAATAATAAATAAATAAATAAATAAATATTCCAGTCTTCTTGTACCAATGAGCCATTATAAGAGGTTTCATTCAAGGAAAAGAGAGTTAGTGAAGGATGTGATATATGTTGGAACTGTGGTCAGGGATTTCCTGAGTAGATATGGGGCTACACACCTTCTTCCCAGGCCAAGGTGGTATGATTACCTTGGAAGAGTCCCCACAATCTTGCAGAAATTATCTGTCCTACCCATGTGCAGTCAAGGATGGGCTACTAATCTTGGGGAACACTGAAAGCTATAAAGGTTGTGAGAAGTTTTCGATGCCTATTTTCTTCTGGCATTTTGAAACCAGTTACATGGGGTTCCATCCAAGAGTGGCAACCACAAAGGTCTTTTAAACCCCTAACTTTGCCCACTATTTTCAAAACCAGTATAAAAGTGGGACCAGCAGTTAGCGTAATGGCGATGTGGCTTAAACTCACGCCAGGCGCGTGTGCGTGTGTGCCCAAGATCCCAAGAGGAGAATGGAGGAGAAGGGATTGCAGCATGGCCATCCCCTCATGGGGTGATTTCTCACTTTCTGTCTCTCTGTCTCTCTCTGTCTTTCTAGCAAGCGCACACGCCCTATAGCAAAACCTCTCCCAAAAAAAAAGACAGTATAAAAGTGATGTATAATGTACCCACAGTTTGAGTCCTGGACCTGGTGACTTGCTTTCTCACTTTCCTTATCTGTGTGTGTGTGTGTGTGTGTGTGTGTGTGTGTGTGGTCAAAATAAAAGGGAAAAAAAAGAGTGAATAAAATTAAATAAATAATTCTTTAAAAAAATAATTTTGTGTAATGTAATTTCACCAGAGAAAAAGCATGAGCAATACCATGTAATTCAGAACAATAGATGTTTCCAGGCAATAACCTTGGCATCTTCTTAAATCTTTTTATAATTGTTCTTGTCTTGCCTTGGAGTACATATTTGATACATCATCCATCGGGACACTTGCATCACATTTAATCATAACATAGCTGGTCAGAACTGCTCTACAAATGTCAAATGCAAATTCCATTGTCTGTTATTTTTCTAATCAATCTCACAAATCTTTACATGCCCTATTAAGTAGGAATCTAATGTCTTCCTTTTGAGACTCCTCTAAGCCTTTGATAATCCAAACTGGCTGAAAACATTTCTCTAGGATGGAGATTCCTGGGTCCATAGTCACACCTCTTTCTGGGCATGTCACCCATTTCCTCAGTGCTTAGGGCCTCTCAGAGGGCCTCTATGTTGGCCCTCAGACCTACTTCTCAGTGCTTTGGCTATAAATGTGGGCCTATCTGCCTACCACTTGGATTCAAACATCTAGGTAAGATAGGAAAAAAAAAAAAAAAAAAAAAAAAGTAGGCAAAGATGGGACCAGGCTCTACCAACAGATTCTCAGAACATCTTTTCTCCTTAGGATCCATGCCCAGAAGTCTGGAATTTGCCTTCAAAACCCAGAAAAAAACAAAGTACCTAACTAGACAAAGGGGCCACTTCCTCTAAAGAGGGCCCTGAGAAACTTCCTCTAATTCTCTAAGACTTTCCAAGCAACTCAACATACCCATGTACTACCTGTTTTTCAGGGGGCTACTGTCATGGGTTTCTGGCACAAGAAAAGATACAAAACACAAATGTACCTCTGCTCCAATAAAAGTCATTTTATGTCCATTTTCAGTTGCCACTGCCATCCTAGTCTCATTTGCAGGTCAGGAATTTGAAACTCAGAGGCTTGCTCTAGGTCACATGGCCGAGCCTCCTTTATAATTTTCTCTATTCCTCTCTAAGCCCTTGTCCTTTTTTTCCTCTTCTGTCTCTAGATTCTCCCAGTCATCTTCCTCTTCTCTATCCTTATATCCATCAACAATATTTATTGAAAACATATTAATTCAATATCATACTATGACACAAATGATAAATAGCACATTTATCCATGTTCACAAAAAGTTCATAAGCTAGTTATATAAATAAGATTAGCAAGAGACATAAAGCAGCCTTAAGCAATCAGATATTACTTTTATTTCTACTGCTCATTTTTTTCTTCCATCACAAACTCGACTCACTTCTTTTTATCTGTTACTAAAGAAACAGTTGATTATTTATTCTAACATTTCACTGTTTTATATGTATCTATATTTGCACACACATCTCATACACACAGTTAATAGGGTAATAATAAAATAAACAACTATGTATTTTCCATTGTACTTAAGCAATAAAAATAGTACCAGCTGGCATGATAGTGGTGGGACACAGAAATGGCTTATTACCTGTTGATGATAACATGTATAGTATTCTCAACTGAACTGGTCTGAGAAGTATTTCATGTGAGGTAAATTCTCTTTACAAGCCAAATGCTGTATAGTGATTGAATGTTGAAAAACATGAGAATTTAAAAAACAATAATAATAATCTGAAAAAAATGAAAAGTTATCTGCTAATCATGTGGATGGTAATGTCTTTGTCTTAATTGAAATGCATGGTAATCGTGCTGGAAAAAAGAAATGTGATACACTGTGAAGATATATGTGATTCAATGTAATATCAAAATTAAAATAAAATATAAATAAATATTTTTTTAAATGACCAGTCAATGGTGGCCTCTGTGGGTGTTTCAGAACAGATAAGTTTTGCATGACTGAGTATTCTTTCAAATAGAGAAAAAGAGATTAAAAAAAATAGCCCGTGCAGTCAAACGCATGCTTTCTGTGCACAGCCCTTTGCTTTCGAGACAGAGTCTGGCCTTGATCACAACCAAGAAATGTGAGGGCTGATCAAGGAAAAATTAAATTCCAAGTTTTATCGGGAGGCTCTTGGGCAGGGTTGCATGAGAGAAGTTACTCACACCGTGACACTTCCAGAAGGAGCTTCTGCTAGAAGAGGTGGGGGACCAGGAATTCCTGGGACAGAGGGGAACCCAGTGATGTTGCTCATTCTGAGAGTAAAGAGTCTCTAGATCAGAGAACTCCAAAGAACTGAAGCAGGTTGGGGGGAGGGCCTAGATTCACAGGTCTTACCTTTGTTTTATTGTTTTTCTAATTTTTTCAAGTTTCTTTCTTTCTTTCTTCTATGACCCAGAGAGACAGATATTAAGAGAGGAAAAAGAGAGAGAGAGAACATTCCCCACAGGGTCCTGATGCCACAATCCACACCCAGACTCAACAAGCCTCAGGTCATGGGCAAGCATGTGTCCAGATACTCAGGGAAGTCTCCGGACTGGAACCAGGAGCCTCCCAATGTGGGACTGCCTCACAGAGCATTGTATTTTACTATGGCACCACCAACTGACCTTCTAAGGCCCTATCTTTCGATAGCCAGTAAATACTACAAAGCAAGTAGGCCCAAAATAGCTAAAAACCTATTTACTTTGGCCACTTTTAAAATAATTTAGATGTTTACAATTTAAATTTGGCATCAAAAAGTATTTGAGCTATCAGGCCTCAGCCTACAGACAAGAAATAATATAAAGGCAATATACAGAAGCCATCTTTGGCCCATCTAATAACACACATTTAACTACTGAGTAGATAGTACCCATCATCCCGCTTGGAAGAGATCCTCAACACCTGTTCCTGATTGCTGCCTCCAAGCTAAGCCCTCCACAACCTCTGGAGTTCGGCCTGACTTTCAGCCACTGAGTGATCCTGGGGAGAGAAGGAAACTTCTGTTTTTTAAGAGAGATTTTTGCTATAGGACATGTGTGTTTGCTGGAAAGATAGAGAGAGACGGAAAGCGAGAAACACCTTAAGGGGGAATGGCCACACCACAATTCCTTCTCCTCCATTCTCCTCTCAGGATTTTGGGCATACAACGCATACAAAGCTGCCAAGTCCAGGACTTGAACCTCGGTCGACTACATGGAAGTCCAGTGATTTGCATGCATACACCTATATCTAAGTGCAGGCCCTTTTTGTAAACTAGACAAAAAAGTAAACATCTAAAAACTAGCATTTAACTGTATGATTCTCCTCACATTATTCAAGGTCAAAATGTAAAAATATGGTAATTGTTTTTCAAATAGGGCCTTTACATTTGATGCCATCTGACATTAATTGGTAAGGAAAATCATTCAGCTGTAAAACATTTAATGGAATGCTTAATAATCAACATATTTTTTAAAAGAATATTTCTTCTGGGGCCCAATGGTGTCACCATCATAATCAGTGCTCTACAGCGCTGACTCACACTGGGAAGGAGGGTTTGAGTTTGCATCCAAACACCTCTCTGAACACACTAGGTATGCACGTCCATCATCTGGACTTTGCCTACTAAATCCAGAAAAGACAAAACACCTAACCAGACAAAGGCACCACTCTTCCTCTAAAGCAGATCCCAGAGGCTAGCTGTGAGGAGACTGTGGTGTGGACTGTGGTGTGGAGGCCCTGTTGTGGGTTCTCTCTCTCTCTCTCTCTCTCTCTCTCTGTCTCTCTTTCTCTCTTCTTCTCTCTTCCAAGGAAGAAAGAAACACATTTTTTTTAAAGAGGGTATTTTTCTTGGTGGAATCAGATATATAAGGAGATTCTGAAAAATAAGAAGTGTCAGGTCAGCGAGTATCCCTGGTGATACAAGATTATTCCTGTAATGTACTTCCAGGAAGTCAGGCCTCCATCTAATAGACGTCTGTGGCATTCTTTGGAAGACAATTGCATGGCTTTACAGAGGATACTCTCATAGAGCTTATCCTGTTAACAGTGTGAAAAGAGCTAACTTTAAAGCAAGGCTAGACCGTCGGGGTGTGTCCCGGCCCGCGGGACAATCGAGCAGGGTGCCTGAGTGAGAGAGTGGAGGTCTGGAACCGGCGCAGCGTCACAACACGGGAGCGACACAGTGTCACAGCTCAAGATGGTATGCAGTCACTCGTTTATTGAGGGCCAGAGAACATTCTTATATACACAGGGTAGGAAAAGGGGGCGGGAATTGTCGCGGACCTGACTGAGGACCTGCCTGAATGAGGAAGTCTCAGGGTGAATTGTCTACTCCCGGAACAAGGATACTTGAAGGTCCTTGTATGAAGGTCATGTCAGCCATTTTGGTGCATGTGGCTTCCTACAGGGGTGGAGAACATCTCTCTGCACAAAGTAATCTAGACAGTGAAGGCAATTATCTGAATAATTTCATCTTACTTTTCTTTCATCATCTTATCTCTAGAAAGATATTCCAGAGTCCAGACAAAATGTATATTTTATTTGTTTTTGCTTTGTTTTTCACATTTGATTAATTATCCAGTCAAATATACGATCTGTCACTTTACCCAGAAAAGGGCAATCAAATAACATTGTCATATCTTCACCAGCTATGGGAGTGGGGGGGGGGGGGGAATTTTCTGCAGCCCTACACCCAGGCAATGTGACACATTTTTGTCAGTTTTCTTTTTCCCAGTGGGTGAGATTTAACCAATACTTTGTTAGCTAAGGTCTAGTCGTTCCCCAGAGGAAAATTACAGGAATGAAGACATAACCTCTGCCATACCACATATGAGCTTAAAAGGATAGATTTCTAGGTCTAGCCACCGTTTTGAAATTAGATTTTAAAAGGAATAGGTTTGTTGCTATGGATTTAAGGGGCAGAAGGGCCAACATTCACTTACAGTTCTCAAAAATAACAGCGAGCAAGAATATTTCCATCCTATTATAGTTTTGAAGAAGGATTAAAAAAAATCCCTGTTGGATAAAAGTGAAGCCATGATGGCTGCAAATGCTAACAACATCAACTTTGCATTCTTAAGATTCATGCACTCACTTCATTACCAAAATATCCTCCAGATTAAAACAGACATAACCAGTAGCTTGAAACTAATAGCAAAGGGCTGTCTGGCCATCACTCTGTCAACTTCACCTCCAGGACTATTTCCCCTGACAGCTTCTTCCAGGATATTTCAACCAGCTGTGAAATCTACCTTCTCCTTTTTTTGCTCTCTTTAAAGGAAAAGTCTGCCAGAGAAATTTGGTGAATTAGGACAGACCTTATTAAACAACTTAATCCATCTCTGCCTGCCTAGCATAGCCTAGGGAGTCCTAATTAATCAATAAGCATTTATTGACTGTTCTAATGTGCATAATAGTCCTGACTCAGGTGCTCTGGAGCCTTCAAAGATCTAGTTAGGAAAATGGAGCATGTTACCCCAGAGAGGGTTTCCTGACAGTATGAGTTAGTGCATGGGGAAAAGGAAGTCACATTTGTCTTGGGCTCCTAGTTACAAACACTAAGCTGGATGCCTTGTATACATTATTAGTTTGTTTATTCTATATGCATCCACAAGGGTTGTTCAAATAAAATACTGTAGGTGGGGTGACTTAAACAACAGAATGTAATCGCTCACAGTCTGAGATAAAGGTGTTGGCAGGGCTGTTAGAGGCCTCTCTCCTTGGCTTACAGAGAGCCAACTTCCTCTTTTCTTTCCTGTGTCCTAATTTTGTTTTGTCATATCAGATTAGGGACCACCCTAAAGATTTCATTTTAATTTAATTACTTATTTAAGAACTTATCTCTAAATATGGGTGCATTCTCAGGTACTGAAGTTCAGATTTATGACATATGCATTTGGGGTAGGGTGGGGGATGTAATTCCACATAACACAATCCTATCATGGTGGTGGGAGGATTGATCTGAATGGACTTTTTCTGGTTGAAAACAGAGGAACAGAAAATGAGCAAGAGGGCTGATTCCATGATGCAGCCTCTTTTAGAAGAATTTTAATCCCACGTGGTGACCCTGGTTCAAATCCCTGGTCCAGTCAGCCTGAAACACACTGGGCCCTTGTGCAGGTGCCCAAGAGCCAATGCACTGGTGGCCTGGAGGAAGGGAATTGCAGTGTGATCAGACACTGTGAAGGGTGTCATAAATGTGCCTGTATTCTGCTGTCAATAAGAAAAAAAAAGGAAAAAAAATGCAAGCAAGGAAAGCAAACTCTGATTCAAACTATGGGTTAGGATTAGGTTCATCTGGGAATAAAGAAAAAATGACAGTGGCTTAGATATAGTAGAAGTTTATTTCTCACTTTTGAAAGATAAGCAATAATGCAAAACCAGAATGGTGTTCCATATGTCAGGAACCCAGTCATTGTCTATAGTTTTCATTTCTAAAGTTACCTCAAGGTCCAAGATGGCTGCAGAAACATCAACCAGTAGGTCTATATTCCACTGTTGATTCTATGCCAAAGCGTCTCCCCTCACAGTTGGAAGATAGTTACAGTACCTTGAGGGCCTTATCTTCCCAAAGCTTCAAATCCAGTGGAAAAAAGCAAGAATTTGTCTTCCTGAAGTATCTGCAAAGTTATACTTGTGCTCCATGGATCCTGACTGGGTCTCGTGCTCACTGCGTGGCCAGGGGAATATAATGTACCCTGCTTGGGCCTGGACACCTACCCACTTCTGGGCTCAGAGCATGACTGGGTTGGACCCCAGAGGGAAATTTAATCTGATGCTAGAAAAAGGACATCTGGTTGCTGCATAGTACAAATCACAGATGTCCACAGAATATTACCCACATTTTGCAGATAAGCACCAGAATACTCAAAGAGTCCATTGCTTGCCCAAACACCCATACGACTAGTAGATATTGGATTTAAACTCTAGCTGACAGCAAAATCCGTCCTCTACTGTGTTAGTGACTTAAAAGCCAGGGCTATCACTGTGGATAAAGCAAGGTTGGAAGACTGCTAGGAAGATCGGAGTTAGTGGGGTAAGGTCAGATGCTAGGAAATCTGAGGTAAGAGCATCCCAAACAAGGAGATTTTCTTTATGGTGAGTCAGTGTCTGGAGGCAGCCTGTGGAGTGGTTATCCTAGAAAATGCCAAGGTACACCCGGATCAGTCGCTGTTACCAAGTAATGATTTGCAAATTTCTCAGAAGAGCCATAAGAACTCTGTGTGTGTGTGTGTGTGTGTGTGTGTGTGTGTGTGTGTGTTTCGGGGGGCAGATTAGGAGGTCAGGAAGAGTGTTTCAGAGCCAGAAGAAATCTGTCCACATCCCCTTGGTGAATCATAGGAAACATCAAAAACCAAAGGCTCTAAGAATCCTGGAATAAATTCATTCATTTGGCTTAAGTAGTATGTCTCAAACAACTTTGGTTGTTCCTTAAAGTTCATGTTTATTGGTTCCATGGTCTTGAACATTTATTAACATCTTTAATATTCTGAGAAACCAGCCTTTTTTGGAATACACTTCAGGACATAGGATTTCTGATATAATCCAAAGTTTTTATTTCCAGAAGAGGAAACTGAAGTTCAGGGAATTTAAGGGACATGGGGTGTATTATCTAACAGATGAGTTATAGCTCTCAGACCAGAACCCAGGCGTCTTCATTCCCAATTCATTTGTAATAACTTGCATGTGGGTGGTACTTTTCAAAATGCTTTTGTATTAAATTATCTCATTACATTGAGCATGACTAAACTAAACCTAACATTGTTCTCATTTAACATTTTGGTTTTCCTCTGGGTGGTAGTGGTTGGGATCGTCTAAGCTGATCATCAGATCTTGCGTGTATGTGTACATGTGTGCATGCACATGTGTGCTTACATGTGTGTGCCTGCCATGCACCCACCAGAGTTAAATTACTTACTTATTCACAGTATCACAGTAGGACTAAAAACTGGTTTTGTGCCTCCATTTTCTCTTTCATAGGGTTTAGGTAGATAAGTTAATCAGTCTATCAAGAAATATTTATTGAGCATTTATTATGTTCTCAGTACTATTCTAGACACTGTAGGGTACACAAAACACCTGAAAACCAACATAGTGATCACATGCTGAATATTTACTGTGTGAAGCCTGTCGTAAATATTATGGGAGGTAAAAGTTAAACAAAGTGTGTGTCCTTTTCCAAAAAGTTTATGTCTAATGAGGGATATAAGGTAAGTATGCAAATAAATACAATAAAAGGCAACATGTGATGTGATTGAAGTAGTTGTTTGTTATTTGTTTGTTTAAAGGGGGAAGAGGCATTTAAGCTTGGGTTGAAGCATCTGATTTGATTGCACTGGGCCTGGATAGCTGGTGGGACCTTCCTCTCTGAGGTGAGAAAAGCAAAGTTCTGAAAGCTGCTAGGCTCTTGATTTTGCAGCTAAACACAAGAAATTCTCTAACAGAGGTTCTTAACCCAGGCTGCAAATTGGAATCACCTGGGAAGATTTTAAAACACAGATGTCTAAGGTTCCATCCCTGACTAACTGAAGCAGAATTTGGGGGCTTTAGGATTATATTTTCTGTTTCAAGCTTCTCTCAGATGATTTTGGTGTGGTCAGAATTGAAAGCCACTGGCCTTGACCTATTGCAACAGACTAGGTGAGCAGGAAAGGTCAAAGCAAGGTGGGGTAGACAAGAAATAGAAAAAAGTGTTAGACCTGAGAAATATTGTGGAGGAGAGCCCAAGGGTCCTGAAAAGTATCTAGATGAGAGAGTAAAGAAGAATGCATCAAATACAGCTTCAATAAATAAGCAATAGGCCCAGCTGCAGTGGCACAAGCATTAGGGACATGGCTATGAGATCCTGGAGCTGAAGGCTCTGGGTTTACTTGAAGATACTGGGTGTTCCCACAGTCCTAGCCAGGACTGGCTGCAGGGCTGGGGGAAATGAATGAATCAATCAATGAAACGAGCAATAAGAGCTGCCTAGAACTGCCATCACAGAGAGTGTGCTGGACAATAAAGGTAAGGGTGAAAAAGGTCAAATGCTCAGATAGAGTTAAACATGAGTCAGATATGTCTTGAGTTTTCTCCACCAATGTCCTGTGAGGCAACATACTCCAGGGACTTAGTCTCAGTCCCTTAACTGGTTTTTAAAACAACTTAAAGATCATAGTTGTATAGGAAATCCTCAACCACTGGTACGCAGCATTTTTGTAAGTCAAGCACACCTAAGGAGCTTTCAATAGTAACAGTTAAAAGAGTTTAGGGCTAGTGAGTGTCTACTGCATGCCAGGGCTGCACTAAGGTGACTATTGCTGAGGTCGGAATGGGTCCTCTCCAAATTCATCTATTGAAATTTGGTGACCCAGTTTGATGGTGTTGTGAGGGTACAGACTTAATCCAAATGATCCTGACATTGAAAGATGGGGCCATTGGGAAGTGATAAAGATTAAGGCCATCCCAGGCCCCATGATTGAGTCAAATGGGTTTATAGGGAGAGAGACATAAAATGCTTGCCCTGTCTCCTTACGTGATGCCCTGTATCACCTCAGAACCCTGCAGAAAGCCTCCATCAGCCGCACTCACCAGATGCAACCCCTTGACCTTGGATGTCCAAGAACATGAGCCAAATAAACATCTCTTATTTATAAATCACCCAGCCTAAGGTATTCTATCATTAGAAGGGGGAAAAGGCAAAAGAATGGACTAAAATGGCTATATTATCTCATCTTTACAATGGCCCCAGTAAATAAGTCCTGCAGTTATTACAGATGAAGAAACTGAGACAAAGACATCAGAGAACTTGCCAGAAGTGGCCACATCTTAGGAGCACAAGGACTTTGAAATGTGAACTGATTGAACCAGCGCTTTACTTTCATTTTCCTTTATAAAAATGTACATTGTGTTCCATAGCCCAATTTTTGTTGGCTGAATTTTTGTGGTACTTCTATTGGTTCCAGAGACTTAGTTAAGCAGGATTCAAGATCCAGTTCTCAGAGTGTGTTTAGGAGCTGATCAGGTATAAACAGGCAGCTTTGGAGGATTCTGAACAAGGAAATGGTTAGCACTTCATTTAATTCTCACAACAAACCTGTAAGAATACCGATGTTGAGAGAGATTAAGAATTTTGTCCACCCACCACCAGTAAGAGGTAAAGGTGGGATTTGAACACAGGTTCAACTGAGTTAAGAACATGTGCTTTTACATCATAACCCTGAACGGGCCCCACTATAACTCTATTTAACCTAGCATCCTGGCCTGATGGGCAATTGTTGACAGATAATCCTCTTAATGTGTCTCTTTCCCACCCACAGCCACTCACCTCCCTGTGCATGCATCTCTCACCTTTCTCTCCTACCTGCTCCCTTCTGTACAGACAGGCACCCAGGCTCTGACTCCACCTACAGGACATGAAGGGCAACCTCCTCTTCAGTATATGTGCTGCCGAAGCGAGCACAGGACAACCTCCTCTTCAAAAGTTCTGTGTCCAGCAACTGGGAACCAATCAGTGGCACAGCAGCAACTCAGCTGAACCTACATGGTAAGGACCCAGGTTTGCATGCCAAGACCTCACTCTACACACCAGGTGTGCATGCTTATGACTCAGGTTGGCTGAGGTTTGTGGTGGACCACAGTGAGAAGACCTTGCTGAGGATGTCCATTTCTCTCTAGTACATGAACATGTGTTCAATAAATAAGTAAACTTTTTTATAAGTGTCACTCATGACAAATAGCCAGTAGCTCCCTCTTGCCCTCCTCCTGGCTTGTGAAAAATATGGCAGGGAACAAAAGCCTGAAAGAATTCCTCCGCAGCAATGGCAGCCAATTGAGACATGGGAAACATTTTACTTTAATACAGAAGGATTAGAATTCTGCAACATCCACACGCTGGGGTGTACATAACTCATTTTCTGAGGCAGAGCAGGGAGGCAGGGCACTCTCCAGTGGCTCCATCATTCCCAGGTTCAGTTGCATCTAGGCAAAGCCAGGTAAGCGCCTGTCTGACACCGCTGCATGGTCAAGTTGCCTGGCTGCCAGAAGAAAGGTTCTGGCCATAGCCCTCCCAGAAATGAGAAAATAACCATCTTACCTCACCAGATGCAGGGTTAGGCTTCAGGCTGAGACAAGTACAGGATCCCTCTGCCTAAGCGTATGGTGGCAGAGGGGCATCTGGGAAAGTGACTGTGAAGGTTACGACAGCATCTTACAGATGGCTCATTCATTATACTGCCAGGAAACAGCAAAATGATCTAGCTCCTTGCTACTCAAAGCGCAGTACTTAGTTATGATGGTTAATTTTATGTGTCAACCAGGATGGGTAACAGGGTGCCCAGATATTTGGTCAAACTTTATTCTTGATGTTTTGATGAATGTTTCTAGATGAGGTTAATATTTAAAACAGCAAACTTTGAGTAAAGTAGATTGCTTTCCAGAACGTGGATAGGCCTCATCCAATCAGTTGAAGACCTGACTAGAGCAAAAGATGGAGCTCCCACAACCAAGAGAGGATTCTGGAGGGGCCTCAAAAAGCAGCACTGGCTCTTTCCTGGGTCTCCAGACCGATGGCACACCCTGCAGACTTAGCACTTGCCATCCTCCATAACTGAGTGAGCCAGTTTCTCAAAATAAATTTCTATGTGTGTGCATGCACACACACACACACACACACACACACACACACCTGGTTCTGTTTCTCTGGAGTAGTAACAGCATTTCTTGGGAGCCAGTTAGAAAAGTAGAATCAGAGACCAGCAGGTCATGCGGTGGTTAAGGTGCAAGACTCTCACATGGCTGACCATGATTCAAGCGATGGGACCTGGCAGCCTGCATTCTCACTCTCTCTCTCTCTTTCTCTCTGTCTCTCTCTCTCTCTCTCTCTCTCTCTGGTAAGCATATGTGTCCTATAGCAAATTTTAAAATAATAATTAATTTAATTAACAATTCCTTTTTTTTTAATGCAGAATCAGCCCCCACTCCAGGCCTAACAGATCAGAATCTGCATTTTACTGAAATCTCCACATTAAATAAATGTTGATCTAGAACGCCCCTTCTATTAATATTTTACAAATGGGGAAATAGCTCTAAATGGGTCTACAGGCTTTCCCAAAGTTCCATAGCTAGACCTCCACAGACCTTCCACAGATGATAACTCATACATGTATGGCACTTTCCCTTATGTTCAGTCAGTCCTCACATCAGCTACCTGAAGTGAGCAGGGCAAAAATAATGTTATTCCCATTTGACTTGAGGAAACCAAGGCACAGAGATGTTTAATAACTTCTGCCGAGGACATACAGGAATTGGCAGAGCTGGGACTCAAGCCAGGAATTCTGTTTCACTCTGTCCAGCGTTCTGGGGCAGGGATCTGCATACTTCTTCCATAAAGGGCCAGATGCACGTTAGGTTTTGTGGACCATGTCATCTGCATCACAACTATTCAACTCTACTGTTGTCACAAGAAAACGGCCACAGACAGACAAACTGCTATGAGTGTGTGCTAATAAAACTTTATTTGTAAAAACAGGATGTGGGCTAGATTTGGCCCCCAAGCTGCAGTCTGCCAACCCTTGCACCGTATTATGCCGTTCCTGAGGAGGCCGTCTCTATATCAGCCTTCCCATCTCATTCCAGATTATTAAAAGAAGGAAAGCATTGAGTGAGAATTCCCCTACTCCCTGGGAAAGTCCCTCCCCTAATCTCATATAGCAAAGGATCTTGGTCTGGAGGAGAGTGAGGCGTTTATTCTGGTCCAAAGGGGAAGTGAGCAAAACAAGGCAGACATCAGCAGGGATTCCGCATGGAGTTGTGCAGCACATGCTTTGAGAAGACTCCAGTGGGGGGTTAGGTCCCTCTACTTTCTGCATACCAGGCTGGTTCAGGATATACCAGCTGGAGAGAGGCACACCCTGTGCTAATTGCTCTGCCCAGAGGGGGACTCTTCCTACAAGCTCCCTCCCAGAGGAGCTGCCTGTTCTACACTGCATGAAGAAACCGCAGGCTAGCTGCAACTCTTACTCCAGGTCCCACCACAGACTGAGCGCCTTTGCCCCCAAAACATTCCTGCAGAGGAAGACTGCGCAGCTGCTTAGCGAACACATTTAGGGTAGTAGAAAGGGTGCAGGAGACAAAGGGGAAGGAACCCCAGTAAGTGATGTCTGACTCAGGAAGCAAAGCTGGGGACCATCCTTTAATGTTCACAATCATTAATGTTCCCGTCAATTTTAAACACTGGGATAGAATTTCCAGACTTTGCAGATCATTTAAAAGCTTAAGGGATTATCAAACCAGTCATTTAAAATGACATTTTCACTGCACAAATATTATTCTATTAAAGAGCATGCATGGCACAGGCCGCGATCAGCTTTGGCAGGGTTACAGGGCCTTCCTCCATTGCAAACCCCACTGTTTCCTCATAAAGCTGTCAAGCCCCCGCTTAATGAAACATATATAAATGCGATGATGTTAGCCATGTCACAGCAAGCTAATTCATTGTGGCTTTTTCCTGCTGCGCTACCCTATTAAGGCTTTTATCATTGTATCCTCTTAGGATCACCCTCAGCAGGTCTGCCATTGGACCAAGAAGATGAAATCTAAGAAAGTGTTTAATTTCCAAACAGGCAAAACATCTTATGTAAATAAATAACCAACAGACCTGGTTTGAATGTTATGGTGACATGTACATGGCAGACTATCGAGGTTTTTATGAGGAAAGAGATACTATAAGATTAATAAACAACTCTGTTCTCTTCCCAAGTCCCTTTGACCTGAGATAGCAGCTAACTTCAGCTCTCTATGCATACATTTCCTTCTTTAATTACTAAAAGGGAGTCTGACTGGCATGGTTGGGGCTTAGAAAAACGCTTTTTAAGCTCCACTTCCAGATTGTCTTTCAAAAAGTTGCATTTGTGTGGTTTTTCCAGGCTCCACCATTCTCAACTGACTCCATATTTTCTCATAAAATTGGAGAGGAAGAAAGAGGGGACTTTCAATATGGTTTCTCCCTTGCAGTCCCACAAGATAAAAATGATTTAGGTGGAAAATTTCACAGACTCGGAAACCTCCAGAACACAAACCCTTTCAGGGAACAGAAGAGGACTGGCAGAATGATCAACCCCATGAGAATTCATGAAGCCAGGGAGTATTATTCACCAACTGCACTGGAGATGGTTGGACTACAGCCATGTAAAAGGCCCTGTCTTCTTTTTAAGGGAAAATATAGGGACATAACTTCTCAGGAAAACAACTATTCCAGTGACTTTCTTCTTGCCATAAAATTACTTCCCTGAACACAGATCCCTGAGGAAAATTCACAAATTGGCCCAAATGACTGGATGTCCCTATTTTCAGCTGCAGGAAACAGCTTACGTCAATGATTAGCTATAAATATCAAGCCTCTTGGGAATGACTTTTACAACTGAGCCTATGACTAGGTTTTGGCACTTGAAGCCCAGGAAGAAAGTATTCTTGGGGGAATCTGCAAACCTGGATGTTCCTAAAGAGAGAAGGCAGGTTCTCCTCTCTCTTCCACTTTCTCCTTTCTATGGTCCCTATTCCAGTCACCAGCCCAGACACACGAAGGTCCACAGGACTAGAGGGAAATGCCTGCTCAAATCGCTTCCCACTAGGAATCACTTCTGTTCTTTTAGAGAGAATAGTATTCCCAAGATGTGGCTGTGAAACAGTCAGATAATTTGGGGAGATTTTTTTAAAATTGCCAATGAGTGTATGTACTCATCAGAGATAGAGAGAGGGAGAAAGTACTCTTCAATAAGATGTGGTCACTCTACAATCCCTTCTCTTCCATTTCTCTATCCCTTTAGGATTTGGGACATGCAAATGTGTGCACCCACCATGTTTCTCAAGCCATGAGAGCCAGACTTAAACTGTAGTCGGCCATGTGGGATCCAGCTTCCACAACCATTACACTACAGGGCCAGCTCAGGACATTTCGTTTGGGGTGGAGAATAAATATGTATCTCTTTCTAAGTGATTCAGAACAAATTTGCGTGTTGAAGGATCTGGAAAGTTCTACAGTAAAAATACTTGTTAAATTGTGTTTAACCTAGCATTTGGCAATCTTATTTGACTTCTGAAATGTTTATTCAAGAAACTTTCATTACCATGGAACAAGGTCTTAGAAACTGATGGAACATTGATTAAATACAAACTACCACAAAGAAAGAAGCACTAAGGACACTAAGTCTGTAATCCTATAACTGTCTATGTTCAAGCCAGCACAAAAGCTTCTAGTGAAGGAAGCCACGTATTTGTTTACAATAATTCTGATTTTTCAAAAAGCAACAACCTACTTGCTCTTCATTGTACTTTTAACTAAAGCAAATACCACATGGTATGTGCAGCTGTGTACAACTGACACAAAGGCATTTGTGTACAGATTTTCCAAGCCATCAAGGGCAGAGAAAAATGTGTTGCAAGGTGAAATAAAGACTCTAACTGCACACGCTGCCAACACCAATAGTCTTCCTCCACGACAGACTTGGTGCCCGTGCCAAAAATCACTCCCAGTTCCCCTTTTAATTCTGCCCTCCTTTATCTGCTAAGACTAGAGAAAGACTATTTTGATTGGAATTAGACAGCCACCTGCAGCTAGATCTTTAGCTGTTATTAGTGTTCTGTTTAAGCCCTTTCACAACAAGCTCATTGAAAAAGACACTGGACTTTTGAAGTTGCCCAATACTATCTCTGGTGATTTTCTCAAGTTAACAACCTCCATACCAGCCAATTGTGCTGGCTGGGGGAGGTGGTAATCTCCTCCCCAGGGTCGTGGTCAGGAATTAAAGGGTCTGGGATAAATTACAGAAGCAATCTCTGCCAAGAACTCTCTTCTCCTTGATCTCGCCCCATGCTTCCTTCATGTATTTTTGTTTGAACACAATGTTCAGGTGCTTTTCCACCATCCCTTTCCTAAATTCCTCCAATAATTCAGGCCCTTAGGTCTTCTCCTAGTATCACACTCACTTGGAGTTGGCCTTGTAGCTGCACAATTTCAATTTGGAGCAGCTCACATGATTTCTGTTCAGTTACCTACCATTTCTTTCCAAAAGAGAATATACCAGTTCCCCTTCATGTTAAAACTCCAACACTACAACTTCCAACTCCCACTACAGTTGTAATAATAAGCCTTTGTATTTGCTTATCCATTAAAAGTGTACAAAGAGGCTTCATATAGAAATTCCCCATAGACTTTCACATGGTACTGTCACACCATGATTGATTTGGGAACAAGCCATATGGGTGCTTATTATCCAGCCCATTGAACAGAGAGCCAAATTTGGTTTCATTTTTCTAGATCAATAGCTGAAGAAACTCAACCAAGACTGGGCTGGTCTTCATAATGAACAACAAAGAGAGAGAACTCAGACTTATCTCTTGTGGCCCAGGGCAGTGATCACAAAGCCTAAGTTCTAATACTCAGAAGAGCCCCTTAATTCCTCCTAATGCTTAGTATGAAACTCAATGGGTGGCCACAGAAGAGTCTTTGATCCCTCCAACTTTGTTCTCCCTTCTCCTGCCACAGCTGAGACCCATTCCACCAATACTATGCTGATTTTCTGGGGGTACAGAAGGAGTTAGTGGGTTTCTATCTCATTGTTTTTGTTTAACAGTTTTCTAATCAGTGAGTACCCATCTTCTCCACTATTAATACTGTTCTTTGTACAAGTGAAAGTAGAAATTAATATTACAAGAGCTAAAACATTGAAGGGGCTCAAAATAAAAGCTCCTAATAATGTAAATCCATCAGGATACCTCACCACTTATAGGCTGGGTTACTTGGACAAGTTATTTCACTTCTCTGATCTTTAATATCCTTGTTTACAAAATGGAAATAATGATAGTACCTCACTCACAGGGTCATCATGAGGCTCAAAGGAGTAAGTGAATAGAAACTTTATAGACTGTAAGATCATATTTTATTACTATTCTTTCTATCTGAATTACTAGAAAAATAGTAACAACAATATGTAATCTATTTTCCCTAGCTCAGTGAGTACTTGACAAACTTGAAGACTGTCAACAGCTGTCTATAGCCCTTTTTGGTCACAACTTGTCTTTTCTTTTCTTACAGAAATTCCAGTTATTAGAAAACCCACAGAGATTAGGCCCCATAGCATAGCAGTTAAAGATCTGTCCAGAGAAAGCCAGATTCCACATGGTCCACCAGGGTTCAAGTTTCATGTTGAAAAATACACTGGGTGTACAGGTGGGTGCCTAAGATTCTGGCTGGGTAGAGAATTGCAGGAAAAGAGATTGCAGCACCGAATGAGGCACCATTGTGGGGAGCTTTTTCTCTCTTTCTCTCTGTCTCTCCCACTTGCACACATGCATTCTCTGCATAAAAAGAGAAAAGGAAAGGAAAGGGAAGGGAAGGGAAGGGAAGGGAAGGGAAGGGAAGGGAAGGGAAGGAAAGGAAAGGAAAAGACAGGAAAAGAAAAAAGAAAAGAAAAGAAAAGAAAAGAAAAGAAAAGAAAAGAAAAGAAAAGAAAAGAAAATCCACAGAAAGTGAAAGCTACTTTCTGGAAAGTAGTAATGGTACGTTGGTAGATTTAGAAGAGCTAGGATGGAAACCGGGGTTTATCTCGCCACAGCACTGAAGACACATTAACTGCGTATCTCCTAAGTGCCACTCTCAGTCTTCCACAGCCACATAAAGAGGGCACTGCCATCTCCATTTACCCAGAGTGCAGGCAGGCTCAGACCATGAAGAACTTACCCAAAATCAAATCTGTGATAGAGGAGGCATTTGAACCTAAATCTCAATGACTCCAAAATCTGCCCCTTTCTACAACACCCCCACCAAACATATCAAAAAAAGGATAGTCTCCCTCCCCCTCCAAAAAAATCACTTTTTATGTTGAGAAAGAAAACATGTGACCCTAGAGACAGATCTTTCACTACTGTTTTATACAAACTCACTCTTCCCTAGTCACCAGCATCATACAAACTCCAAATATCATTAAATTAGAAATCAAGACAGTTAACAAAAAGAAAAGAGAGATCAAGCTACAGGAGAAAAAGTCTCTATGGCAAATTTCACATATCAAGTCTGCTAAACTTACATCCTATGATGCTTCAGAAACTTCTAGAATACTGAAAAATCTGCTGATTCTCAAAAACCAGACAGTGGTAATAATGAAGGCAGAGCTGAGAAACAGCCAGCATGGGGCCTGAGTTTGACTTTTATTTTGTATTTTGTTAATTCTACAAACAGCAGGCAAGTGAGTCTGCTTGCTAGACCTAAAAAACATTGAGAGGGGGGGAAAAACTTCATTTAAACAATCTATAGATGCTGCAGAGCACATTGTTGCAGAATAGAACAATCCTCAGTGAAAGCTGCTAGAAACCTAACAGGATCCTCAGATTCTGGGTACTGGGATGCTAGGTGCACCATAAGCTCTATCCACTTGTCCTTACTTGTTTTGGCTTCTATCTTGCCTTATACCTGCTACTCACTATGAGCTGGAATGAAGACAGAATAGACAAACCAGCAGGTGGAAATTCTGTAGATGGTTTGTGAAGTTCATCTGCCAGCCAGTACCACTCTGCATCCCCATAGGGAACTACGCAATCAACCCCTTGAAGTTCATGGCAGTGGAGAGGGCTCAGTTCTCAGAACCAGACAGGTCTGGTCTTGGATCTTGGCAGCTATGTAAAGATTCAAATTGAGTCATGTAGGCAGCCACTACAGACACATTCTCAGAGGAGGAAACCAACCAGGCCCTTGTGAAGATGGAGACAACTGCTTGTTTCAGTCATTCAATTCTCCTGTGGCTTATCTTCCCTAGGGACCAACAATAAGCCCAGCCAGAGAGCACAATGCAGAGCAAAAAGTATGCTCTTCTGTCTGTGTGCTTTGGAGCATTCTTCAGTGGTGTTCTCTTAATTCTAAGAACACAGAGTCACTACTAGCAAAGGGCCAGGATCAACAGCTAGGGAAGAAGAGCATGGCTGGGTCAGGGACCTGTAGTATGGACTTAATGCTCCTGTCTGGGTCTGCTTAAAGTCAGAGAGATGAGCAAAAATCTTCTAGGAGGCCACCAAATAATTTTTGGTCTCATGGAGGACACAAAACAACTCACAAGTAATAGCTGAAAGGAGTTAAGGACCAAAATGAGCACTATGCCCTGGGTATGTCCAAGGATCTGAAGCAAGAAGCTCCACAGTGATTGCAGGGAAGAAGTCATGAGAATGGCAATGATTGTGCTGTACCCAGAAGTTCAAAATGCAGTTGAGAATTTTAAGCTAAGCAGCCTCTCAGCTCCTTCAGCACTACTCCTCATCTTAGGACAAAGATATGGTTGTTTCTCTACAAATCTCTTTGCAATATCACCCGTTTATCTATTCTTATCCCAGATTCCATTTCAAACAATGCCTGGCGGGGAGCAAAGAGTGCCAGTCCCATGAACCTAGGCCAACTCCCAGTATGGCTCTGGCTCCCCTTGTCTTGAGAGCCAGTATCAGGACTAAGCCTTGGTGTGAATTTATAGACCAGGTGCCCACCACAATCAGACAGACTGGGCCTTGCCATACAAGGGCCTGGCACTGTTTTACTCCTGTCTCAAATTACCATAAGCATTTCTCAAGGCACACCTTGCGTTAAATTAAAAAATAAAATAAAAAAGAATCTACCTTATAGGTAATAAAATATGAGGCTCTCTCTTCCAAAGTCAGCCTTTTTCTGCACCCAGTCTTATTTTGTAAAGCTTTTTCAAAGGCAGACAAAAGAGATGCTATGTCTTGCCTATTAAAGACAGAGTAATAAGTGAGAGAGGAAACACACATAATTGTTTCCCCCTTCAGTGCACAGTGACCTCATTTAGAGCATTGGTGTTCTCTGGCGGCTGGAATGCGAGCTTGATTTCTGGCTGAGAAAATGGAGCCCAACTTCTCACAACTCCAGCCTCAGAGACTTCTTTCCCTTTGTTCACCTGGCAAAGATGCTGGATACTGAGCCCTTGGGTCTTACTGCAAGTCTCATTGACTGCTGTTTGCAGGATGAACATAAAGTGTGAGCTGCCCCCAAAGGGCTGAAGGTCACGGTACAAGAGACGAGATTTATAGAGTGTTTCCAACAGCTCCATTGGCTCCAATGAAGGAAAGAATACATGTGTCCCAGTGGCAAGTTCGAGTTGTTTTTCTTCCAACGAGATGTATGAGATGGCGTGCAAACACTGGACACAGTGCCAGGATTGGTAAGAATGAAGAATTTCTGCTCCAATTGCTTATAGTGTTTAGACTTCAACTACTCATCACCCTAAATTTCATTTTCATGCACATGTCACTCCAACCCTAGGAAGACAGCTGGACAGAGAATCATAGATTAAGGAATCTACCTAAATGCTCTTGTAGCTTCTATATATTTCTGGATCACTTTTATCTCTGGTAAGGGACAAACATTGAGTTATCATCTGAAGTCATTAGCAACCTGGAATTCAACAAACTGAACAGAGCAAATTAAGTTAAACTATCACTGGGAAACAAAGCCCTGTGTTTCATTCCATTCCTCCAGACTGAACTTTGAGAAAAGGTAGCTCCTGAGTGAGGCGTACCCAACAATATCCTTTCTCAGCCACGTGGCAGATGTTCCCATCTCTGAGGCCTGCATCTTATACCTGTGGCTTAGTGGGAAGAATCTGAAGTGACGAGATCAGTGACTCTGACCTTCAGAGTATCATCTTATGCCTTCAGGTCCTAATTTGACCAAATTAAAAGCAACTAACAATGATGGGCTTGCTTCACTCAGCAGTAAGTCTTCCATATTCTTCACTTTGTAAGCTAAATAATGTGATTGAATGTATAAAAGAAAATGAAATTTAAAAATATAAATAAAAAAATAAACATAAAAAGATGTGCTTAGTCAGAGATCTCCCAAATTATACCTCACTCATTTGTCCACCTTACCAGTTTCAATATGGAAAACTAAGAGAAATCACGTTCTTTTCTCACAAAGGCCAGCTAAGAGTCTAAAACACATACAAAGAAAAGCCTTCCAACAAAGAGAACTAGGCTGCTTCCCTCATGTAAAGAAGCTATGCATTGCAATGTTGGGGAAGGAATTCATTTTTCATGAGGACCAACTGAGCCCCAGTCACCTCACATACATCTCACACAAAAGCCCTGTGAAGTTGGCACCATTATAACCCATCTTTATTTTGCAAATGAGGAGACAGAGGCATCACTTTGCTAAGCAGTGATGAAAGCCACTCACCTACAAGTGGGAGGGTTTAGGATCTGCCTGATCCTAAAGTAGATGCTGCCTCAGAATGTAACACCTACCCAAGTACCATCATATAGTACTGAGGTGTACAGTGCAGATCTAAATGCCTGAGACCTGAGAGTTATTTTACAATAGCTATTATTTCAGTAGCAATAACTAACCCAATTTCAGAACTTCCCTT
This sequence comes from Tupaia tana, assembly GCA_026018925.1. Lineage (NCBI taxonomy): Eukaryota > Metazoa > Chordata > Mammalia > Scandentia > Tupaiidae > Tupaia > Tupaia tana. The sequence continues at coordinate 21,891,250 of JAKSZU010000001.1, forward strand.
TGAACAATCTCTGCCTAATGTTAAATATTGCTAATAGAAGATACTGAATAAACACAAGAAGTCAGATATGCCTTTAGTTGTGGTTCCTTATTTACAAACTACCAAAAAAAAAAAAAAAAAAAAAAAAAAAAAAAAAAAAAAAAACAGCCCAAGAACATTGTCTAAGGAGACTCTCAATCCCATGGTCAGCTCGGTTTTCTGAAATAAGAACCCACTTGATTTTAGTCTCTGTCTGACTATTATGTGTAAGACTACATATTGGACCCGCAGTATGTAAATGTCTTAAGGATAGTGATCCTGCCTCAATTATCCACATATCATTGGTGCCTAGAAGAATGTCTATCACATAGTAGAGCCTTAATAGCCATTCATGTGCTGAATAAATGAATGGAGAGATTCTGATTATAAAGAAAGCTTCGTTGTGAAATGGACAACAATGGACTGAGAATCTGAAGACCTGTATTCAAGTCCTGACTCTGCCATCATCCAGCTGAGCGTGTCTGCAAACTCAGTCTACTTTCTCTGAGTCTATGTTCCCATCTATCAAAATGAGGTTAAAATAACTTCTCTATCCATTTCATGGAGATGTTATATCAAGTGAAGCAGTCTTTTCAGATCAACTGACTTTAAGTCTATTCAACTGTAAGTTATGCCATTTTATAATAGTATTAAGAAACTAGAATTTTGTAGCCAAAGTGACCGCTCATTAAGGATGGGAGAACTTCAGCCCAAAGAGAAGGGGGTCAAGAACCCAGGCCTTTTCCTGGCTACTCATCCTTGCTGAAAACATATTGACTGAATTTGTGAGTATCCTTGCCAGAGTTGACAGGTCTTCTTCAGGCTAAACCCACAGCACCCACTTCACTAGGAGGCCCATAAGCTTTTCCAAAATGTCTTGGGATACACTGTAGATGCAAATTTGGTAATAAGGCTCTTCCAATATGACTATCTCTGTCCTCTGAAGATATCCTGGACTGTTGAGCCAAGTTTTATAGCGTGTGGGAAATACCATCCAAGCCCAGACATCTATATTTCTATGTTGCTTGGGGTGGCTCCAAAATCTGGCCCCATTTCTCTTTTCAGGCTCAATCTCCACCACTCTCCAATAGATTTCTCTGTCCCTTCCAGGCCGACCTCTGCATTCACCAATAATAGGCTTCACATATGCCAGCCTCAGTGAGTCCAGCAATATAATTCTTTCCCTTTGCCCTCTGCCCATCAGTTCTAGTCTACCACTTCTCCATCCAAACACCATATATTCCCTGAGAGAACTCAAGTCTCATCATTGCCAAGATGGTCATATCTGACTACACTAGTCCACAGGGTTCTTGTCTCCTTCTTCTTGCCAGCCTACACTTGATATCTGTTGTGTGTTGAATTGTGTCTCTCAAAAAGACATGCTGAAGTCCTGACCCATGGCACCTGTGACTCTGACCTTATCTGGAAATAAAGCCTCTGCAGATATAATTCAGTCAAGATGAATTTATATTGGATCTGGGTGGGCTCTAAATCCAATGACTGGTGATCTTAGACAAAGAGAAATTCAAAGACACAGAGGAGATTGGAGTTATGTTGGCACAAGCCAAGGAATAACAAGGATTGCTTCGATTACCGGAAGCTAGAAAAGTCAAGGAGGACTTCTTCCCTAGAGCTTTTAGAGAGAGTATAGCCCTGCTGATACATTGATTTTGGACTTCTAGCTTCTAAATCTGTGAGAGAATAAATCTTTATTGTTGTAAACTAGTTTGTAGTTCTGTGTTATATCAGCCCTCTAGGAAATTAATAAAAGATACTAGAGCACTCGTTGGGCTTGTAGATACTAGACTCACCATGTGCTACCACTTTCTCATGAGCCTGTCATAAGCCTGTGAACTACCTGACAGCAAGAACTGTCTTTCAGGGCAGGATGGTGGTGCAGCAGTAAAACACAATGCTGTGTGAGGCTGACCCACTTGAAGGCTCCAGGTTCATATCTAGAGACTTCCCTGAGTACACCAGGTAAGCAAGTCCAGGATCTATGGCTGGCTGAAGCTGAGGATAGATTATGGTGTCAGAACTCTGTGGGGGGTGCTGTCTTTTTGTCTCTATCTCTCTCACTGGTGAAATGAGTAAATAAATGCACTTTAGAAACACTCAAACACTCTTGTGGCTCCTCTAGCTCCTGGTGCCTAGTGGCTCATTTGATTTAACCTCAAGCATGACGACTCTCACCTTTCCACCAGGAAAAGGGGCTGCATTCAAAGCTCACTGAATTTCTACTCAGATTCAGCAAGTTCTAGCGACATTATGAAATGGAGTTTGAGTGACTATTTCTCAGAGAATAAAACCCAGCTGTAATTCAATATTCCCAACTTACCGAAACAATCTACCCGAGTCTTTCTTACATCCACCTGCTCTCAAACCCTACAACATATGCAGTCCAAATACTTGCCCCTGGCCCTCTGTCCCTGCCAGACTGACCTGGTCACCACTCTTACCTTCCATCACCACTGCCACCCACATACACATACACTCTCCTATGGTAAAATAACTAAATTGGACTCAGCTCTGTATTATGGCTCCTATCTCAGTCTTCAGAATAAAATTCTATGTGAAGCCTTTGAAATTCAACAGCGTTACCCCAGCATAACTACATAGAGACAGCCACATGGTAAGCAGCGCTGGCCACTTTGCCAGCAATCCCACTCTGTATACTCAAGCCTCAGAGTAAGCATGAGCTTGGAAAGAGAACTGTACTCTCCTCAGCAGGTCTTAATTTTAGTAGGCCTTTGATGGCTTCAGCATCTCACCACATGGAATGTGCATCTAGTGTGTTTAAAGACATGCATTTTTTCATACCATGTGGCCCTCAAGTCAAACTATCTGTCTCACCTGGTACTGGACAATAAAGAAGCAATAAAATGAAAAAAAATTAACTTTCATTTAACTCCCAAGTAGCGTGGGATTCATTGATATTGTTTCTCGTCTTCTCTCCCTTACTCTTCCTCTCCTTCACCTGGATTATCCCTTGTCCTACTCCTCTGTGGATCCAAGTCCTACCCGATCTTCCATTTCCAATTCAAATGGGGTCTCCTCTAATATACTTGCTTTTGTTCCCCAAGAAATCACTCCATGTCTTAGCTGCCATTAAAATCTTTCTTTGGCATATGATTATAATTACCTTATTTTGTAAGTATTTAGATATATCTTTCATCTACTACTTCATTCCAGACTAGAAAGCTCTTGAGAACAAAGATTAGATTTTTTTTGTCTTATAATTTCTACCTTTCAACATTTTGGGAATTGAATGAGAAAAATATATCAAAGGGCTTATAGGATGCCTGGCACATAGTATGTGCTCAATAAATGTCAGTTCCTTTCCCCCTCACACGTCTTTGTATCCCCTAGAGCACTCTGTGAAGTCTCTTGAATCTTGTAGCTGCCTAATAAATATTGAACACATGAATCAATGCATATAAATGGTAGTATTTCAACTGCTTTCCTAAGGTCAATGAGTACAATTCAGACATTTTCATCTTTCTCTCTCAACTACTGAATTTGTGAGCCAATAAAGAATATTTCTACTCCACACACCCCTGAAGCTGAAAGCAATATTGTGATGCTAGAGGCCCATGGCAGAAACCTGATGACATCACCTGATAGTCTCTCCAGAAGTAATAACCTAAGGCTTCACAAGTAGGCTGGTTGAACTCAGGCAGCAGCTAGTTAAGCTGGTTATTTAGTTGTTAATTAAGCTAATTAAGTAATTTAGACTTTGTAAAGAAATAGTGGGCAATTTATCCATATTTTTCTACTCATTTTGTTTTTTAGTAATTTCTAATATTTTCATGTTTATGTAACAGCCATGTATTGTGTTGTACACATAACCACTTTTCCCAGCAGATTTACGTCCTTGGAGGTTATATCCAGAAAGCATACCAGTAAGTTTGCAAAGTTGGTACTTCTTAATACTGTGAGTTATTAGGAGCTAAACAAATTCTAGATGTTCCTGAGAGGAAGAAGTAGAGAAGAGTTATAAGAAGACTCCTTTATCTCTACTTCTAACACCCTGAGACGTCTGGTTTTCTTTTAAAGAGAGTACGAAGAGTCCAGAAACTCCACAGGCTGGTTGGTCACACCAGAACCTTTCAACTAAACTTTTGGAAGGAGCAGGCCTTGCCCTCGGCATTTGGTTGCCCTTGTTTACCTTAACAGAAAGAAAAGCAGGCCCAGAGCCCAGGACCCCCCTGGCAGAGGCCTGATTTCACACACATTTTCCCCAGATTCCTATTGGCTTGGCTGGAAACCACATATGAAAACCCACCAATCTTTCCACTTGAGCCTGATGAAAGCTTCAACAGAAACAGCTGCACTTCACATGTGGTTCAAGTTAATATCTTATCCCGATGGTTTAACTCTAGCTGGCTGGGCTGCTTTTTTAATATTCACAATCCTCTTTTGTTTCACATTAAGAATATGTCTTTCATTACTTGCCAGAGCAGAGGAACACAATGAAGCTGGTAGCACTTCATTTTTGAAATGTCTGAAATAATTGTTTGTATTGTGTGTTACTCAAGGAACACTCTATGTCCGCCATCTCAGACGCATAGGAAAGTGTTAAACAACCCTAACGAACTTTGCTAGACCTATGTGGGACGTTTTCCTATTAAAAAAGCAAAGCCCCATACTAATGGCTCAGATTTAGTTTCTAAATCTCAGAGCTCGTTGAGTCAGGCAACATGATAAGTTCATTGTTTTCTTTCCTCCAGTGGCTCTCAAAATTGTCCCATCCCTTCAGCATGTAGTAAAGTTTAATCAATATGTGGCTAATTTCACACACAGGCACACCATGCACATATGTGTGCTCACACTCTTCATATCCACACTGGGCAGAGGTAGCTTTCAGGGTCATAGAAATCATGCAACTCTGGTTTCCCTAGCAAAATGCACATCAAGTTCCAGAAATGTTGCCCTAGCAGTTTCTCCTTGCAGGATGTGTTGTCACTTAGAACATCTCTACTTCATGATAATTCGTCATGCAATGATGAGTTTGAGGGGCTAGGAATAGTCTACAGGTTTCAGTTTGTTTTAGCACATAGATTAAAATTGGAAAAGATTACTATTATAAAGACTTCAATAAGCCCCTTTCATAGTCATCAGTTATTAAAGATATGGATTTTCCCCTGTGTCTTATTTATTTCATTTCTTCCATGAGAGAAAGGGAAGAGAGAGCTATAGGTGCCCCCAACAGGATCTTCATGTCACAATTTACCCCCTGCTTCAACCAGCCCAGATCACAGGCATGTATGCACATACTCTGGGTGTGAACATAGGACCCTCCCATGAGGATCCAGCATGGCAGAGCCTTGTAGTGCCACCGTGCCAACTACCAGCACTCTCTGTGTATTATTTCTGTATTTCATTTCTGATTTGGAAGAAAACAGAGGAAGAGAGAGGAGGAGATGGGGGAGCAATGGGGAAGGAGAGAAATTATTGCTAACACATAATGAGTATTTTAATATGTACAGGACATTGTTCTGCATGCAACAATGCAACAAGTTAAGCCTCTCAACAACCCTCTCAGTGAGGTACTACTATTATCCCTGTTTTACAGGAGAAGCTGAAGTATAGAGAAATTAAGCAGCTTGGCAAAATAGCGTGGTTAGACACTTATTGTTGTAGAGACTGCTGGTTAACCTCAATATCTTCTTTCCTATTCTTCTCTAGTCATGGAACTATAGAAATTGAGATTGCATTGATTACTACTGGCTGAAAATATGGCTGCCCAAATAAAAATGATGTGGTAGGCAGAATTCTTAGTCGGTCTCCCAAATTCTTACTCCATGGTGTGCCTATCCTGTAAAATTCCCTTCTCTTGAGTATAGGTGGACCTATAATATGATGGGATGGTTGCTCCCTTGATTAGTTTACATTATATGACACCGATGGAGGGATTTTACAGATTTACTTGAGGTCCTAGATCAGCTGTCTTCGAATCAACCAAGAGAGATTGACCTGAGTCCAACAAGTCCTTAAAAGGGAATTGGCCTTTGCTGAAAACAAAGAGTCAAAGGCACAAAGACGCCCCAACTGACCTTGAAGAAGCAGTGTCATAATGTAGGAAGGGCCCCATGGCAGGGGAGAGCAGACAATCTCTGGATCTGAGAATGGACTTAGCTGATAACCAGCGAGAGAGTAAGACCCCAGTCCTTAACCACAAGAAACTGATTTCTGTCCACACCAGTGAGCTTGGAAAAGCTTCCTGAACATTATATGAGACTACAACCCTGAATGACATTTTGATTTCAGCCTGATGAGACACTGAGCAAAGGACTGGCTAACTCCTCACCCCTAGAAACTGTGAAATAACCTATTTGTGTTATGTCAGACACCAAATCTGTGTTTGTCTGTTACACAACAATAGAATAAAGATTATACTTTCCAAACTCCTTTGCAGCCAGGTGTTGCCATGTGACTAAGTGCTGGCTGGTAGGGTTTACCTAAAGGGATATAAGCAACTTCCCTTCAGTGCTTCCCTATCTCCTTCTCCCTTTTTTGCTAGAAAATCAATGCTGTGGGTTCCATACTTGAAATATAAAGATAGGAGCAACATTCAGAGGACAGTGGAACAAGAAGATAAGAATCTGAATCCCTCAAATTACAAAGTTGCCTTGCCAGTTCTGAACTGCTTAACCCCACACTGTTGGGGAATGGAAAATAAACATTTATTTTGCTTGTTGATGGCATTGTTAGTTGGTGTCTGTTACAGGAACCGAAGTCATACTCTTCCTAACTGGCACAGTTCAAACTGATCCAAATCAATCAGATCCCAGAACCCATTCACTTACTCCTTCACCATCTTGCCTCCCTGATACCACATTCTATTATTATAGTAGAATTAAATTGTCCACTGTTAGAGCTATCTAGGATTATATTAGTTAAGTCAGTCAAACTAGTCAAGCAGACAAGGAAGGGGCACTCAGATCACCTTGAGTAGTTTTGATTTATTGCAAGAATATCTGAGAAAAATGGGGTGTCAGAGGAGGTTGCCTCCTTGACCTTGGATCTCAGATCTGAGACATACAGCAACCTCATGGAGACTCAGATCCATCACTCAGCATCTGTGGGTCATACTGAATTCAGTTGACCTGCCTGATATTTTAGCATTAACTTGGAAGAGAAAACAGTTTGAATTGCATAGATTTCTACCAATCAAATGAGCATCTTGATTAAGCAGACTTTCCACCAGTCACTTAGAGTCCTCAATGTTCCTTGTGTCTGTCCCAGACATGTCTCCTCTTGGTTTCAGTCATCTGTCCAGTCTAATCCATGGTAATCAGAATAAAAAGGTTGGTTTCCCTTTACCCACGACCCAAGTCATATAGGTGATGCACATCAAAAGTTTCCCCAGATCATTGGGGCCAGCATGTGGCACAGTGGTTAAGGTGCTAGACTCTCACTGACCAACCACAATTCAAGCCTCAGATCCTGAAGTTTGAAAATCACATTGTGTGTGTGTGTGTGTGTGTGTGTGTGTGCATGTGCACGCATGCCCAAAATCCTAGGAGGAGAATGGAGAAGAAGGGATTGCAGCATGGCCATCCCCTCTGGGGGGGAGGGTGATTTCTCACTTTCCCTCTCACTGTCTCTGTCTGTCTCTCTCAGTGAGTGTACAAACCCTATAACGAAAACCTTTAAAAAAATGGCCTGAGCTACATTCTGTCTGGAGGCAATGTGAGCTCACAGCTGTCACCATAGAATTGCGGCATGACTGCGCTCTCATTTTAGGGAAGAAGACCCTAGAAAGGATAAAGGACTTGCCCAAGTAGAAGTAGATGCTTCTAGAAGCCATCCCTTAGGTCACCTGAATTTAGACCTTATGGTCTCTCCAGTACAGCATTCAATCTTCTGTTTATTTGTGACAAATTCTTCTTACTTCCTACAGAACATCATTACAGAACTCAGGATACATTGCACCTTACAAAATGAAGTAGGAGCTGCACTCATAGCCTGGTGGTTGGTGGAGCCAGATCTCACATGGCCAACCACATGGTTCAAATCCCTGCCCCAGTGCCTTGAATAACACGCCAGGAACATGTACGTGCATGCCCCAAATCCTGAAGGATGAGAGGTGGAGGAAAAGGAATTCCTGATATGACCATGATTATTGAACTGCTGATGATGGGTCTCTCTCTTTCTCTCTCTCTCTTCTCTTTCCCCCTCCCTCTCTCTCTGTCTTTCTGTCTGATGTCATAGGTACCCTGTGGCAACTTTTTGAAATGGAGGCTTGAGACAATTATTGAATTTTTCAAAAACAATTTCTTATTTGAATTTCTAAATAACTCTTCAAGTCTCCATTCTATGTGTCATTTTCCTGTAAATTCTATCCTAGGAATTTGCTTTTCCATAAAACCTGAAATCCAAAATGACCCAACAGAGAAAACCCCTCCTGATAGTTCACAGCCCCCAATGACAAAGCTCTTATTGGATATAACTTAAATCTGTTTTGAAATAACTTAACTCCTTCTGTGCTATCCCCTGGAAATGCAGAACAGCCATTGTGCAAGGGGGAAATGTATTCCAGTAAAATAGGCACATGGATCTTTCTGTTTTCCCAGCCCAGTCAGGTGATTGCCTTTTGAAACTATACATGGCTCATACTGCTATTCCTGTAGTTTAAGAAAAAATTAAATAAAAGCATAAAGGGACGCCAGCAGTGTTTTAAGAGATTTCATTTCTACTTGATGCTTGTATTCATTTGCTGGGAGGCAGGAGGAGGTATTATATTATACGGGGTCTCTGGAAACACTTAGAGTTCAGAAAAACCCACGACCTCAATCCAAGCTTCTAGACAGAATCGTGAGGGTATGAAAGCAAAATACTGACCTTATTTTCTTCCACAGCACACTGGGTTAAGAGGTTTGCCCCCTCAAAGTCCAGCCTTCACCAAACTCTATGCCTAGAGGGCTGATACATACACAGCACCAAGGCTTTTGTTTCCTCTGGCTTCTGACTGAGACTGACCAATGGGCAGTGTGATGATTAAGTTAATAAGTCAAGTTGCCTGGCCACGGTAGTAGGTTACTTGGTCAAACATTATTTCGGATATTTCTGCAAAGCTGTTTTATGACTGAGGATATCATTTAAATCAATGAACTTTGAGTAGAGCAGAAAACCCTAATGCGGGTGGATTTCATCCAACATGTTGAAGGCCTGAGTAGAACAAAGACTGACCTCCACCTGAGCAAGAAGAACTCTGCCCCCAGACATCCTATGGGCTTGAACCTTAGCTCTTCCCAAGTCTCAAGCCTGATTGCCTACTCCATTAGGACTTGAATGTCCTGGTATCCACAACCATGTGAACCAATTCCTTAAATTAATTAATTAATTAATTAATTAATTATTCTGTCTGTCTTTCTACCTAACTGTCTACACACACACACACACACACACACACCCTTGGTCTAAAAATACTAATAAAGGCAGCAGTGGTGAAAAATCAGAGGGAGGAAGGGGAAGAAAGTTTGTTCCCCAGCTCCAACTCTATGAGGTCACCATGAAGGTTCTCACTCTTGACAGCTGGCTCTCAATGCATACTTCAATAATCAGTCATCTTCCATCTCGTCAACATGTCAAGAGTTTCAGTTTATTATTGTTGTTGTTTAATTCAGGCGTCCCATGTCCCCTATGTCCTCTCTAGCCATATCTGTAGCCAGGTTATTAGTGTATTTAACAGGGTATAGAAACCTGTTGGAGTCTTGTCCCAGCCTGTGGGACAGTCAAACAGGTTTCCTGGGGGAGGGAGTGAGAGATGGGACAGACACACAGACACACAGAGTGGAGACAAGACGAGGTGCCGATCAAGTCTCGTTTATTAAGGAAGAACAGTGAGCTTATATACAGGCTGGTGGGCATTGATTGATTGCCCGAAATGCAAATGAGATAGAACAGCATGAACCAATCATTGGTGTGGGTGGATCTTTCCCATTGCCTAGAAACCCAACCACTTACGGGGAGAACGGTTGGTCACATGAGTTCTGAGAAACGGTTTGCTCAGTGAGGAAGTGAAGCCTAATGGTTTCCAAGATGGTGAATAGCTCAAGATGGCGGATAGCTCAAGATGGCTTCCGTATGCAGTGCCCTCCACAGAGTCTTAAAGTGATTGCTTTGCTTTGTTTTTGCACCACATCCTCAAGAATATTCCAGCGGGTATGGTGTTTCTTGTTATTTAGATAAATAAATAAATGCCATAGAGAAAATGAACATGTAGGTTTCAGTAAAAAATATGCTTACATCTTCTTTTCTTCTGGATTTTCCTGGGTTGTGTTAAAAATAGTAATACACATTTTTAGCCTGCCACTGTGTCTACCACAGAAATAATGAAAAGCAATGAAAAATGGAAATGAGCAACATGACAAAACCAGTCCCCCTGAGGTTTCAGCTAAAAGGCAAGAAAGAACAAATAGAACTGAGGCTGTGTCGGTACCTACAATTAGCATAATCAGCATCAATGAGATGTCAAGGTATCAGAATTAATGAGCCCTGGGTCAGCCACCCAGGTAATGGCCACATAGTCCTGAGTACACAAAAAGAGACTCACAAAAGGGAGGCCCATGGTCAGACAATGGATTCCGAAATTCTAAAGGGGGAAAGAGAAAGCAAGGTAATGAGCCAACCCAAAGGGAAATTGCACATCTATATTATCAAATCCTTAATACCAGATAATTGGGTGTTTGTGAACTAATACACAGTCCCGGTCTGGGCTAACCCTAAGAAAGCCAGTGAAATTTACCTCAGATGAGGAAAAGAAAAGAATTATTGCTTCAGCAACTCCCACTTAAGCAACTAACAATCTGACACCTTCAACACTCCCAGGATCCAGGGAAAACTTCCAGAAAGCCCTGCTCACAACAGAGGACTAGTTTAAAATGCAATAGCTCATAATAATGTAAGCCGAACAATGCATACCCCTTGTTACAAAGCAGGCTGACCCCGATCCAAGTCGTTTGGGTTCATCGAAGATGCATTTTGAACACTTATGCAAATGTGGTATGCTGTGTTATATTACATGGGGCAAATTTGATTATGAAGAGAATACTGTGCATTTCTGACCATATGAATGGCAATATTTCTGGGGCAGGTGACTGCACTGTATTCCATGGGCTTCTCCATCCCTGTTTATATCACCACACATGGCAAAGAGAAAATCACAGACTTAAACTGTCAAACCTTTTGAAAGTAGTTGCATTTCAGTAGAAGACTCGCAAAGATGGAAAACTGAAAAGCTCAAAGAAATGCATCTCTCATGGTGGGAAAATAAACAGTTTGGTTGATACTTTTGGCAGAGAGCATTTTCCCTGTCTGTTCCTCTCCTCTCCAACAATAACGTGGCCCCTGGGCCAACCCTGGGCCTCCATTATCTTCCTAAAAATGAACTTACTTCCTTTTCCAAGCTCAGGAGAAGTGCACAATGAGTTACATTTCTGCACACAAGAGAAGGGAGAAGCCCTCCCTCTTCTCAACCCTCTTTTGAATCCTGGCTTTTCTGTGGCCTGGTATCAGAGACAAACTGGAAATAGACTGCCACAAGATCGTCTCCTCATCAGACAAACAACAGCAACCATCTCCTCCATTTTGGTCTGCGGCTATCTATATGGCTTTTGCCTCAACATGCCTTAAATGCAGAATCAACAAAAGGATTTGGAACCTGGCCAGTAGGACCCATTCTTCAGAAACACAAACCATCCCATGCAGCTCAGTGATTGGCAGGTTAACCTTCATGCCAATTTATTCACCCATATTCTCATCCCACCACATTTGTTCAGGTAGTAGGTCCTCCACCTGTGCCCCCATCATGCTGCTTTCTAGCTATCCATCTCTCTATTTATTCTCTTTATGGAGTGGGGTAGTAAAAAGTAAATAAATAAAATAAAAATTTTAAGTAGTGTTGTGGATGTGCCCAGAATTTCTAGCTTAAACCTAAACCTGAATAATAACTAGTGATATCCTATGTAGACCTTCTTCCTTGGCCAATAAATAAATAAACCTCTTTTTAGGGTTAAAGAACAGCAAATAGATTGAGAGAGATTCCAACTCCTGCTGTCTTCTCCAACCCAAGGTAAAGTTCCTGCACAGTGCCTGACAGCAAAAATTAAATACAATTAGGGACCAGCAGATGGCGGAATGGTTACATCGCTGGACTCCCATGTAGTCAACTGCAGTTTGAGTCCCAGACCTAGCGGCTTAAAACTCATGCCAGGTGTATGTACATGCATGCCCAAGATCCTAAGAGGAGAATGGAGGAGAAGGATTGCAGCATGACCATACCCCAGGGGGTGATTTCTTGCTTGCTGTTTCTCTGTCTCTCCGGCGAGTGCACATGCCCTATTGCAAAAATTTCTCTGAAAAGGAAAAAAGAATACATTTCTATGGTGAGTGAACACAAATAGGAACTCAATGAGTGGTAATTTTATAAAAATTTAATCCCAACCATAGGGTCCTCTTCTTCTCCAGCTCTATCATGAGACTGTCTGCAGGGTCTTTCATGGTCATCCTATGATGACACCTGCATCAATATTTGACTGAGGCCTCTCTTCAGGATAGGAGTTTCACCAGCATGACAGTACAGGTCATACCCCAGTCCTTGTCAACCCTATTCTTCTTGCAATGTCTTTTATCACTATGTGAGGTTTCGGAGTCAATTTTCAGAGAATTTCTACCATCCCTTTGCTTCTGGCCTAAGAAACCTACCTGTGGAATCTGTGATGCCTATTACCAGAGCTACAGTTCTTCCATATGAGATCATTCACGATCATTAGCTTAGTCCTGTTTGGGTTTATCCGCTTAGAGATTTGATGTTCAACTCATTCATTTGCTAAATGCAAACATTGACAATAAACACTAGAATTTATATAACTCTGTCTTGACTTTACTTTGTTGGGTTTTTTAATCTTTCAGAACCATAACTGGAAGCTACCCTGACCTTTTAATCTTCTAACGATCCCTCATCATCTTCCGCAAAAGGTCCACGTCTGCCCTGTTCACAGCTGCATAGCACATTCCTTCATTCATTATCTCTCAGATGGCAACCAAATTGCCATTATTTCTGAGCTCAGGTATCAACAAGTAGGTTCTTTCTTCTTTAATTCACTCCAATATGCTTAATTTTAAATAACCTTGCTTCTTCCTAGTAGGCAGTTTCTTATACTTAACCTCCCTCGATACTGATTCCCTAGTCAAAATAGACCTCTGGCATTCTCCTACTTTCCCACATGATAGTCTTCTCCACCTTGTTGCAAAGATATCATGGCAAAATGGCAAATTTTCAGTTGAGCCAAAGAATAAAAAATGTAATGAGCCACACAGCAGAGTACAACCCACACGTAAGCACTGAACACTTTGAAGATACAGAGCAAAATCAAAGAGTACCCTCTATACCTAAAGAAGAGGAGATGTCCTTCTACGAATCTATAAATCCTTCTCAAGTTACCAAATATGATAGCTTGTCTCCAGAGATAGCCACCCTCTTCCCATCAAGAAGTGAAGTCAGAAGCAAAACATTTTAGGGACCCAAAAATGAAAAATTATCTGTTGATGATAATTTGTATGGTAATATCTTTGACTGAACCAATATACAGTGTATTCATGATGGGAAAATTCATTTGGTATGCTGTAATGATACATAGTGATTGAAGGTAATAAATAAATAAATAAATAAATAAATCCTAATATATTAAATGTAATGAGAAAGAATAAATGTTAGCAAAGTTAATAAACCATTAGTTTAAAGAAGAAGAAGAAGTGAAATCTACTCTCTTCAGTCCGGGCAGCTCTGATCAATAGAACAGAATGGAAGTGACATAGTACCAGTCCTGGAAGTGGCCTTTAAAAGGATGAGCAGTTTCTGCTTTCTCCATCTTAAGGCCCTAAGTGACCATGTGAGACCAGGTTACACTGATAGAAACACAGGACACAAGGGACATCACTAAAGTGCCAGGTATATAAATCAAGAAACAGTCTTTGATGTCCCACCTCCCATCCACCGGAGTCCTCCTATCTGAGGCCACTAATTTCCAAGAGCAGAGACAAGTTATCCCTGCTATCTGCCATCTAAATTTCTGACTCAGATCATTGAAAAATAATAAAATACTTTAAGTCACAAAATTTGGGGCTGAGTTGTTAAGCATTCATAGAAAACCAGCACATCAAGAAAGGATACACATCAATGAAAATTCCAATATCTGGATTAGGAATTGTATTTGTAAGCAAATATCAAAGAAGGGAGAATACAGGCTTAAATATATTAAAAGTGTCTTCCCCTAATTTTTTCAGAGGGTGGTGTTTTCTCCAGAAAGACACAGAGAGAAAGAGAGATACTGAGAAGCACCCCCATGGGGAAAGGTAACTCCGCAATCCCTTCTTTATCTCTCCTCCTTTCAGGATTCTAGGCATGCACACACATACACCCAGCACGTTTCTCAAGCTGCTAGGTTCAGGACTCAAATAAAATAGTTGGCCATGTAGGATCCAGCTACTTTAACCACCATGCCACCAGTTGGCCAGAAGTTAGGTTTCATTTTCTGTCACATAACAAGAAAGTAAGGCCTCCTGGCACTATCTCGGCAGCTCAGAGCCCAGGTTTCTGTCAGCCCAGGTTTCTGTCTCTGGTTCACTCATACAATCAGGATGACTATTCTAGCTCTAGTCATCAGTATTCCAGACAATAGGAAAGAAAAACAGGCAGCACCTCTATCAGAAAAGTACAACTTTCCTAGAGATGCCCACCGAGGATTCTATTTATATCTCATTGACTAGAACCATGTTGCAGTGTCATACAAGAGACTTAGATATGCAGGATTTTAACTGGCAATCCTGGAAAAAAGAAAAAAAAAAAAAAAAAAAAAAAAAAACGGGGCCTGGTACATGAGGGAAGAAGAGTTATTGAAGAGGCAATTAGCTGTCTCTGTCACAGCCAGAAAGGAAATTCATTATATGATTCCAAGTCCAGAAGGAAAGTCAGCTTCTGGGTCAAACCCCTAATGTCATCAAAGACCCAGGAATTTCCACTTTACTATTCACAGCATTGGCTTCAGCCAAAGGCCAGCTCCCTGGACTTGGTGGGACCGCTGCCAAGAGCAATTAGGCTGCGTGCCTCGTTTCCAGCAGGAGTGTCTGGCTTCCTGTCCATCTCTCTTAAGAATAAGGAAGCAAGGAACTACTTTTAAGCTTAGACATTAAACTTCACTTGATACATACTGAATACCTTTGCCTGTTCTTCAGCCAACAGGAATCATATTTCCAACAAAGGGCTTTCATTCACAAGTTTTGGTTAGGCTAAGAGAGAGCTCTGCAGTCTGTCTGTCTAGGTTTATTGCTTTTCTAGCTGTGTGACCTTGAGCAAGGCATTTAGCTTCTCTGAGCCTCACTTTTGGGTATGTAGAAATGGATAAACTGGAGTCAGTAGGTGGCATAGTGGTAATGGTGCTGGACTCCCACAGCACCAACAGTGGTTCGAGTCCCAGTTTCAGTGGTTTGAAAATCACACTGAGCATATGTGCATGTGTGCGCAAAATCCCAGGAAGAAAATGGAGAAGGGACTGTGGTGTGGCTATCCCCCCTGAGGGGTGATTTCCCACTTTCTCTCTCACTATCTCTCTGTTTTTCTCTGCCAAGCACACCATGAGCCTTACAGCAAAATCCTAGAAAAAAAAATTAAGAAAGAAAGAAAGAAATGGGTAAACTAATAGTATCCACTGACATAGGGTTAATACAAGGAATAAATGAGATGATGCTCCTAAAGCACTTAGCTTGGTACCTAAAAACTGGTAAGCATCGACATTGCTTCGACACGAAGCTCCATCTGAATTTGGCAAACAGAAATAAATGTGAATCAGTGATGCACAACCCCTCCTCCTTCTTTCTTTGTAGTTTTAATGATATCAACTTTCGCATCCTGGAAGACCCAAGGTATTTGTTTTTACAAGTCTCTTTTTAGAAATGACCCGTTCTATCTCTCCTGCTGCTACAGGTAATCCTGAAATTCAAACCTTTCATCTAGCACTTGGACTTATCTGAAAAGATATCTGCAAATTTACTGCTAAACAATCCAGCGGAGGACCCCATAATTAATCCAATTCAGTCATTATCACATCTCTACTAAACATATCATTAAACAGCTGAAACAGTGCTTTCAGTTTTTTTTTTTTCACAATTCATTTCAACAAGGCTCTAAGTACCTAACAGCCAAATTAGATTATCTATGCAGTGACTCCATCAATTGTACTATTGTCAGCCCTTACAACTACACCAAAAAGGAAGCCCGTGATATTTTTCAGTATAACTGAACAGTATAGACAGGCCATAAAACATATTTTATATAAAAACGAATTGCTAGAAGTGGGATGGTGGTGTAGCAGTAAAATATAATGTTCTGTGTGATTGGTCTATGTGAGAAGGTTCTGAGTTCACATCCAGAGACCTCCCTGAGTAGGCCAGGCACACAGGTGCCCATGATCTGGGGTTGACTCGGGCTTGGGATAGATAGCGGCATAGGGACCCTGGTGGGGATAATGTCTCTCTCTCTCTCTCTCTCTCTTACAGAATAAATAAATAACTAAACTTTTAAAAAATGAATTGCTAGGAGCCAGCAGATAGTGTGGTGGTTAAGGAACTGGACTCCCACATGGCCGAACGCAATTCAAGCCCCAGACCTGGTGGCTTGCTTTTTCATTTTCCCTTTCTCTCTCTGTCTCTCTCTGGTCACATTAAAAAAATACTAATAGTAAATAAAATTAAATAAATAATTCTAAAAAAAAAAAACCTAATTGCTAATACTTATCATTAACAATGGCAGCTGGCATTACTATAACTTACTAGCTACAGGCATCAGAATAAATGCTTACTTACATTATAGAGAGTTGATTCTCCCACTTTACAGAAGAGGAAACTGAGATCTAAAAAGTCAGTCTCAGAGTTCACAAGCAGCAAAATCAGGATTTGAAAGTCTAGGTGTGTTCTGACTTCAGAGGACGAGCCCTTGAATAGCAACTATACTGTATGATCCCACCTCATTAGAGAAATCTCAAATTTTACATCGGGACAGCACAGAAATCACAGGTTTGGGAGTCAAATTTGAATCAAGATTCACTGTTATTTAGTCTTTATTAGTTGTGCAACCTTGGTCAAGTTGTGTAGACATTCTGAGCCTCAGTTTCCCCATATGATAGGCGGAGGGAAGGGTAGAGCAAGTGTCCAGTCTGGTTCCTGCTTCTACCCTGGCCCTCATGAGCCCTGACTTTTCTGGCTCCTTATTTTCTTCATCTTCCTGTCTCATTATCATACAGTCCTTTAAGGTAAATCAATCATTTAAACAAGATTTATCACTGGTTCAAGCCTTGGTCAGATTTTAAGAGTAGATAGCCAATATTCCACTTTTTTTCATTTTTTAAAATTACTGAATGTTAATAAACAGTACATACTTATACAAATCAGTGCACGTCTTCTAAATAATGCTTTATTTGAAAACTCCCATTTTAATTATTCCAAAATTATTCCAAAATTTGTCATCAGACTTCAATCCTGTCCAGTATCTAAGGTGCCTCCATCCAGGATCACATTAGTCAGAAGGCAATCCCATGCCTCTTCATGCACCTGTGAGACTATAATTAGGATAGAATCTTCACAGGAGGTCAAGCCCAGGATGGGCCTGGGGGAGAAAAGGGGAGTTGTGCTCACTAAGCTCAGAAAGAAATGTAAGTTGGTGATGTGCAATCCCTTATAGTAACATGTGTCACTCTTTTAACCCATGCATCACTTTCAAACATCTTTTCTATATTTCCACCTTGTGAAGTCCCATCTCCCACTATAGAAGTCAGATGCTTCCTGTGTCCACTTGTTAGCAATAACCACAATAACCCTCTTATCCCAAATTACATGTTCCTTTGCAATGTGACCTTGCCGCTCCCCCCATCAGGAGTCAGAGTCTATTTCCTCCCCACTCTCCCGCACTGGCCTCTCTCATTGAGTCTGGGCATAAGTAATGTCCCAGAATTTTGAAGCCTATGGATCAAGAGAGGATGCAACTTCAACCTTATGAGTACTCTCCTAGAACTCCTACTGCCATGTAAGGACACCAAGACTAGTTTCCTCAAGGACAGAAAATGTGCGGAAACAGAGGCCCAGGTTGTACAGCCACAACCCCAGGCAAGAATGGGAAAAGAACCCCCAGCTAAGCCCAAACCTACCCACTCATCCCATAATCATAGCAAATATAATGGCTATTTTAAGCTACTATATTTGGGGATAGTGTATTACACAAGAATAAATGAATGAAATGCTTACATTCCAATACTCCCTGCACTAGAAAGAAAGCATGTGTTCTAAGGCTTACTAATAAGACACTCACCTTCACTTTAAGCTTTATCTGGAGATGAATAGCTTAAGGAAGCATCTGTGAAGAGTAGAGATGACTATATCTGGTTTCCAAGAGGCAGTGGCAAAGTGTCTAGAGTAATGTCTAGAGCAAGATCATCAGTGATATCTCTGTTGCCCAAGGGCAGTGCTGCTGCCAGTGAACCAGCTCTGGAGGTGACTTGGGCATCATTTCAGCTATGTAGCCTCCTAGCCTAGTTTTCTGGCTCTCCTGAGGACTCTCAGCTACCTGTTCCAAGTAGTTTATTTGTTGATCCCAGGAATCAAGAATGAAGGAAAGAGGAAATTATGACAGAGAATATATCCGTTAAGAATAATGGACTTACTGGGGGAAAATAATCCATTAAGAATAAATAACTGGAGTTCAGGACTATTGGGGATCTACTAAGGAGTTATGCAAAATAAAATGCAGAAGTCTCTCTCCAAAGGGCAAGTGTCTGGCTTCCAGCCTCCATTTGTTGAGATTTGCACTGGACTCCCCATTGATGCCCCAATAATTCCATGCTTCTTGTGTAAGTAAGACCTAAACAAATAAACCTTGGGGATTCATGAGAAATCCTGAGTCAAAAAACAAAACAAACAAACAAACAAACAGATTCAGAAGTTACTGGAATAAGATGCCATCCATGTGTAGCAGAATTATTACAGACACAGTTAAAATTAGAGGTGGTCCAAAAAGATGCAATGTGAGCTCAGAAAGGTTTATCTAGGGACAAGGCGGAATAGTGGTTAAGGAGCAGGACTCCCATATGACTGACCACTGTTCAAGTCCTGGGTCCAGTGGCTTGAAAATCACATTGGGTATGTGTGTGCATGCCCAAAATCCAAGAGGAGAATGGAGGAAAAGGGATTGTGAGATAGCCATCCCCTCTGAGGGGTGATTTCTCCTTTCCCTCTCACTGTCTCTCTCTGGTGAGTGCACATGCCAAATGGCAAAAATGAAAGGAAAAGAAAGAAAGAAAAAAAGAGAGAGAGAAAAAGAGAAGGAAGAAAGAAGAGAGGAAGGAAGGGAAGAAAGATAAAGAAAAAGCCTTTTTTATAAGAGATTTTGTCTTAGGGTGTGTACACTCACCAGAGAGAGAGAGACAGAGACAGAGATAAGAAGAGGGGAAGTGAGAAATCAACCCCCCCCCCCCCGGGGGGGATAGTCATGCTACAATCCCTTCTACTTCATTCTCCTCCTGGGATCTTGAGTTCAAATGCACATGTGCCTGGTGTGAATTTCAAGCCACCTATACCCCAACCACAGTCGGCCATGTGGGAGTCCAGTGACATAATCGCTATGCCATCTGCTGGTCCAAGAAAGAAAAAGTCTTATCTGTGCTTTCTAAAATCTATCTATTTGGGGACTAATGTTTAACAACTAGCTCTCCAGGGGGAAGATGTGGCGATGGGGGGGGGGGGGGGGGGGGGGGGAGGGTAGTAAATACTACTGTCACTGGTTTCAAGCTACCAAGATGACAAATGATTCACAAAGTTCCCAAAAACTTAATTGGCTTTAAGGAGAAGCGGACTCTAGTCCACTGTTGCTTAAAATCTCCTAATAAATTCCACTAAATGTTTTAAATTAAAAGCCTGAACAATTAAAATCAATTTCAAGCGGGAAGATTACACAGGTTGGCAATCAGGAATTGGGCGAAGACCACAGCCTCACATCACAGGTACATAGGTATGCCTTCTGGCCTCTTCTCCCTAACCAAAATAGTATAAAGGCTTACCCACATCTGAGAGCATAATTTCTGATCCCACAACTAGGGAATGGATAAACACAATAATGTCATTGCAGTCTAGGCAAGAAATTTGAGGAGCGACAATGAGAGAACCTCTTCCAGTGATAAACTACTAGATTGTCGAAAAAGTCATGACGCGCTGTTGCATAGAGAACTATGTCATGACTTTTTCAATGACCCGGTATTTTCAGTGTCAAGAATTTCTTCTTTGCCCAAAACCCAAATCCCCTGTGAACAATTTAACTGTTTGGCCACCAGTTTTACTCTTGGTAGAGGCAGAACAATTGTCCACAACCTCTGTCGGGTAACCTTTCAGCTGCTTGAAGGTTTTTCTTCTCCAGAGGAAATAGCCCAAAGTTGGCCTTTAGTCAAAACTTCAATTTTCTGATACTTTAACCTTCTCTGGGACCTTCTTTCTAACCTTGTCCGAGTCCTACATGTCCTGATTAGCTGTAGAACACAGACCTGGACCCAGGCTTCCTGCTGTGATTTGACTGCAGAGAAAAATGAAGAGAGAGAGGGACCTTTTAGGGCCTGTGTATTCCATGTTTATTTGTAGATTCTGCCATCACTGGTTCTCTTTATGATACAGCAAAGAGCCAAAACAGGGCAAGGAGGCGATTTTAGGAACAGAGACAGTCACCTTTCTGATCGTGACCCTCTACTCTCCCCTCTGTAAGTAGAAGTGAAGGCCTCCTGAGCAGAAGTAACAGCTGGTCATTTCTTACACCTCCCTAGTAGGAAGCTTTACCTTCATAGGCTGCCCCACCACCACTCAGACTCACCTCAAATCTTACATCAAGTTCCAGAACACTGAATTTTTTTTAAATAATTAATTTTGTTGTGTATATTTAAGGCATACAACATGATGTCAGAAGATATGTAAGTGTAGGTCCAGGCGCAGTGCGTGATCCAGTAGAAGACCGTGTTCTGTGGGCTAGGCCCACATGAGAAGCCTAGGTTCAGTTTCAGATCCAATCTAAAGACCAGCCACGGTGGCAATGTACTGCTCAGAAAACCCGAGGAGACTAAAACAGGAGGATCATGAACTCAAGTCCAGCCTGGGCAACAAAGCGAGACTTTGTCTTTAAAAAAGCCAAGTGTTGAAATCTGGCAACAAACAGAACACTGTCGACTGCCAATGAATGACCTGATTACTTTTTGCCACGTGCCTTCATCTAGCCCCCTCTCCTTTGATCCAAGACTGGCGTCAACTTCTCAAGAAGGAGCAAACCATCAAGGAAGCATCTTAAAGACCCAACTGTACCAGAACGTTTTGAGTTGACAAGATTGCAAAGTATAAATGGGATAAATTCATTCTTGGGTTTTCCCACTTGTAAGGGTAGTTTCGAGGAACTGTTCAATATTAATTAGTAGGCTGGGAATTTAGTTCTATGCAATTATGATGAGTCAGTTATTGAATTACCCATCAAGAAGTCTGAATATTTTTGTATTTCCATATTTCTTGAGTAGCACTTAATTTAATCTTAGCCCCATTCTTTCAACAAACCATTGCTGCATCTCACAAACAAAACAAAATAAAAATAAAAATAAATCCAGATGTGCAGGTGTGGTGACACGTAGCTCTAATCTTACCTGGAACTGAGGCAGGAGGATTCCAACATATTAAAACTGTCAAGAAAGGAAGAAAGAGGGGTCAACAGGTGGTACAGTGGTTAAGGCACTGGACTCCCTTATAGCCAGCCATGGTTCAAACCCCAGACCCAGAGGCTTAAAACTCACACATGCATGTGTACTCAAATCCCAGGAGGAGAATGCAGGAAAATGGTGGTGCAGCCATCCCTCTTTGGGGGTGATTTATCATTTTATCTCTGTTTCTCTCTGTCTCTCCAGCAAGCACACACACCCTATAGCAAAAATCTTTCTAAAAAAAGACAGGAAAAAGAAAGAAGAAAGGAAGGAAGGAAAGAAAGATTAAAATTGTTACTCTATTAGTACAAACATATCCATCAACTCACCTAGTTTCTCATTTTTTCCCCTCTATAGCAAAAGCAACTATAATCTACCCATTTAGCAAAAATTCCATTTATTTTAAAGTTCCAAGAGGCACACCCAAGTGACAGAATTTGGTAAATCTCAGAAGGGATATCAAACTCAAGAATGGGTAACAAAAAAAAAAAAAAAAAAAAAAAAAAAAAAAAAAAAAAAAAAAAAAAAACTGAGGCATATTTAGCCCCTAGCTTCTCTCACTAATTCATGGATGTCCAGATTTAGTCCCAAATGATGCCTGGACAGCACTATCCTATGGAAATATAATAATATTAGCCAGTTAATATGGTGTCCAGTTAAATGAGAAATGTGAGCCACATGTATAATTTCACATTTTCTACACTTTCTAGCAGTTTTTGTTTTGTTTTGTTTGTTTGTTTGCTTTGCCAGGTGTATGTGTGCTTGCTGGAGAGAAAAAGAGAGAAAGCAAGAAAGTACCCCTTGTGGGGCATAGTCACACCTCAATCCTTTGTTCTCCATTTCTCCCACCTCTTGGAATTTGGAGATACACGCGCACACACACACACACACACACACACACACACACTTGTGTTACTCAAGTTACCAGATCTGAGACTTGAATTGCACAGTTGGCCATGTGGAATCTAGCTACCTGAACCACCAGGCCATAGGCTGGCCCCAGCTGTATTTTTTTTTTTAAAAGAGAAGCAGTCAAAATTAATTTTAATAATATATTTTATTTAGCCCAATATATTCAAAATATTGTCAGACTGGTCCCATGGGCTAGTGGTTAAGGGAGCTAGATCCCACATGATTGAAGTTCAAATCCCAGCATTAGTAGCTTGAAAAACCTATTTTGAAATTACTAATCAGATATTATACATTCCTTTTTCATATGAAATCTTCAAAATCTTGTGTGTGTTTACACTTACAATACAATCTCAATTCCAACTAGCCACATGTCAAGCACTAATAGCCACCATATTAGATGCCCAAAATGTGGTCCTCAGACCTGCAGCATCAGCATCACCTAGAAACATGTTAGAAGTGCAAAACTCTGGGCCCTGTACCAGATCCACCAAGTCAAAAACTCAGGCTTCAGTTTCCATCATTTGTCGTTTAACAAGTTCTCCAGGCAAGTCAGATGCACATTCAAGCTTGAAGCCGATTGGTCTAAGTGCTGCCAAATCAGAAATGCTTAATCTGCTTTGGTTCATGGTCTCATTCATGTCTAATGAAGGATCTGAAACTTTAAAAAACTAACTCTCCCCATTTTCCTGTGGCTAGGGAGCAAGTTTCACTTCCAAAGGATACATTCTTATTTTGATTTTTGTGCCAATTAAATGAGTTTTCCATTGGTGTCCTCCTCTTTTTCAAATGACTAATTTCTCCCTTGTGTTTGGATTTGATTCCTTCATATTCATACCTTGTGTGTGTGTGTGTGTGTGTGTGTGTGTGTTAACCACAACTTCACTTGCATTTTTATATCATACATATGTGGGGTTGCTGAGCTTAGCAAGTAAAATTTCACGACACCAAGTTACATTTGAATTTCAGAGAAGCAATGAATAATATTTTAGTATAAGTATATCCTATGCAATACTTCTCAGAAATTGCAGGAAACATGCTTACAATAAAAAGTATTGGGCTAAAAATTATCCATAGTGTATTTGGAATTCAAACTTAACTAGGCATCTTGTATTTTACCTGATAAACCTATTCACGCCCTGAAAATATATCCTCAGATTCTGAATTCCTCTATTGCCCAGACCAAGAGAGAGTCACAGAGGAGCAGCACAGTCTGAGAACTCCAGGCTTGTAGTCTCAGTCCTCAACAACTTGGTTGGAAAAAAATTAATTCCAAGATAGAACCAGCTGCCCAAATGCATTCCTAGAATTTCCAATGATGGGTCCTCTGGCTTCCAGTGAATGCCAGCTGCCTCTTAGGATCAAGCTCTCATTAAAAAAAAAAAAAAAAAAAAAAAAAATCACATCAAACAAAGAGAACACTGTCAGTCATCAGAGCTGCACAAATGCACCCACTTAGCTCGCAGTCAAATTGGGACTTCAGAGCTGCACTATTGAAAAGGAAATTGGCCTCACTTGCTTCAAAACAGCCCCAAAGTGGGGAAATTAATACAGAAGATGCCAAGTCATAATGAAATCTGGCAACAGCAGTGGGTTGTGTGGCATCAACCAATTACAGCAAACATAGAAACTGCCCTGGGGGAGAAGTCAGTCTGGACACTGAGCAAAATGAGGACCCTACACGATAATTACTAGAGGAAACAGGAAATGTGTTAGGATTTACAAAAAATTGGAGAACTTGATAATGCAAGTATCTCAACAAATGCACAAGATCACTGCCTTTCACTGGTCCAAAACAAATGTTCTCAATTCAAGTCAGACCACAAGCTCCTTCTGTGGGCAAAACTCCTATGAAGCCAGCCAGATCTTGGGTTTCATGACAACACCTCTACCTAAGCTCACTGCAACCCACCTATGCTCATCATTCATGAATGAATGCATGCCTGGAGTAGGTTTTCTTTCCCTCCTCTGACTTGGTTCTTTCTCCTCCTCAGCTCAATAGATTCTGCAGGACCATTGCCACCAGGATGAAGACAGGAACAACTTTCAGAAGGCATCAATCCTACCTGGTAAACCAGGATGAAACCAAGACCCTGGGAGTGGGAGAGAACTAAAGAGTAGGCAGACGAAAGTAGGGAAGAAAGACAGAAAAACCAGAGAAGAGACTCTAGTGCTCATCCACTAGAAAGCCATATGAACTGAACATCCAGGCATAGTGAGTAAAGAAATGCTGCACCCTACCCTGTGCTCTAGAGTCCATGTGGGTTCACACCATACAACACTATTCTCTGTTTTCCTATAGTCTCTTCCACACTTGGAGGAGCATAAATATAGGTCTGCTAATGAATGGAAGGCCTATGAAGCCTGATTGTTTCAGTGTATGATTTCATCCCAAAGCCATCTTTAAAATGAATGGTGTAAATTTCAACCTAGTATTAAGATAAAAGTGATTGTATTCATTTATCCTGAAGAACAGTTCATTTGATTTTTGGAAGGAAAAAACACATGATATACAAATAAGGGTTAAATGCCTACTCAATAAATATGTGACATAGATACTATATATCACATTATTTCCAGAGGCTAACAGAAAATAAACAGATATAACATGAATATGAGCTTTATATTGATGATGTAACAGGAAAGAAGAAAACTTACTTTTATAAGCAAAGTAACTCTATTTGACTTACTGTCTATTTTGAGGCAGGAAATTTAGAAGGAAGTCAGAATTTTTTTAAGAGAGAAAATTTTTCTTTGGGGTAGAAAAAAATGATCAAAATATTTTATTTAGGAAGGCAAGGGCCTCTGGAAAAGCTTTAGAGAACATGCAACTTGTTTTATCTAGGTAAGTAACAGGAATTGTTACTTAAAGTTTATTGCTGGCTGCTCACTGGTAACTGAAAAAGAGAATTTGGGGACTATGAGGAGAAGACAAAATAAGTTGAGAGAAAGACAAGAGGAATAAGGAAGTCTTGGGACTTCAAAAGGACAGTTAGAATTTCCTGTGATAGAAAGGGTCAAGCAGTAAGTGTGTAGCAATCAATAAAATACCATCTTTACTTTGCAATGTGATCCCAAACCTTTGGTAATGTCTGCTTCATATGAGAGCCTTGGGTTGGACAGACTTTTGCAAACAGGAATGGGGGTGGTAGGCAACGTTCAAGATGATGTGAGACATAAGACATGGGTGAGAGCAAATATGTTACCAGGAACAGGAAACCAGAGTCAGAGGCAAACAGAGGAATCTTTAGGAATCTGCAGAAATGCCAGGAATAGCTCCAAAACTCCAGCCGTGCCTGGGCTGAGGCTTGAGCCAAAGTTCTTCTATCGTACATAAAGCTATGCTCCCAAACTAGAGATATCTGATTTATACCTCCTGGGTTGAAGCTACTAAACATGGAAAAGAAGCAAGGTAGGAAGAAGGGATAGAGGAAAGGAGGGAGAGAGGAAAGAAAAAAGAATATCAACCAAAGATGGGTGTCTGTTGACTAACATTATCTGGCATCAGTTAAGTCCTGAAGAATATATGTAACTTACATATAGATAGGACAAAGTAAAATGTAAACTAAAGCAGGTGAAACAAGTACAAATAAACTTTGTTAATTACAATATACAGAAGGCAGTATGTTTAAAATGGGTTAAGAAGAAGGCTTCCAGGTCAGACTTCCCAGCTTGCATACCTGTCCCACAACTTTCAAATCAACTGATCTTGACAACTTACCTAACCTTCTCTGAACATTTCCTTTTCTGTAAATATTGGATAATATTAATAATACTTTTTATACAGAGATATCATGGGGAATAACTGAAATGGTAATGTATGCCTATGACAGTTTCCTTTCTAGCAATGACAAACTGGGTGGTTTTGGACTAACATTTCCACGGAGATGAAGCAGAAAACGTGAACAAAATGCTTTTCCAGGGCTAGCAGACGTGGTGTAGTGGTAATGCAATGGTCTGTGATGCTGAATCCGCATGGTAAGTCCTGGGTCCAGCCCAGAGACCTCCCTGTACATGTCGGTACAAACACACAAGTGTGTGGATTGGCTGAGGCTGGACAAGGACCATGGCATGAGGACCCTGATGGGAATGCCTATCTTTATTTATATTTCTCAAGAAATAAAAGATAACTTCTATGAAAATGTCATTTTTGTTTGTTGGTTTCCAATGAAAACCTATCTGATGGCACTGGGGAATTATCAAGACCGCAAATGTGAGAAGCAAAGATCTGGAAAAGGAGGGAAGTGAAGACAGGAGGTCATCCTGGCATTTGAAGGCCACTTTTTTTTCTTGAGACAATTGCTAGTTCTGAAAACGAAAATATCTGATAGGTTGAGAAGGTAAGCAGGATGATCAAGAATCCCATCAGTTGCAGGATCAAAAGCTTGATTTCAAGGCCCACCACCAAAAAGGCCCCTCATAAATAAACCATCTCAGCTCCTGATCAGATTAAGGTTATCTGCACTTAGTTAACTGCTACTAGAAGAAAGTCAATGATCTCTGGAGTACACAGGAGCCAGAGCCACAAACTACAATCAAAACTAAGGCAAACTAAAAGCTTAAAAACAATCAAAACCCAAGTGAAATAAAGCCAAACAAGAAAAAACAAACTATAATCTCAACCATGACACTAGAGGTACAGGGAGACCTTGGACATAAACCTGAAACCTCCCCATGTCACTCAACACCACAAGATATTGCTTGACCACTGTGGCCAGCCAGAAAATGCATTTTAAACTAAAGTCTAGGCACATCTTGGGAAAACTGCTAAATATCAAAGGCAAACAGAACAAGGCCTGGTACATAGTATTTTTCAATATCTTTATAAATAATGGCCCATAGCTCTCATTTGATGGTCAAGGCATATTCTAATTGTCTAGATAGAAGTAAGTTGACATACTCTTAAAACAAAATAACCTAATTAGTATTCCCTCTTATTTCTCCTTCAGTATCATAAACATAGACACATATACATACATACAAAAGGGAACTTCAAAAGTTCTTGAAAAATGGAATTAAAGCAGTAGTTTATTTTACTGCAGGGAAGTTTTGAAACCCATGTGTAATTTTTCCATAATATGTATTTTTCAAGAATTTTTGAAGATATATATGTGTATATACATATGTAACATACACAAATACATATATGTATACTTTTTTAAAATTTCATACAAGGCATGTGTGCTCACTGGACAGAGACAGACAGAAAGAGAAGGAGAGAGAAAGGGGAAGTGGAAAAGCACCCCCTGGGGGAGGATGGCCATACCACAATCTCTTCTCCTCCATTCTTTCAAGATTTTGGGCATGCGCACATACATCCCAGGTGTGTTTCCCAGGCTACTGGATCCAGGATTTGAACTTCACAGTCAGTCATGTGAGACCCAGCTGCCTTAACCCCCATGCCACCAGTTGGCCCTACATATATATTTAAAGAGAGAGAGAAATTTATATATGTAAGTATACTCAAACACACGCATACACACACACACACACACACGTGTGTGTGTGTGTGTGTGTGTATATATATATGTGTATATATATATATATGTGTGTGTGTGTATATATATATGTAGTTTAAAAATATTGTACTAGGTCTAGCAGGTGGCATAAAGTTTAAGGCAACTAGATTCCATATGACTGAATGAATGGTTTGAGACTTTGACCTGGTGTCTTGAAAAACACACCAGGCATATGTGCTTACATGCCCCAAAACTCCAAGAGGTAATATGAAGGAGAAGGTATTTCAGGGTGACCCTCCCCTGCGGTAGGGATGATATCTCTCTCTCTCTCCCTCTCTCTCTCTCTCTCCCCCTCTCCCTTCTCGTATACATGTCCTATAACAAGGCTAAAAGAAAAGTGTCATATATAGTAAAGTTTCTCTGTTCCTTTACATAGCAGGAAAAAGATCCCATGGATTTTAAGGTCTCTTGATTCAACTTGAACATCTCCTCTTCCCTCTTCCATGAGTTCAGCCAACAGAAAAGGGCTAAAATTAAAAGCAATTTCTTCACTGCCTTCCCCTATATAGAAATCTAAGGAGCAAAAGCATTCATGCACTTTGTTTCTAGATGCTGTCAAAGAAAATCAGAGCTGGGCAGTAGTTCAAACAATAAAAACATTTTTTATTCAGAACTATTGCAATAAGGAGAAAGAGAATTCAGTGCAGAACTGGGCTTAATTCCAAATATAACGTTAGTATCAAAACTTATAGCCAAGAAGCACATAGTTATCTTGTTAAAGTAGAAGCTCCTTGTAGGAAGAAATATATTCAATGAACTAGGTAGCCACTTACAATTGCTTAATGAATGTGTTTTATTCCTGATTCTTTAACGTATGGCAAGGAACATCATCAAGTATTGATTGTAAAGTGATTGTAAAGTCCAGACATCTTGGGAAGCTAAAAAAACCTACGACATAGTTTTTATCCTCAAAGACCTAAAGTCAAGTTGGGAGGACAAGAAATAAAGATGTGAAGAGTTAATTAAATAACAACACAAGGTTAATTAATAAGACAACAACAAAAGGCAAGTCAAGAAGCAATGCATTTTTAATTTCCAGATGAATTGCACAGCTAATACCTCAAGAGAATGCAGAGATTACTTCAAGCTGTGGTGGAAATGAAAACTTTCATAAAGAAGGTAGGACTCAAGCTGGGCCTTAAAATTTGCATATGATTTGAATAATAATCAGAGCTAACTATGTGACTCAAATACAATATCTCATTTAATAATTGCAAAAATATCATGGGTAGATATTATTGTCTCCATTTTGCAGAAGAGAAAACGAAGGCTCATTAAAGTTATGTAATGTTACCCAGGGTTAAGATTCAAATCCAAGTCTTGCTCTGAAACTCCAACACACTGCATGTATGTAATGAAAAAGGATAACTGCAAAATAAAAGTCACAAAGAAAAAAGAATTTATTTGTCTCACAAATCTAGCCCAAATAAGGCTCAGACCCTAGAGCAGTAATCAGAATCACCAGCGACTAGGCTGGATTGAAGTGAAAGACATGTCTGAGGAAACAAGCTTCTTTTAAACTAAAAAATAAGTATAAAATATGTAAGTTATTTGGAGTGAGTTCAAATTGGTCAAGGGTAATAGGGTCTGGGGGGGTAGTGGGAGAATGGATAGGATTGATAAAATTCCATTAGCATAAATTATCTGGAGTAATTTATTGGTGGTAGAATAATGGTCCTTTCTTCTTCATGTCAGCAAGGTGTGTATGGCTAGCCCTAAAGGAGTCTGATACACGTTTTTTTTTTTTTTTCCAATTATTTATTTTATGTTCATTCATTGTGTATCATTATAGCATACAAAATGAATTTTCTCATCCAGAATACACTGTAAATTGGCTCAATCCAAGATATTACCATACATATTATCTTCAATAGGTAATTTTTCATTTTGTGTTTGTTAAATGTTTTATTCTTTCTTTTTTCCTATTGATTCCCTCCCTCTAACCCTCCTTCATTTCCCACCCTCCTCCTACACTGTCTCTGATATCCACAGTAGCAGAAACTGAAATATTGGTAGGTATAAAGAAGTGGAGAGCAACTGACACACATTTTTAATCATGAGAAAGAATATCTTTGTGAAGGTCAATCTCAAAGACAACAGGAAGCAAATAATAAGCAAACTGTCCACAAACTTCTCTTTCTCTTTTCTGTTCTGTATCTTTAATTTGGCACAGAAATCTCCTCTGCATAAACTATCTTCACACATGGCTATTTGATACCATGCAAAGATTTAAGCAAAACTTAGAGATGTGAAAGAATAATGGCCACGTCCACTGAATATACTGATCTAGCATAACCGAGAGGTCAGTTGGAACCTTCAAGATAGAAATTTCTGGGAAATGGAGAGTGAGAGCTGAAATAGTAGGTGAAGCAAGACTTATCTATAGTCAGCAAATTATAAATGCTAAGTATTATTGTGGACATGAATTATGAAGGACTTGACTGTTTAACTTAAATTAGTTCCACTAAGCCAGCAGGTGGCATGGTGGTTAAGGTGCTGAACTCTCACATGACCAATCATGGTTCAAGTCCTGGACCTGGGAGTTTGAAAATCATGTCAGGTGTATGTGTGTGTGTGTGTGTGTGTGTGTGTGTGTGCATGCCTAAGATCCCAAGAGGAGCGTGGAGAAGGGATTGTGGTGTGGTCATCCCCCCCCCCCAGGAGGTGATTTCCCACTCTCCCTCTCTCTCTATCTCTCTCTCTCTTTATCTCTCTTGGACTAGCACACATGCCCTATGACAAAATCCTAAAAAAATTAATAAATAAGTAATGAAATAAAATAGTTCCCCTTCTTACTTTCTGTGTGATTCGACAGTACTGAATTTCTGTTTAAGAAAAACGCCAGACCTCCAGAACTCTTTATTCTGAGCCCAGGATAATCTACATATGATTTTGCATAAGTTTGCATATAAAGTTCAAGAGCTTCCCTACCCTTGGTTATAGGGTATTAATAAATTGACTAGTGCAACCTCCAGCAGTTTCACCCTCCCTTGCTTCTACTGCTTGCTGCACACCCAAGGTGCCTGTGTTTCACTCCAGGGAGATTCAGGGGCTGTCCTGGCAGAAAGCAGTTGACATGGCTGCTTATCAGCCCCAGCTCTAAGGCTTTGGAGGAGAGAGCCTGCCCCACCTTGTCGGGAAGACTGACAGTGAGCACCTGCCCCTGTGATCCGGTTCTGCCCTCTGGGCAGCTCAGAGGCAGAGAGGAGGTGTTCAGAAGCCCTTCGACTTTAAATAACAACTTGGGAGAGGAAAGGGGTGGGGGAGGAAAGTAGGCTTGGATTACCTGCAGGGAGGAAAGGAGAGCTGAAGATAGAAGAGAAAATAAGAAAATCACAGCCAGACTGGGCTTTGGGTAAGACTTTCAACTATTTTTCTTTCAAGAGAAGGAAAATCAATCAGTTAAAATCTATGGGACCCAAAGCCCCACAATATCATAGTAAGTTTACAACACCCTGCCCTGGAAGGGGGCTACAAACTTCCCTGCCTGCAGCTGGGGGAAAGAGCAGTCACCAAAGTCAGCTTCCAATGTCCTGGGTGAGGTCTCTCCTACAAGATAGAGAAAATCCCACCCAAATTCCCTTTCCTACAGATGGCCTTGATTCAACCATCTACATAACCCAATGTGACAATTGTGTCCTTTTGTGCCTTTTTTCCAGAACTGGTAAAACCCTAAATTTTTAAAAATAGATATTTATTATTTCCTGAGAGAGAGAGAGAGAGACACTCTCAACAGGGTTTCCTCAGCCCCACATCCAGCCAGGATTCCAGGAGCACCTGTGGGTGTATCTGTGTGTATTCAGGTAGACCCATGAACCAGGAGCCTTCCCACATGGCTTCCAGCATTGTTCTGCCATGCTCCCCAACCACCTGTACCACCTCAGCAGAGCCCAAAAGCCTAAATTCTTAGATCCTAGAAAATCAGGCTTGAATATCCCAGCATAAGGCTCTCTGGAAACCCTTTTAGCACCTAAAATACCTCTCCATTCAGCTTTTCTTTGGAGATGTGAGAATGACTCTAGCCAAAGTGTCATCTCTCCTTGAGCTCAGAAAATACAATGCTCAAAATAGTGAAAAATGTTCAGCAAACAGGATGGCAGCACAGGGAAGCTAAAAGGAGGCCCTTCCTCTCAGCCTCAAAATCACATCACATCTATGATCACTATAATGCTGATCTTAAAGACCAGCCAGCTTTAATTAATTTAACTTATTCTGGAAGAAAAAGAAATGTTTGCACAATAATCTACAGCCCTGAGTCATAAAGGAACAATGGAAGAGTTGTTGGAACCAGTATTTCTGAGGAATTAAATTGAAGTATTTGTCTTTCGACATGTTCACATCAGTAAGTGTACTTGGTTTGCTGGATGTATGGTATCAGGCAGAGTTGACAGGAAAACCATTGCTTAAAAATGCTGAAGAACTTGGGAACCAGCAGTTAGCATAATGGCTATGTCACTGGACTCCCACGTAGTCGACTGTGGTTCTCGTCCCGGACCTGGTTGCTTGAAAACTCACGCCAGGCGCCTGTGAGTGTGTGCCCAAGATCCCGAGAGGAGAATGGAGGAGAAGGGATTGCGGCGTGACCATCCCCCCTGGGGGGTGATTTCTCGCTTTCTGTCTCTCTGTCTCTCTCTGTCTGTCTGGCGAGCGCACGCACCCTATAGCGAAAACCTCTCAAAAAAAAAAAAAAAAAATGCTGAAGAACTTGCAAAGCTAGGAGAAAACAACTATAAAAACACAGCTTCTTCCTTAAAAATAAATAATAAGTACCATTATTTGCATAAACCATTACCATTTATTCCCTAATTAATATGCAACAAAACAACAATCATGAATATTAGCAAGTGCCAGATTAAACATTTATTTATTACAACCCTGAAATCCTTATGTAAATGTAATGGGAAAAATTATTAATATTCTCAGCTTTTTTCTCTTCCCCCAACCACAAAAGAATATTCTAATCTCCAATGACTTAGTTTCTTCCTTTCCTTTCCTTTTAAAGGGGGCTCTCCCATTGCCAAGGTTATTCTTTGAAGTTGTGTGAAGTAGAATTGGGGTGGGGAACTGAAGAATAGCAAGACAGAAGGAACAGAGACATCATAGCTAGACCTAGGTGAGGTGGCTTTTCAGAAAGTTTAAAGGAGAGCCCATCTGGAGAACCAATGGGAAATAAGAGAACTGATCAAACAACAAAGGCAAATATTTAGAAAAATGTTGCTGTGGGCATTATAGCCAATTCACCATGTTTGAAAAATGATGAGAACTGGAAATATTATAAAATTGCCTTTTGGT
This sequence comes from Tupaia tana, assembly GCA_026018925.1. Taxonomy (NCBI): domain Eukaryota; kingdom Metazoa; phylum Chordata; class Mammalia; order Scandentia; family Tupaiidae; genus Tupaia; species Tupaia tana. The sequence continues at coordinate 21,924,758 of JAKSZU010000001.1, forward strand.
GCTTGGGTTATTTCTTTGATCACAACTTTGAGACTGTACCACAGGTGAACAGCTTCAACTGAGTCCCATGTGCTTATCTTCTTAGCTTGTGCTTAAAGCTTAAGAAGCAACTGAAGGAAAAACTGGAAAACAAAAATAAATTGGGAAAGAACTTGTTCTATAGCAGCAACCTCTGCCCCTGTCCCCAGCCTCCATCAAGCAGGATGCAATGTTAGTATCTTCTTCCCTATAGACATTGAATGAATACCATGTTTGCATATACAACTACTTCAGTAATTTGGAGAAAGCAAACTAAATTAATGATAATTAATGTTCGAAGGGTGATTTTGGTTTTCAGCTTCCCTCCCAAAGTGACTGTGAAGATTAAATCAAGTAATACAAAGTACTTATAAATAGTTTTTGAAAAAGTCTACAGGAATATGACATCTCTGAAAATTTATCTTAAATAGCCAACTCTTCAAAAAGATACAGAGACTAGAAGCAACAGTCATTCTAATTCAGATTTCTAACAAAACTTCAAGAAAATGGAAGTAAATATATTCTGTCTAGATAAACCTCTGGGATATCATTGCTTTTAAATCTGGAAGGAAATCTGACCTAAACCTTATCTCATGTATTGCAAGATTTTTGACTGATTCCCAGGAGTGGATTGGTTTGTTTTGTTTTGTTTTGTTTTCTAGAGGTTTCTGCCTTAGAGTGTGTGCACTCACCAGAGAAAGAGAGATAGAGGGAGGCAGTGGCAGGGAAAGTGAGAAATCTCTCTCCAGGGCAATGGCCATGCTGTAATCCTTCTCCTCCATTCTCCTCTCAGGATCTTGGGCACGTGCCCAGCGTGAGTTTCAGGCCACTGGGTCTGGGACTCAAACCACGGTCAGCCATGTGGGAGTCCAGCAACACCATTCCACCACTATGCCATCTGCTGGCTCCCTCCCAGGGGTCTTATAGGACCACGCCTTGCTCAGATTCCGTGTTCCAAGTGATCTCTCAAACTGCTGCTCCTCCCCAACTGTGGTCACACTCTTCTTTCTGCCCTGTTACATTTTCCTATTAAACCTCCAAAATGCCACTCACACTCAAGTTGTGTGTAACACAAACTGACTTTTCCCCAAGACTGGGGATTACAGAGACGGATCCCAGCATCACAAACAATATAGAACTAGAGCTCCTGGGCCATTTCCACTGGATCTCCCTGATTGGAGGTCTGTCCTCAGCCTCTCACTCTATCCAATGGCTTCTGTCTGGGTATCACTCCCCCTACTCCCACCAACCCTGCTCTGTGTTCCTTCACTTTCATTATGCAGAATACTTTCGATCTTTCTTTGTCTCGTATTCCCTCCCAATCATCCTTTAGAGTTGGGACTGGGTAGAGAGGCTTCATCTTTCACAGGCCGTTAGGGTAGGTTCCCTAATGTGAAATATGCCCTTTACGAGCTTCCATCCTGGCTCTTGTTTTCTACTGAGATTCTTTTTCCTTTTGCTCTATATGTATGTGCTGGTGAAAAAAGGAGGGGCTTAGGAAGATTTTCTAGAATTATCCAGATTATTTCTTCCACTTGGTGCTTGATTTGACATGGCTGGAGAGTCCCCAGGTATGCTTTTGCTTTCTTACTGTTTTCCATGTCTGTGTAATGAGAGAACAGCTGATTCCTGGTTTTTAAAAATCCAGCAAAATAGCCAAGAGCTTAAAAGTACAAAATGAAATTATTGCACTGGCCCAGGCTGGGTCAGTGACCTATTCAGTGGCTTTGTAGATGCATACTCTAGTCTGAGGTGAGGATCCCTCAGGGGCAAAAACATCTGGGAGGGAGTAAACATGGATCAGCCACAAGAATCCAGATGACCCTGCCTCTTGACAGAAAACTGCGAGTCAGAACATACACTCCTTAGCTTGGATATTTTTAATTATTATTACTTTTTTGCCATAGAGCATGTGTGCTAGCTGGAAAGAAACAGAGAGAGGGGACGTGAGAAATCACCCCAGAGAGGGGATGCCACACTACAATCCCTTCTCCTCCATTCTTCTCCTGGGATTGTGGGCCTACACACACACACACACACACACACACACACACACCTGGCATGAGTTTCAAGTCACTGGGTCTGAGACTCAAACTGGCCATGTGAGAAATTCAACACCCTAAGCACCATGTCACCTTCTCAGCCTGGTTTGGATTGTTAAGTGGTTATAGAGAATCGTGGTGCTGAGAGAAGAGTGGAAACAGATCCGAGTTCAAGTGTGGACACTGTTATTTCCTAGCATTAAAACTTTAAAAGCTTTGAAAATTGCCACAAGTTATTTTTGAAGCAAAAAGAAGATGGATGGATGGATGGATGGATGGATGGATGAGCATTCACCTTTTAAAAGAAGATTGTGAGCTCTCTTTTGAAAGAGCCTGATGTTATCGTATTCTTTCTTTCCTTCTCCTCCTCCTCCTCCTACAGCCAGAGAGACACTAATGTCGAATTTTTCTGAAAATGTTGATTCCAATGCATTTCTAAAGGGCCACTATTACAAGTTCTGTGGTTGCAGAGGACCTCTCTTAGGAACAAAGCAAAAGGACAGCAAACAAGCTCTGTCCTCACTGCTTTGCTGGCGGTCACCTCGCCACACTCATCCCTGGTCCCATAGTCCACATTTGCCATCCATTACTTCCCATCCTAAAGCCGTACTTGTGAAAGGCTCTGTGGCTACTCCAACTATTTCCACTGAGGATGCTAAGACGGCAGCCAGAGCTTCATTATTATGCTAATCAAGCTGGGTCTGAGCAGCTTTCATAACTGGCACATTAAAGTTTCCCAGGGAGGAGAAGCCTCCAGAGCCATTTGCACTGCTCTGGGTGAATATTAATGAAGGACAAGTCCAGTGGAGTTGTTTTGAACCTAGCCATCAGGTAAAAGGGCCAAGCTTTCATTGCCATAAATAAATAAAAAGGTAAGCAGCCAAACAAACAAGCAGATTGTACAACACAGAGGAGAGATCGAAGCTTCAAAAGAGAGAAAAGGGACGAAGATTCTTGCTTGCTGCAAATGTTTTCCATTGTATGGTATGCATTGCTTTTATCAAGTTGAGGATAATTTCTCCCATTTTAGAAACAAGGAACTAGCCTCAGAATTGTGAAGAGAGTTATTCAGGAGCTTACCTTGGTACAAGGCTTTGCTCCACTTCATCATCCAGGCCAGTCAGTGGTAATACTGGGGAACCAAGTTAGATGAAATTGCTGAAGGGAGGAAACTACGTGGTGATAGAGCAGAGACTTGAATTAAGTTGGATGGCTTCAAGATTTGAGCCCCCCCCCAAAAAAACAGAAAAAGTGCACTTCTGTCCTATGTCCTGATGGAAATCTAAGAAACGACCTCTCTGCTTGCTTTGACTACTTTTCAGTGCAGTCATATGGAAAAGTGAAGGAGAAAGAGGATTGGCAAGTCACAGAGGCAACTCTGACAACTCAGAGGCAGTGAGAGAGGGAAGGCCCCTGTGCTGGCATCATGAGATGGAGAAGATGCCATAAATCAGGGAACAGGGCCAAAGAAGATCTGTGCCCCCGCTGTCCTCTACATGCCAGGGTCCGCCACGGAAGTACTCGTGAGCAGCCCATCTCAGCGCCTCTCATAAAGGACTCTCATTCCTCTCTGCTTCTAGCCCAATTAAAACTCCGTATTTTAAAAATTCGAAAGTTGTTTGTAAACTGTCAAGAATTATGGAGTATGAGCTAAAATTTTTTTGCTATGTAAAGTAAATGTCTGTGGAAAAATGTAAAAATAAATAAATGAAAGGAAAAAAAAAAGAAAATTCACTAAAAGTAAGCAACCAATCACACACCTCAATCACTTATTAGCTGTGTGTCCTTTGGCTAATTAACTGTGGCTTTAATGGCTTTGCTCATATAATATGTTTAATGTCACCTGCCTCAGAGTGTTGGGGGAAAAAATTCAATGATTCATGTTAAGTGACTAGAACAGTGCAAAGCATTCAGCAAATGCTTAATAAAAGTTTGCTTTGGGGCCTGCCCAAAAAAAAAAAAAAAAAAAAAAAAAAAAAAATCCTTTAAAAAGCATTGCTGGTTGCTGATTCCATGAGTTAAAGGTGACTATAACATTTCATATCTTTGTCACTGAGAAGTCTGTGGCCCAATCACATGTGAACATCCCCCATTTTTGTTATATGGTTAAACCCTTCCAACTAGTGAAATAAAGACTCTTACGTGTGGTGTACTGCCCAAGAGTCATTCTGAGCCCCTTCTTTCCTTGCTGATAGATGCATGGGTATTCTCCTGATGTCTGTGGCAATGCTCCTTTCCTCCTCTATGTCTTTAGCCAAAAATATTCCCCACTTTCATACCAAGGGCAAATGTTAAATGTTGATTAGTTTAGACCAACCATATTGATTGCATGCACTTGCCAGTAATAGATGTAAGCATGTAAGCCGAGGCATACAATGTAAACCTAGCCCATAGGATACAAGATCACTGTGGGTCATTAGAAAATTTTCCAGTGTTCTGAAAAGGGGACACAAATCAGGGACTTTGCCCTCTTCCTGCATTTGAATATGGGCAATGCTTTGAGCTGTGTCAGCCACTGGTAAATCCAATCATATAGATAAAGCCAAGAGAATCATGGAAAGGCCAACAGGAGCCTGACATCCTGGGTCTGCTGAATCTATCAACTCTGGAATCTCACTTTTTGTGGTCTTCGTGTTATGTGAGATAATGAAAGTTTTATCTAAGTGTTCTGACATTTGTCATAAAATTGTCCCAATATACTCCCTTGGTCCTTTGGGACAGAATCTGTTTTATGTGAGTGACCTATTTCCCTACTAGACTATGTGGTGGTGATAGTAGTTCCATTTCTTTACTAGGAATTGGTCTGAGGTGCAAACATGACCCAAATCTGCCAATAAAACAGAAATGGGGACCTTCTAGGAAAATTTTTGTGCTTTTGAAAAAAAAAAAAAAAAAAAAAAAAGACTATGGAAGAGAGATTTTTCTTCTCTTGCTAAATATCCTTGTGCTTAGATGCCCCATGCATGGAGCTTCAGCAGCCATTTTGCAACCATGAGGGTACTGGTCTGAAAAGTAGGTTAATGTGCTGAGGTTGGTAAGTCCTTATTGTTACTGAAATTTCAAGTTGGGTTTCAGTTGCACAGCCATGTAATGACAAACTTTTGTAATGATTGGCTTTATAGTTTAGAAATGCATTACTTTCATTATCTATCCTCTCACTTGTCTGGATACTCTCTTGAGTGGAAGAAGAAGGGGTACTATAGCAGCCAGATAAAAGGAACTTGAAGACATTTATATCTTACCCTATGTAGGCCACAAGAATAGTGAGTGTCAATTAAGGATGCACCATTAATATCTGTGGTGATTATAAATTACTATAGAACTTGTCAGTTTTTATTTTATTATGACTTCTGTTTTCCTTCTCATTTAATCATCACTAAATTTTTTATAAGGAAGGCAAGGACAGATTAAGAAAGCCTGTAAAATGCATTACATCTCTAAAAGATGGATTTCATTACTTGCATTCTTGTAAAATCCTTTCATGAATACCAAATCCCTTCACACTCCTTCTCCATCCAAAAAAAAAAAAAAAAAAAAAAAAAAAGGAAAGGGGAAAAAAAAAAGTTGTGGTTCTATTTTCTTTATTTTCCTGCAAAGTGATCTAAATTCAGTGAAAACCTGGATGGAGTCATTGGCATGTATACAGTGTACAAAGAACATCTAGAGTGGGTGTTGAGGTAGAATATGATCAAGGACCATGGGCCCAGCCTATGGTCAAACCACCATTCTGACCTTAACTACCCCTGACTAGGCTAAAGCTCTAAATGCTTCTAGCCTGTGCAGTCAAACTTAGAGAAATTATAATTTTAATTAACAAGTGTTTGAGTGGCTGCCACTAATCATCAACAAACAAAATTATGCCAGATAGCTCCATTGAAAATATATTTTGTGATCTTTTATATTCTTTTCTAAACAGAAGGAAACATCACCTTCACAAACAAGTTTGATTATCATTTAGATTAGATGGACTAATGTGGTTGTGGCTTATAGAGATTTATACAGTTAATTCCCAGGACATAAAGAAATTCTAATATAGAAAAAAAATAAAGAAAAAATAATATATGTCATAAATATATATCATATATTTATATCTCTTTGGCCTTAGAAGCCAAAAACTTTCCTCTCCTAAGAGAAAGCAGAGAGCAAAGAGCAGTCCCACAGAACCCACAGGACACTTGCTAACCTCTGAAGAACCCTCTGACACTTTAATTTCAGACAGTGAGAAAATAAATTATTTGTGTGTGTGTGTGTGTGTGTGTGTGTTTTAATATATTTTCAATTTATTTATTTATATTCATTCACTGTTCATCATTACAGTATACAAGTGAGATTTTCCATCCAGAATACACTGTATATTGGCTCAACAAGGATATCACCATACGTGCTGTCAACAACAAATAATTTCCAATTCTTGTTTCTTATATATTTTGCTTCTTCTTCCCCCTTGATTCCCTACTTCTCACCCTCTGCCATTTCCCACCTTCTTCCCACACTGTCTCTGGTATCTACAGTTGCTTTCCATGCCTTTCCCCCACACACACATTTTATTGATTCACTGAATATCTTCATTAATCTAAATATTTTAATAGCAAGTGCAGGTGATATATACATATCTGTGAACACATGTCTAACTTTAGCATAAACCTCAGTGAGCAGAATGAACATTCAGTAAAGTGGCACCTAGCAAGAGCTGTATAGCTTACTGCAGTCATTTAATAAGTATTTTTAATGCATTTTTTTAATTCAAGAAAGCAGTTTTAGTTTTAATAGATCAAAATCAAAAAAAATAGGGAACCAGCAGTTAGCGTAATGGCTATGTCGCTGGACTCCCACGTAGTCGACCGCGGTTCGCGTCTCGGACCCGGTGGCTTACAACTCACGCCGGGCGCGTGTGCGTGCGTGCCCAAGATCCCGAGAGGAGAATGGAGGAGAAGGGATTGCGGCGTGACCATCCCCCCTGGGGGTGATTTCTCGCTTTCTGTCTCTATGTCTCTCTCTGTCTGTCTGGCGAGCGCACGCGCCCTATAGCGATAAAACCTCTCCAAAAAAAAAAAAAAAAAAAAAAATCAAAAAAAATGTTAAGAGAAATTTGTGTTAAGACTTAAACCCAGGAAAAAGGTTAGGACTCAGTACAAACAGTACATAGAAGAACTCTATCAATTGTTCAAGAGCGGACAAAAATCCTTAAATCTGGAAAACAAAGCATAGAAGAAAATCAGTAATGTTTTAGTCAAAAATCATAAAATTCTGTTTCGCCAGTTTAATCTCAAGTACTTAATCTCTCTTATATTGAATTTGCAGTGTTACTGTGGTCTGATCTTTCCATTTAAATTCTGAAAGTTGACATTCAACATTATTATTGATCTTTCTGGACTTGTCCTTACCATTAAGTTGGCCATTCTCTTGGTTGCTTTTTTATTTTATTTATTATTGTAATAATCTTCTTTGTATTACATTTAATCACATATATCTTTACAGTGTATCGCATTTCATTTTCCAGAAGGAATACCATGCATATCAGTCAAGACAAGACATTACTATCTACATCATCATCATCAAATAGCTTTTCATCATTTTTTCCAGATAATTATCATTCTCTTTATTTTTTAAACATTCAATCACTATATATCATTTTGTTTGTAAAAAGAATTTACCCAACATGAAATACTTCTCAGATCAATCCAGTTGAGAATACTATACATGTTATTATCAACAGGTAATAAACCATTTCTCTGTCCCACTAATGTCATGCCTCTCTATTTGTTCTCTTGTTATTCTTCTCTATGCTCTTCCCTTCTCCCGCCCCATTCCACACTGTCTTCAGCATCCCTAACTATTTTCTCCACTTTTATGTTCTCCTATATTTCAATCTCTACCATAAAGTGTGGATAATTGGTATATATTAAGTGGATACATACAATATCATCTTTCTTTTATATCTTGGCTTGCTTCACTCAGCAATAGATCCTCCATATCCGACCACTTTCTATCAAATGCTAGGGTCTTGTTTGGGTTTTTTTATGACTGAGTAGTATTCCATAGAGTATATGTGCCACACTTTTTCAATCCACTCATCTGTTTGTGGACAGTTGAGTTGGTTCCATGTCTTAACAATCATGAATGATGCTGCAATAAATATTGATGTGCAAATGCTTTTCTGACTGAGCATTCTCCTGTCCTTTGGGTACATACCCAGACATGAGATTGCTGGATCAAATGGTAGTTCTATTTGTAGATCTTTGAGGAACTTCCACATTGTTATCCACAGTGGCTGAACAAGTTTACATTCCCACCAACAGTGTAGGAGAGTTCCCCTTTTACTACATCCTCCTCCAACACTTATCACATTTTATATTTTTAATCTTTGCCATTCTGACAGGGGGTAGGTGATATCTCATTGTGGTTTTAATTTGTATCTCCCTTACGATTAGGGATGTTGAGCATTTCCTCATATGCTTTTTGGCTGTTCATATGTCTTCCTTAGAAAAATTTTTGTTCAGCTCATTTTCCCATCTTTTAATTGGGTTAAACTTTTTTTTTAAGTAAGCCACTTGAGTTCCCTGTGTATTCTGGTTGTCAGTCCCTTGTCTGAGGCACATTTTACAAAAATATTTTCCCATTCTGAGGGTTGTCTATTCACACTAATTACTGTAGTCCTTTGCTGTGTGGAAACTTCTTAGTCTGATATAGTCCCACTTGTCTATTTTAGAAATTGTTGCCTGTGCTTTGGGAGTCATATTTAAGAAGTCTTTGCCTACCCCAATGTCTCCCAGTTTCTCCAGTATTTTCCACCAGTAGTTTTGTAGTTTAAGGTCTTAGGTTCAGATCTTTGATCCATTTAGAGTTGATATTTTGTAAATGGTGAAAGATGGCGGTTCAGTTTCATCTTTCTGCAGGTGGTTACCCAGTTTTTCCAGTACCAATTACTAAAGAGGTTTTTCTTTTCCCAATGGATTGCCTAGTATCCTTTCTCAAAAATCAGTTGGCTGTAAGCTTTGGGGTTTATTTCTGGGTCTCTATTCTATTCCATTGGTCCACCTATTTGTTTTTGTGCAAATACCATGCTGTTTTTTAATTTATTTATTTGTTTATTTATTTATTTTTTATTTACATTTTTTAAATACATTCAATCACATTATTTAGCTTACAAGATGATCATTTCAATATGTGAACATTTCTCCCCGGTCCTGTTGATCAAAATATAACAACACTACTTCCCTGTCTCAACAATACTGTCTCTGTATCCCTCCTCCAAATGTTTTTCCCCGGGCCCCATTCCTCCATATACACCACATCTGGCATTCACACCCATATCTTGTGTTTGTACATCCTTTAGCACATCAGTTTCAGTTATAGAGTGTGGACACTCAGTATATATTAAGTGGGGACATACAGTGTCTCTCCTTCACAGCCTGGCTTGCTTCACTCAGCAGTAAATCTTCCATATTCTTCCACTTTCTGTCAAAAGCCGGGGTTTTGTTGTTTTTTTATGGCTGAATAGTATTCCATAGAGTATATGTGCCACAGTTTTTCAATCCATTCATCACAGCTTTATAGTATATGTTGGGGTCAGGGAGTGACATGTCACCTACTCCACTCTTCTTGCGCAGGATTGCTTTGGCGATACAAGGTCTTTTATGATTCCAGACAAATTCTATGATTGTCTTTTTTAGGTCTGTGAAGAATATCTCTGGCATGTTGATTGAAATTGCATTAAATATGTTGATTAATTTGGGTAGAATTTCCATCTTGATTATGTTAATTCTTCCAATTCAGGAACATGGTATGACTTTCCACTTTTTTATGTCCTTTTCAATATCCTTTTTAAGATTTTCCCAGTTTCCTTTGTAAAAGGCTTTGACTTTCTTAGTTAGGTTTATCCCTAAGTATCTCACACATTTTGTGACTATGGTAAAAGGGGTTCCTTTCTTCAGCTCTACTTCATTCAACTTGTTCATGTATAGAAATGCTATAGATTTTTGCATGTTGATTTTGTATCCTGCCACTTTACTGTATTCATGTATTACTTTGAGAAGTTTTTTCATGAAAACCTTTGGGTCTTCTAAGTATACCATCATGTCATCTATGAATAAAGATATTTTCAACTCTTCTTTGCCTATTTGAATGCCTTTTATATTCTCTTTTCTGATTGCATTGGCTGAGAGTACATTAAAAAGCAGTGGAGAAAGGGGGCAGCCTTGTCTAGTACCAGCTTTCAATGGAAAAGATTTCAGCTTTTCCCCATTCAGTATAATGTTAACTACAGATTTTTCATATATGGCTTCTATTGTGTTGAGAAATTACCCTCCTATACCAATCTTACTGAGAGTCTTAATCATTAAAGGATATTGTATTTTATCAAATGCTTTCTCCACATCAGTTGAAATGATCATATGGTTTTATTTTTCTTTATGTTAATATTGTGTATTATATGTATGGTCTTGCATATGTTGAACCACTCTTGCACCCCAGGAATAAAGCCTACCTGGTCATGATGAATAATCTTTGTTATATGTTGTTAGATACAATTTGCAAGTATCTTGTTGAGAATTTTTGCATCTATATTCATCATCTATTGGTCTATAGTTTTCCTTTTTTGCCATTATCTGTTTTGGGAACAAAGGTGATGGAGGCTTCATAAAATGAATTTGGAAGTTTTCCTTCCTTTTGAATCTTTAGAAATAATTTGATTAGGATAGGGATTAACTCTTCCTTAAAAGTTTTGTAGAATTCAGTAGTGAAGCCATCCAGAACTGAGCTTTTCTTGATTGGGAGATTATTTATTACTGGTTCAATCTCATGGCTTGTTATGGGTCTATTCAGGTTTTCTATATCCTCCTGATTCATTCTTGGTAGATTGTGTACCTCCAGGAATTTGTCCATCTCCTCCAGATTCTCTTGTTTGTTGGCATATAATTGCTCATAGAATCCTCTAATGATAGTTTGTATTTCTTTTATGTCTGTTGTAATGTTGCCTGTTTCATCACATATTTGATTTAACTGGTTTCTTTCTTTCTTCTTCTTGATCAGTCTAGCCAATGGTGTGTCGATCTTGTTATTCTTTTCAAAGAACCAGCTTTTGCTTTCATTTATTTTCCATATGGTTCATTATTTTTTATTTCATTATTTTTCTGCTTGAATCTTTATTGTTTCTTTTTGTCTGGCATTTTTTTTGGGGGGGCGGGGGTTGTCGTTGTTTTTCCAGTTCCCTGAGGCATGATGTTAGGTTATCTATTTGCCACCTTTCCATCTTTTTCTTATGTACACTAATGGCTATGAATTTTCCTCATATGACTGCTTCTTCTATGTCCCATAGATTATGGAGACTCGTATACTCGTTATCATTCGTTTCCATATTTTTTTTATTTCAGACTTAATTTCTTCCATAGTTAAGTAGTCATTCAGAAGTAGGTTGCTCAGTTTCCATGTTTTTGTGTGTTTTCGAGGGTGTTTCTTGAAATTAATATTGAGTTTAATTCCATCACTGTCAGAGAAGATGCTGGAAATAGTTTCTATACCTTTGAATCTGTAAAGGCTTGATTTGTATCCTATCATATGGTCAATCTTTGGAAAGGTTCCATGCCAGGTTGAGAAAAATGTGTATTTTGTGGTCTTAGGGTGGAAAATTCTATAGATATCTTAAAGCCCACTCAATTTATAGTATTGTTTAGGTCCTGTATCTCTATATTTATTTTTTGTCTAGAAGATCTGTCTAAAGGAGATAATGGGGTGTTGAGATCCCCAACAATTATAGTGTTGCTCCCTATCTCTCCTTTTAGCTCCAGCAGTTTTTCCTTCACATATTTAGGTGCTCCTGGGTTGGGTGCATAGATATTAATAAGAGTTATGTCTTCTTGCTGAATTAACCCACTTATTATTATATAATGCCCTTCTTTGTCTCTTCTTACAGTCTTTGTCTTGAAGCCTATTTTGTCTGAAATCAATATTGCAACTCCAGCCCTTTTTTGATTTCTATTTCCATTGAATATCTTTTTCCATCCCTTCGCTTTTAGTCTATGTATGTCTTTATACATAAGGTATGTTTCTTATAGGCAACAGATAGAAAGTTTCTGGTTTTTTATCCATTAGACCAGTCTGTCTCTCTTAATTGGAGTTTAATCCATTAACATTCAATGTTGTTATTGATATTTCCAGACCTGTTCCTATCATTAAGTGAGCCACTTTCTTGGTTGTTTTTTGTTCTCTTATAACTGTCCATATGACTTTTCAGTTTTCCTGGTATAGCACCCTCTTCAGAATCTCTTGAAGAGCTGGTCTGGAGATGGTAAATTCTTTTAGGTTTTGTTTATCTGAGGATGTTTTTAGCTTTTTTTCTTATTTGAAAGACAATCTTGCCTGGTATAGTATTCTTGGTAGTCTGTAGTCTCTAAGCAGTACCATTTTCCTCCCTTTCTAGCTATATCTGGGGGGCAGAAGGGTGAAGTCTGGGCAGAAAGGCTTCAGTTGTCCTAATCACTGAAAGCGATAACTCAAAACTCAAAAGTGGGCTAGTGGTGGGTGATGGGCTTGTCCTAGCTAAATCTGGGGTGGGGGGCAGGAAGGTGAATTCTGGGCAGATATGCTTCAGTTTTCTTAATCTGAGAAAATAAATTCTTGTTGTTTTTTGACACTCAGTTTGTGGTACTTTGTTATGGCAGACCTAGGAATCTAAGCCAATCATCCCTCAGCAGCCATGGGGACTGGTTTTATAAGCCTCTGTGGATACCAAAATCCATGGATGCTAAGTCCTCTATATAAGATAGTATAGTGTCAGCATATAATCTAGACACAACCTCCTATATACTTTAAATAATTTATTTACCTTTTTTTTCAATTGTGGACAGAAAGAGACAGGGAAAAAAAGAGAGAGAGAGAGAGAGAGAAAATGATGAGAAAGCAAGCCAACAAGTCCAGGATTCAAACCATGGTCATCCATGTGGGAGTACAACACGTTATCCACCACACCATCTGCTGGCCCCCCTCCTGTACACTTTAAATCACCTCTTTTTTTTTTTTTTTTTTTTTTGAGAGGTTTTTTTGCTATAGGGCATGTGCGCTCGCCAGACAGACAGAGAGAGACATAGAGACAGAAAGCGAGAAATCACCCCCCAGGGGGATGGTCACGCCGCAATCCCTTCTCCTCCATTCTCCTCTCGGGATCTTGGGCATGCACGCACATGCGCCTGGCATGAGTTTTAAGCCACCGGGTCCAGGACGCGAACCGCAGTCAACTACGTGGGAGTCCAGCGACATATAGCCATTACGCTAACTGCTGGTTCCCTTAAATCACCTCTTGACCACTTATAAAACCTAATACATGGACCAGACAGTCACATAATAGTAAAATTGAATACCCTATAAGATTGACTCTATGTAAAGGTTCTGGGTTCACATCCAGATACCTCCCTGGGAACACTAGACAGGCATGAGCCCATGATCCAAGGCTGGCTGAAACTGGGGGTGAATCACATGTCAAGATTCTGTTGTTAAAAAAAAAAGACTTTGTTGGGGGGTGCTGTTGTTCTTTCTCTGTTTTTCTCTGTTTCTCTCTTTCATGGAAGAAATAAACCTTTAAAAAAAGTAATACAGTGTAAATGCTATGTAAATAGCTATTATACTGTATGTTTAGGGAATAATGATGAGGAAAAAAATGTACATGATTAGTGCAGACACAACCAATTTTTTTTTTCAAATAATTCCACTCTGGAGTTGGTTGAACCCATGAATACAGAACGATGGGCATAGTGAGGTTTGATGTTTTTCTGGGTCAGAGATTGTATCTGAAAGCATTGATTTGATTTGGGTCAGCTCTCTCTATTCTGTGATTTTGGGTGAAGTTGCAGAGAAACTATATTTTTAAATGAAGGTATCCAAATTCTCTATTTTTTAATTAGAGTGAAAATGGTGCAAAAAATTCCAAATTCACTTCTTTATCTTTTTTCCTCTGGATAAGGCACAAAATGCTCAAGAAACTGCTGTTTTAAAAATATGCTCAACAGGGTCAGCCAGCCACCACTAGTGGTTAAGGCAGCTGGATCCTACATGATCAACTATACAGTTCCAGTCCTGGACCCGGTGACCTGAAAAACACACCAGGCACATGTGCATGTGTGCCCAAAATCCCAAGAGGAGAATGGAGGAGAGGGAATTATGACATAGCCATCCTCCACCCCTATCTTTCTCACTCCCTGCTCCCTGCTCCCTGCCCAGCCCATCTCCCTCCAGTGAGTACACATGTGCTATAGAAAAAAATTATTATATATATATATAGAGAGAGAGATAGGTAGAGATATGCTCAACCAATAAAAAATAACAGCAATATAAATCTAAAAGGAAAATCTGTAATTCTACCAGGATAATTGGGGGCTGCATTTATATTGTGATGAGATTCTAGTAATACCCTATGTTGTTAGGACATCTAGAATAAAGAAAGCAAAAAGGATGCTTATTTCAGCAAGACTAGTATATCTCTAAAAGTTTTCATCTTTATTTCAAGTTGATAGACAGCTGAGACCAATGTGCCACTGCATTTATTCATCCACTCACTTATTCATTCATTTAACTAGCACACAGGGAGCCTTCATCCTGCATCAGGAGCTGAGCGAGCGGATGGGACATATTGGAGACAAGAACGAACAAGCCCCTGGGATGGTGGAGTTATAATCTGGAGGGGAAGGAGGAGACAAGAGGAGACAGAAAATAAGCAACTAAACAAACAAATATATCATTACAAATTGTGATCAGTTTGATAAAGTAAGTAGTCCATTGTCAGATAATAATAGGGAATTGGAAATATAGGAGAAGGTAGTATTTAAGCCTACAATACTTAAAGTCTGAAGAGGGAAAGAACTACCTAGGCAAAGTTTGGGTTCAGGGATGGATGGGACAGAGATTCCAGGGAAACAGGACCACAGGTAAATGTCTAGTGTTGGAGAAAGAAACCACCGTGTTCAAGGAAGTAAAAAGAAGTCAGTGAAGCTAGAGTGTGGGGCTGGAGGAAGAGAGGTACAATGACCCCAGAAAAGTAACCAGGGACCAGATTTTATAAAACTTTGAAGCCCATAATAACATCTCAGGGTTGTACTAAATATGCAATGGGAAGATGCTGCTGAAACAGTTTTAGAAATTTGTGTTTAAAATTTCAAACAATAAAAAAATCTGATCTGAAGGTTGTGTTAAAGAACAGATTGGGAAAGGGCAGATCTGAGTGTAGGAGGATCATTAGGAGACTTTGGCTGTAATCCAAGAGAGAAATGACAAGGCGGGAACAATGCAGATGGGAAAAACGTGGATGAGTTGAGAGACTTCTCCACTCAGTGGAGGCAGCTAGGAATGGTTTGCTTCAATCCACTAAGCATCTTTTTGTGGAGCAGTCAGATGGTCCCCTGGGTGAAATCACCAAAGAGACATCCAAGCAGTTAGCCCTGGACTTGCTTTTAATCCAAATGGCCAGGGAAGGAAAAGAAATGTTCACACATGCCAAGACTTGGAATACAAACTTGGATTCCTTCTGGAAGTTTACAGGAAACTCAAATTATTGTCTTCATATGTTGAGCTTATTGTCCCATTTCAGAGACCTGGGTTGAGAAGTTACTGAAGAAGCTAAGGCAAAGCTAACGGGCATTCAAGGAACAAGGGTAGTAAAGCTGTCCTGCAAGAACAAGCCAAGAAGGACCACCAGATAAGAAGGTGTAGAAACCAGGGCATGAAAGAAACAGTGGCCAAAATAGAGTGCTCGAGTCAAGTGCCTACAGGGTTTTGAAGAACTCTGACACAATCCAGTTTGTGAGCTGCCAGGCACAGACCTCCATGCCATGTTAGAAGTTTCAAGAGACAACTGAATGGAGAGGAACGGCTACAGTGAGCTGCACTGCCTATGGTGCTGAGTTCTTCTCCTCTGAATATATTACTCAAGTAGGAGAACACTGCCTACCAGGAATTTTGTAGGATTCATATATCTGGTATGGTCTGGATGGTCCCTAAGGAGCTATTAATCTTCCTTTTAGCAGCTGTTCGTGTATATGATCACATGGGACATAGGCTGGAAAGCGATCCAATCCTCTGAAACATTCCCAGCCTTTTGAAAGAAGACTGTCCAAGACCGAATTCTTTCTTTCTTCTCCTGAGCAGCGCTCCAGCTGATGCCGCAGATCCCACAATAAAGAGAGCTTCTGCCAAAGAACTTGGCGATATTTTGGTCTCTCGATCATTCCTTTCAACCAATTCCACTGCCGAATGGATTCAGGACTCTCACTGGCGTCTGCGCAGCCGCCTCCCTAACCTTGCCGAGCAAGGAACCACATCAAAAACTTGTCATGTTACAATGCCTTTCCCCAAGTGATGCTAAGCTGGGCCGCGCTTCTGGTGCACATGTGAAGCATCATTAAATATCATGACAGGATGTGAGCAAAACATCAGGAGCCTTCGGGGATCAAAGAAATACAACACGGTTGAAAAGCAGCTCTTTAATAAGGGGGTGGGAGCAGGAAGTCTCCCTTTGTTAAACAGCAGCCCTAATGACTTCTCCCTGCCTTCCTCATAAAGGCTGCCTAATTATGTCACATATGTCTGCACCTCACATTCAAGGCCCCCTGGGTGCCTGGGTCCCCTACTGTCAACCTTGCAGCCCTTGAGGTCATAAAAGCCAGGGGAGTGTGCTGCTAGAGACCTGGTTGTGTAGCTGAGGTTTCCGACTTTGGACACACAAACAAATTCTCATTATGTTTTAGCAGTGAGATTAAAGATTAAAAAGTTGCAGTCTTTCCTCAAATGAATTCCTGCTTGTTCCTTTTCCTTTGAGTCCTGAGGGACCATTGCCCCAGTGTTCAACATTAAAAGCGGCATCTCATTTTTCAGACAGAGAGCAAACGAGACCCAAACTGTATCTCGGCAGTGGGCAGACCGTATGTCCAATTTTTCAGCTCAGCCTGTGTCAAGACAGAAACTAATTGGAATCCTGGCAGTCTCGGGTGCCATGGTGGTCTCTAAAGGCAGCCAAAACAGCCAGACCACCCACATCACATCCTCAAAGACCTCTCTTCAAGGTGCTTGCAAAATACCCACTCTTGGAACTATTCATTTTGATACTAAATCAGAACATCTTTGCTCAATGGTTTATCTATTCTTGCATGTACCCATCACTTTCCAATTTCATCCAAAGACACTGACAAGGGTTTGGTTTGGATTAGTTTGGTTTGGTTTGGTTGGTCTGGTTTAGCTTTGGTATACACCTCAAGGAGGTTATGCAAATAGCACATAATAAAGGGATGGATGGATGGATAGATAGATACATGATTGGTTGAATAGATGAATGAAAATAGGCCTTGCTATATTCCAGATCATTAATTACCGTTTTAAGATGTGAATTACAACCTCTCAAGTGGGCTGTATGGTTGCTGTGATCACACTTGCCATAACTGGACCTTAGTTCAGAGGAACCCTTGCCTTAGGTTATTTTCTATCACAGGAAACTTTTCTCCCCAGCACCTTAGTATGCATGCTACAACAACTCATGAATATTCCAACATCATAAATCTGAACTCTTGCCTTTGAAAGACACATGAAAAACATCTCTGGTTGAGTTCTTTTTAACTCATATGACTGTTTCTTCTGGCCTCAATGTGGGCTATTGATACCATCGCAGCTGCCACCCAGAGTTTGCCCACCTGGCATTGGGGGCAGGGCTCTGTGAGGAACAGTGCAGCATGGTAGGGCACCACCCCTTTGGAGTCAGAAAAGGCTGAGCTTAAAACCTGATTCTGCTGGCATGGAGGTTAAGACACTGGACTCCTGCGTAGCCAACCACAGTTTGAGTCTTGAACTCGGCAACTTGAAAGTCATGCAGGGCACATGTTCATGTGTGCCCAAAATTCTGAGAGGAGCATGGAAGAGAAGAGATTGCAGTATGGCCATCCCTTCAGGGGGGTGATTTCTCACTTTCCCTCTCTCTGTCTCTCACTGTCTTTCTCTTACAGGCACATATGCCTCATGGCAAAAAACCTTTAAAAGAAGAAAATAAAAAAAAACTGGTTCTTACTTTTTTTTTTGCAGGGGGGAGGTTGGGTGGAATATGTGACAACCTCTCAGAACCTATTTTTTACTCCTCTGTAAATCAGCCTTTGTCACTGCTGCAGTGAAGTTTTAAGGAAATGCCCTAGCCTAGGCGGCACAGTGCATGGCTCTCTGGACTGCAGCGCTAGAAGCTATATGGCCCGTCCTAGGATTTCGGCTAATTGACCTAAAATATGTCTGTGTGCATGTGGACATCCAAAATCCTGATAAACTGGAGGGCTGAAAGAAGGGGATCATGGTGTGACTCTACCAAGAATGCACTTCTCTCTGTCTCTCTCTCCCCATTTTGTGTGTGTATGCATGTGCTCTCTGTCATGAACAAAATAAGTTTTAAAAAATCTAAAGGAAGTAATGTGTGTACAGCCCCAGCATGCAGCAATTTGCTCCACAAGCAGCCATTACTACTATACTATTCCCTGGTAGAGATGCTTGTTCTTAAGGATTCACAGAGACTAAAGATGCACCTACAAAATATGCACCCAAAGCACAAAAACACTTCATACAGATGAATATGTATGTACATAAATATTCACATGTGCATTAACTCAAATCAGCCAGCAAGCACCAGGCTTTCATGAAGATGTTAAAGAAGTGCATAGATCCAGGGTGCATCAAGATCTGGCTGCCAGCCCACAGTGATTCAAATTTACAGCATCTTCCTCAGAAAGACAAAACATAGTTGTGAAAACTGCTATTTACTTTTACACAGGGGAAGAGGGAGAGTCCCAGTCCATTCCTTTCCAGCAATAGGGCGCCCACTTCACTCTGTGGAAAGCAAGTAGGGAAGATAGAGTGTGACACTGATAGTTGTTATTCCTTGTGATTCTGCCTTAGTTTTCTCATCTGTAAAATGGAACATGGAACATCCTGCTTAGTTCTATAACTCAGAACTAGCACTGTTTCTGGCATGAAAAAGGCACTCAACTAATGTGTGTTGAGCTGTGGATGGTCCTAGGCCATCCACAGTTGGGATGTGTGCTGGCATCATATAGAATGTCAAGACTGAAGTTTGTTCAACATTTGAAAAGATGGCAAAACTCCCACCTCTTTAGGGTTCAGTCCTGGGTAGGTTTGTTGGGCAGAGGCTGCAAAACTGAATAGGCAGGAGTACAGAAACATCTGATGTTCAAATTGGTTCCTAAAAAAAAGAAACCCATTAGGATTTTGCTTGTTGTGTTTGACAGGTTATTGTTGTTAGGAAATCACAAAGGCTCCCCCCTATGTGGTCCATTTGGGAGCAATAAAAGAACTCCAAGGGCCAGAACCTGCTCCAAGAAGAACATTTTTAGTTTCTCCTTTGAAGCCAACATTAGATTGTTGGCATTGGAACTAAAGGCTGTCTCAATCTGGAGCTATGTTTTATCTCGAGATGCAAATTCGTCATGCAAACACACATAGCTCGTTCATGCTGGTGCAGCTCTGTGCTGTGCTGCTCCAGTGCTGTGTCCTCCAAGGGCTCTGGGAGACTCTCTGGCTGCTGACTCTCCTGGATTCCTGCCAACGGGGGAGTTCGGTGTCACTGCTCCTTGAGCGATCTGGTAGAATTCAGCTATTCCACTATCACCAAGTCAGCGAAGAATTCAACGGGCACTCAACCTAATTTCTCTCCCACTGTAAGAAATCCTTTAACTGGAACTCAGAGTGATAGTCCCACCACCACCAAATGAACATATCTATTGACTGAGAGCTCACTCTTGCAAACGACCATTCTGTCATTGAGCAGCTCTACTTAGAGCATATTTTTGTACTGAGGTGAAATATGCCACCTAATAAGTCTACCTATTGGTGCTTGTTCTGCCCATTAAAACACTAAATATACAATTAATTATTATCTTAGAGGATCAAGTAATATTGAGTTTACCACAAACCCAAATTTTTACACTGTGAGCAAAATACATTCCTTAGAACTACAAAGAGCACCCCTCTCTCTACTGGAGTCACCAATTCAATGGGATGTTGAGTTTGAAGTAGCAGGTGGGCATCTTGCAGTGGTGTCCTGAGCATCAGTTAAATGAAAACATAGAAAGAGAAAACTAAAATAAAACCCCTAGACGCTGGACTAGAAGCATCAATATGAACTCATGGTTTTCAATATAGAACAATATATTACATCTATATTATGTAAAATAAATATAATGTTGGGCCAGCTGTGTGGCACAGATAATATGCTTCTCAAAAGAAAATGGATCCCACATGGCAACCATGATTTGAATCCCCAGCCCAGTCATCCAGAAACATATTGAGCATATGTACAGGTACCCCAAGACCTCTGGGCTGGAGGGCTGGAGGAAGGAGAATTACAATGTGACCAGACCCTATAGCGGGTGCTCCTCTCTCTGTCTTTTTGTTTCTCTCTCTCTTCTTTATGTGCGCACTCACTTGATTATGAATAAAGAAAAAAAAACAGATTAAAGGTAGATAAATGGTATGGATAGATAGATAGATATAGATAGATATAGATAGATAGATGCCAATTTTTACATCTTATGTAATGTGTAATTCTATCGATAGAGCCTAAGAGCAATGACATCTCTCTAACAATGAACACATGTATTGCTCAAATCTTAGTTTCTAAGTGTAATTCTCCACTAAGAAGAATCAGGGCTTCTTAGAGAAATAGTCAATTCTATGGGAGAGAAAGTAAGATTGGGCTAGCAGGTGGTATGGTAGTTAAGACACTAGAATTCCACATGGTTGACCATGGTTTGAGTCTTGGACCTAGAGGTTTTCTCTCTCTCTCTCTCTCTCTCTCTCTCTCTCTCTCTCTCTCTCTCTCTCTGTCAAATTTAATACTAATATAATAAATTAAGTTAAATTAATCATTCTTTAGAGAAGAAAAAGATAGAAGATGAGCCTGGATTATCTTGCGCTGCCAAAAAGCAAGGAAGCGCTCACAGAATGGTGGAGATGTGTCAAAAGGATATATTTGGATGGGCTCCCACTGACCACATCTGGACAAATTAGGACATCAAAATAAATTATGACAATAACAAATTATAGCCATTGAATAAAATAAAATCCTATAAATCTACACAGATATAAAGAGTTTAATGAATAAGGAGAGGAAATGTTTCCCTTGCAGTAGAAAGGCAACTACTAAATGTAAAAAAAAAAAAAAAAAAAAAAAAAAAAAGAAAAGAATCGTAGTGTTAGAAGTTCACCATTTAAGAACAGCAGGTGGTCTGGAGGGAAAGGTGGCTGGATCCCACATTGTCAACTAAGCAGTTTAAGTCCCAGACCAGCAGCTTGAAAACATATGTGCATGCATGCCCCCAAAAAATCCCCAAGAATGGTAAAGAAGGGATTGTGGCATATCCATCCCCTCTGGGAGATAGTTTTTCATTTTCCCTCTCTCTCTGACTCTCTCTGACAATAAATAAATTAAATAAATAAATAAAGGGGGAAGAAATTCACCATTTGGCAACCACCATAGTAGCAATGAATTGAGGCGAGGCACTTCAAGAGCTGCTACAACTAGCAGCTGAAGGCAGGATTTTACACAGTATCAAAGCCACACCAAACACTAAATACCATGAGGGATGGGAAGAGAATTTTACAGTGGAGAAATCTGCAGACACCATCTTAATCAGGGATTGAAGCTAATACCATCATGTACCACCACCCAGTAGATTTCAGTGAAAAAAATACAGCATGTGTGATATTTTGGTTCAAAACACCCAACATGAGTCTAATCCATAGGAGACAACAGACCAGCACAAACTGAAAACATTTTACAAAATAATTATTATATATATGTCAAAAATTCCAAATTTATACAAGTCAAAGAAAACCAGAAGGATGGTTCCATATCGAAAGCACCTAGAGGATCAGGACAACTGAGTATGACATGTGACTCTGGAGTGGATTCTTTAGGATATTACTGGAACATAAGCAAAACTTGAGCAGGGTCTCAGGGCAAATGGTATGCAGGCATTATTTGTACTATTTTTACAAATTTCAGTAAATTAGAGATACTTTTAAAATAAAACAATCTTTTTAAGGTTTTTGCCATAGGGTGTATGCACTCGCTGGAAAGAAACAAAGAGACAATGATAGAAACAGTGATCACACACATACCCTCCCCCCACCAGGAGGGATGGCCACACCAGAATCCCTTCTTCTCCACTCTCCTGGGATTCTGGGCATGCACACACATGTACCTGGTGTGACTTTCAAGCCATTAGGTACAAGACTTGAACTGTAGTCAACCATGTGGGCATTCAGCACCTTTGCCTCCATGCCACCTGCTGGCCCCGGAATAAAATAATTTTCAAAATTTATATAGATAGTAATCCAGTGCTTTTTAAAGTTCCTCCCTTAAAAATATTCTCTTTACCTAATTGTACATAAAATACTATCAAGATGATTTTGTGTTAGTCTATTGAGTTCCTAATAACAGAAAATACTTGAGTTTGGGTAAGTTAGAAGGAATAGAGGTTTATTTAGCTGATGGTTTTGGAGGTTCAAGGTCAAGGGGCCACATCTGGTGACAGTCTTCTTGCTGGTGGCCCAGGGCATCACATAGTGAGACAGAGCACGTGTCTGTGTCCATGTGTCGGCCTCATTCCCAGTACTTCCAAACCCACAAAAACGCAATCATAGGGGCCCCACCCTGATGACCTGATTACCTCCCCAAGGTCCACCTGTCAACACCATAGTCTAATTAAGTATTTGCCTCTTAATCCCATCTTTCTGGGACCAAATATCAACACATGAATTTTGACGAGACACATTTAAACTTTAGCGGATTTCAACCTGCTCCCATCTTCCTGCCTTCTGATACTTCAAGTTTTAACTTCATTAAGTAAAGGTAATACTTTACACTAACACCCACCTGCAATAATATTTCCCAAAGTGGCTGGCTATATATTAGACTCATAAGATACCTGTTTATCAGTATTAAGGAAAAGATATTTTTGTGGTTAAAGAAATGTGGAAAACATTGAGTTGTACTAGTTTTGTTTTGTTTTGTTTTGTTTTTTTACTGTAGGACTTCTCAGAGCCTTTAAGAGGTTTATGTTTATTTTAAATTGACCTGAGGGAATAGCATTTGGAGTTACTTGATCATCACACTATAGGTTCCAAAACACATGTTTTGGCAAATGCCAGCTGACAGATTCCGATCAGCAAGCAATAAAGCACTGAGAGTTTAGACCTGATGGAAAGAGGCCTGGGTTCAAATTCTGGCTGCCCCACCTAATAAGTGGGTGACACCAGGCCAGTCAATTCAATTCTCTGTGCCTCAGTTTCCTCATCTGGAAAACTGAGGTAATGAGTTCTCACCTTAGTGTTGGATAATTACACATGATAATAAAGATCATTTTAGCACAGCTCTTGGAAAATGTAAAGACTCAGCATGTGTTTGTATTGCTTGTTACTGTTCCCCCTGTAATTATTCTTTCTTGGAAGGCAGTTTGGACTGGAATAGAGCCTAACTGGGTGGGGACATCAGAGAACACAATCAAATCAGAAGAAGAAATGGGCAGGAAGAACTAGAAAGCTGAGACACTCAAGACAAATTCTCCCAAGGACTCAACTTTAAGAGTATTATTGTTGAAGCCATCTCCCCACACATCCATCTAAACTCCCCTAAAAGCCTCAATATGCTTTGTGGACAAAGACTTAGGGCCAGACTACTCTCCTTCATCCAAATCAGTGTCTGCCTTCTCCAGGACAAAGAGTATAAGAACATACATTCCCTTTTGCAAATAACTGTTGCTACTTTCCTCTGTGCAAATATATTCAACTAGTCCACTTAGTTAGCACCCCATAATCTGCCTCTGGCCTCTTGGCCATTTGCTTCTTTGCCATGGGAAGGAGAAGGGGGTGGAGAGACTGGCTGCCTGCCAAATGGGGTGACCCAAGCTCTGCCCGCATGCCCCGGAGTCACCACAGAGGAGCTGACTCCAGGGGGCTGTCAGCCCACCATAGACAGGCTTCACCAGCGCTTCAGAAAATGAAAAGCTTTATTAAACTTTCAAGTCTAGAACAGATGTGTCCAGACATAAATATTCAAAAGAGTCCATCTGTTAGGTAAATCGTCTTTCGATGTAGTGACGGAGGGACTGTACGTTAGTGAGACCCCATTGCTGTGAGAGCCCAGGAGTGTTGGAAATCCTGCAGACAGATGCTCCAGGTATTCAGAATAAAAGAAGTCTGAATAAGAAAGAAAATGATGGCAAGACCACAGCAGCAGAGAATTGTGCTGCTGCACCAACAGGGCCTCGGCAGGGTCAAGGGGCCCCCCAGGAGCTGATGCCAGTGATGGTCCCCCAAAGTAGTGAGTGTGCAGGGAGATCAAGGAAAAAATAACCATATCCCCACTAACACTCCCAAGCCAGATGTTTGTTAGAGATGTTGCAGCTTGCCCTGCAATTGCTGCAATATGTTTATCCTCCCCGTTACTCTCAGCCTGGGTTGCCTCATTTGAAAAGATCAATTAATGGGTATGCAGTTTATGAACTACTCTTTAGTGAGCATCTTAAAGTGGAAATGATAATAATAATGAGTAGTTACACCACCTAGCTTTGTCAAGTGCCACGCACCAGCTTGTTTAATGTTCCCAGCATCCCTCTGAAGAAGACACCCTAATTATTCCCATTTTACACATGAGAAAATGAAGGCACAAAACGAAGTGATTTACCCAAGGGGACAGAGCTGGTAAGTGTTGGGCCAGGATTCCACATCCTGGCAAACCACTCTACAGGCTAAGCATGGAACCAACCATGCTCAAATGTACAAAGACAAAAGGTTCCTACCAACAAGAGGCTCACATTCTAATGTAGAAAAGCGAAAGACACAGTCGAAGACCAAAGAAAGCATGTAAGCAACACCTCAGGACTCCTGACCCAGAGTGAAACACAGTGCTTCAGCAACAAGATGCTATGGGGAGGAAAGAACTGGCTCTGCCCTTCAGCCCAGAACGCAGTCTTCAGAGTCAGCTCCTCAGCTGGTCGGCCTGCTCTGGCCCTGCCTGTATGACATGAAGCTGCCTGGCTGGTCTGCTCCTTTTGTCCTCGATACACTTTCCAATGCCCTCTGCATAAATGACCTGCCTGCAGCACCCTCCCCTACTCTTGCCTGACCATTGTCCCCCTCCTCCCCCTTAGTAGGCTCAACTTCATCTTTCTGAAGCCCTCAACGACCACACCCACCAGCAAGCACCCTCTCTCCACTGAAGTCTTCCAGGTCCTGCCATATGCCCAGTCTTTGGGCATGTTTCTAATCTCATATGGTTAGGTCACTCATGGGCTGTTCACCAATGGGGGCCATGTCTTAGAGCTCAACTAAACACACACACACACACACACACACACACACACACACACAGATGTAGCTTCTCACCCTCCTACATGCACTAAGCACTATTAAAATAATCATTTCTATTTGGGTCAAAGAAGACTTTTCATTGTAAGTTATAAAATTTCAACTAAAACCAGTTTAAACCTAAAAGTAAAAAAGGAATGTGTTGGTTCAAGTTACTAAGATGTTCCCTGTAAAGCGTTGGGGTAAACAGGTACAGATGGACCCAAATGTTCAAGCAGAATCTACTGATACCTCCTTCCTGCTGGTCCTACCGTCCTACCCCCAGACAGATGCTCAGGATGTCACGGTAAGATGCCCAGCTGCTACTTCAACTTAATATCCCACTGTCCTGGTGATCAGTGGAGAGAGGGGTCCTCTTTATAGTTCCAGCAGGCTTGGGATCAGGCACCATCTCTGAACAAATCACTGCCACTTAAGGATCCAGTAGAATCACTGGAGCACTAGACCACATACCCAACCTTGAGTCCCACAAGGAAATGTGAAAGGAACAACTCTATCAATGTGGGCTGATGGTGGGAGTGGTATTTCCTCAAAGGGAATTCTGAGTATAATGACCAGAAAGAAGGTGGATGAACAGTGAGCTGGCAGATATCACGGCATCAACAATCAAACTAATATCCACTAAATAAATCTGTTTGGAGAGTGCTAACTATGTGCCAGGATTGGTCTAACAAGTACTATAACTGAAGACTGAATAATGCATTTGAAGCACTTGGGCCAGGCTAGGCATACAGTGGGTGCTTAGTAAACAGTAGCTACTGGAGACATCTGTAGTTCTATTAACATCTCTATTTTACAGAAGAGGAAACATGACTGTATTCAAAGCCTACTAATATTGACTTTCCTTCCCTGAAGGAAAGGAGAGTCTACCTGAAAAACTAGTCAAGACCCAGCTCAGAGAAAATATAAAGGATCGTTTCATTGCATTTTGTACATCCCTCTAAGATAGCACTGAAGTTCCATGTGACAGCATTTCATTTTTTTCCATTCCATGATGCATATATTTTTCACATTTCAAAGTTTCTGAAAGTAATACTCAGCATTCATTGTACATAATTCAAGTGGGTGGTGTTTCTTTTATCCCCAAAAACCCTTTTTAAATTAACACTGTATCTGGTTTTTTTTCTAAGCAAAGAACTTTACTAACCTTTGTTTCAAACTTTATTCCTAGGCTTCTTCAGATTAATTAGCTGCAAAGAATGAACTACATATAAGCAAAAACTGAAAAGAGCTGCAGTCTATCTTATAATCAAGAAAATATAACATATGTTTATAGGTCTGCACTATACTGAGATCCTTGAGAACTTTATTCTTTCGGCATCCTAAACACTTAGTTCAAATTTTTTTCTATGTACATTGATTAACCCAAGTAGTTTTATTCAAAGAGATAAATCTTTAACATTATCTCATTTAGTGAATGTTTATTAAGCATCTATTATGTGCCACCCATTGCACAGGAGCTAAGAATAGAATGGCAAACAAACCTAGCAAGGTCCCTGCTCAAATCTTTGTTCTGTCTTTCTAGGAAGAAACATGACTCAGAGGCCCAAGGGCAGAGCCATAGCCCAAAACTAGCAACTTATATGGGTTGTGTCAAGCCAAAGATAAGATGAGAATCCAGGAGGTTGCAGAAGATGAGGGTAGTTAAATGTAAGTTTGCAAAGGTCTTGAAACACATGCTGAGGAGTTTAGATTAAAGGTGGGAGGCAAATGGGAGCTCCTGCCGATTTCTGAAGGGAGGAGTGACAAAATCCAAATACCACTCTGAAAGCATTAGCCTAACTGTTGGGTATACAACGTAGTAGGAGGGGTGAGCCTGCAGGTGGAAATGCCCGCTAGGAAGGAGGTTGCTGCAGAAACCAGCATGAAAGGTGATCACAGCCTAGACTCTGTGGGAGGCTTGGCTGTGTCAGTGGCTGGAGAAGGTCAGATCCCAAAGATAGAATTGCCAGCCCACTCTGATAGCAACAGACCAAAAGAGGAAGCACTTCGAGGTCACTCCACAGTTAATGAATGGGAGACTGCGATGCTCTGATGACCATGGGCGAGATGCTCAGAAACCAGGTTTTAAAAGAGAGCTGAAGTTGGGACCAGCAGTTAGCGCAATGGCTATGTCGCCGGACTCCACGTAGTCGACCGCAGTTCACGTCCCGGACCCGGTGGCTTAAAACCCACGCCGGGCGCATGTGTGTGTGTGCCCAAGATCTTGAGAGGAGAATGGAGGAGAAGGAATTGCGGCGTGGCCATCCCCCCTGGGGGGTGATTTCTCGCTTTCTATCTCTCTGTCTCTCTCTGTCTGTCTGGCGAGCGCACATGCCCTATAGCAAAAACCTCTAAAAAAAAAAAGAGAGAGAGAGCTGAAGTTTAGAGCTAGAGAGGAAGAGAGAATATGAGCCATATGCACTAAGCTGTGTGTGCTACGTATTGGCATACCTTCCAGAACCAGAGAGAAAACGTCCCTGTGGGACTAGAAAGGCAGTTCCACTTCCCCTTTCTGATTCCACTATGGAATAAGAATAAACTCACTACTTACATCTTTGTCTTAAGTTGAGTTGACAATTAGGCAAAAGACCTACTCTAGGAAACAGCAGGTTGATAAAACCTTGAGTTGCTGTAGAAGCAAGATAATCAGTGAAGATTCATTAAATGGCAAAATGAAAGGCACAGAACCTAGGATCTGACAGAGCCAAGGGCTCATCCTCCAAATATCCATGGACATTATTGTCCTCCTATTGTCACATTCTCAGAAACTCAGTAAAGGTCTTCAGTGTTTGCTTGAATTTTTGACCATACACTGATGCATTTTATGGGGGGAAGGAGATTAGGTTAAGTGGTATTTTTGAATTTGGTGATTCTCAGGACATACGCCCTCCAGATATGAAACAGGGCTAATGAAAACATGAATTTTAAGTACTTATATGGGACCAGCCCATAGCTCAATGGTTAAGTACTGTGCCCTGGGGGCCAGATCCCATGTGGCTGACCATTGTTCGAATCCTGGCTCCAGTGGTTTAAGAAATATGCTGGGCACACGTATGCATGCATTCCCCAAATCCTGACAGCATAGAGAAATGTAAGAAAAAGGATTGTAATATGACCAAATAGATCATATTAGTAGATGCTGGTAGATGTTCTTTCTCTTTCTGTCTTGCACAAGTGTGCACATGAACTCTCTCACAATCAAAGGGGGAAAAAAAGCAATGCTTGGTGCATGGTATGAGCTCAATAAATGCTGGATCCTGAGCATGCACTTGGCTGTTAGGGCCTGGAATAGATGAAAAGGAAACTCTGGTATCTGCACTGGAAGAAACACCCAAAATTAACAAGAATTGCTTTAAAGAGCCACAGATGCTCCTTCAGCCCTTTTATGTCATCTTTTTTTTTTTTAGTATATTTAATCATCATTTTTACAGCATACAAAATAGTTTTTCCCAGCATGAATACAGTGCTTATAAATCAAATCAACGATATTACTGTATACATTATTATCAGCTGATGACTTTTCATTTTCGTGTCTGCTAAATGGTGTATTTTCCCACTGACCCCTTTTCTCCCACTCCCAGTTTCCTACTCCTATATTGTCTCTAGTATCTTCAGTTGCCCTCCCTGCTATTATATCTCCCAATCTTTCAGTTTCTACCATAGAATACAGACATTTGGTATATATTAAGCAGAGACCTACAATGACTTTCTTTCATAGTCTAGCTTACTTTGCTTAGCATTAAATCTTCTATATTTGTCCACTTCATTTCAAATGCCAGGGTCTTACTAATTTTTATGGCTGAGCAGTATCCACATAGCATATGTGCCACATTTTTTCAATCAATTCACCTGTTCTTGGACATTTGGCTTTAGCCCTTATTGTAAAAACAGAAAGAAAGAAGACCCTTATTTCTACTCTTCCACCATTATAACGGTGACTAGATTTTTTCCTGTTAAATGTTTAATATGGTCCAGCAACTGATCAGAATTGACATCAACCAGAATTATTTACATTCCAGCTTCCTCCTTTTATGGTCCATGTTGAGGTGGGCACAATGGCACATGTTAGGCTTCCTCTAAGTGGCAGGGATCTAAAATGAAGGGACTCATTAAAATAGAGTCACTGGACCTTTGTGCACTGCTGGGGTGGGTGTGAAAAGGTGCAGCTGCTGTGGAAAATGAGATGTCCATACCTCAAAAAATTAAATGTAGAATTATCATAGGATCTAGCAATTCTAATTCCAGGTACATACTTACAATAATTGAGACTGGTCACTCAAACAGATATTTGTATACCCATGTCCATAGTAGCATTATCTACAGTAGCCAAAAAGTAGGAACAATCCAAATGCCCATCAATAAGGGAATGGATAAACAAAATGTGCTGTATGCATGTAATGGGATATCACTAGGCCTTCAAAAGGAAGGGTATAACATGGGTGAGGCTTGAGGACATACTAAGTGAAGCAAGCCAGTTCTAAAAGGACAAATGTGGTAGGGCTCTGCTTACATGAGGCACCTAGAGTAGTCAAATTCATAGAAACAGAAAGTAAAATGGTTACCAGGGGGATAGGGGGGTCAAATCAGGAGTTGTTATTTAATGGGTATAGAGTTTCCATTTGCAAAGATGACAACCTTCTGGAGATAGATGGTAGTGACAGGTGCACAATGTCAGTGTACTTAGTGCCACTGAACTATACACTTTAAAATTATGAAAATGGGAATTTTCGTTATATGCGTTTTATCACTTTTTTTAATGTTAAAAGCAAAAAAAAAAGAGTAGTGGTATATGAAAGAGTCAAAATTGGGGCCTGCAAGTGGTGTGATGGTTAAGGCACTGGATCCCACATAGCAAACTGTGGTTTGAGACCCAGACCTAGAGGCCTGAAAATCATTCCAAGCATGTGTGTGTGCATGCCCAACCCCAAGAGGAGAATGGAGGAGAAATAATTGCAGCATGGTCATCCCCTGGGGGGACGGGGGTGATTTCTCACATACTCTCTCTTTTTCTCTTTATTTCCTCTCTCTCTCTCTCTCTCTCTCTCTCTCTCGTGAACACATGTGCCCTATAGCAAACTCAAATTAATTAATTAAATAGAAAAATAAAAGTGTCAAAATCTTGGGCCAGCAGGTGGCATGGTAGTTCAGACACTGGATTCCACATGGTCAACACCACAGTTTAAGTCCCAGACCTGGTGGCTTGAAAAAAAGACAGAGCAGGTGTGTGCCCTCTCTCCTATATGAGGGAACTTCAGCAGTTCATAGAAAAATTAAAGTATGCACTTATTTTGATGCAAAAAGATTGTGAAAATCTTGTATACTGTTTCCATAATATGCATTTTTCCATGAAGCTTTTTGAAAATCTGTATCCCAGCTTTGCAAGGCAATTTTAGAGTCAACTCAAGCTTTCAAGGCCCTTGACCCCAACTTCTGCCAGAATTCAGAGTCGTCTCTGCACACACACTTTTCTCCCCAAAGTGACCACCCAGCCCCTGCCGTGACACAGCCTGAGCCCAGACACTCCTCTGCCTCTAGGCAGCCATTCAGCTTTCAAAAGGCCCTGCTTGGTGACAGTTCTTCCTAGTCCCCTTTTCTTTCCCACATTGCTCAACCTTCCCTTAATCAGATTCCTGGGAGGAAACTAATTAGTCTGACCCCCTTCTGCTACTTGCCTGCAAAAAGTAGAGACTCCAGCCGTTTTATAGGAGATGTGACTAGACCAATGGGCACCTGTTTTTCTTTACACTGTCTTAAAGTGCGGAGCCTGGGGAGTGTTAGTCTGAGCCAGGTTACAGGAGACGTGAGAAGGCGAGGTGCGGGAATTTGCCTCTGGCTCATGGGTCAGTGACAATGTAGATTACAGTTGGGGAATGAATTCAGCTATCCTCTTAGATGGCTTTTGGAGAAGACCCACGGAGTAAACAGAACATTCCTGAAACACAAGCCTGCCGTGGCAGCTGATAGTGACAGCACAGAAGATTCACTTCAACAAATTGAAAGCCTTTGGCCGTGGAAAGGCTCTGCAAGTCTCCAGCTACCTTGATTAGACCCTTAAGGAGTAAAACAACCAAGATAGTATCTGTACTGACAGCAGAGGCATCCACCAGGAAACCGTCTCCCCCGATTCCAGCGAGGACTCTAACCAGCTGCCCCGTACTGCAAGCAAAACCAGCAAGCCTGGTTCACATTCCTCACCTGTCAGGACAGGCCCATGGACGCAATGCCCTTCCAGACACGTGAAGCCACAGTCAGAATAACCAGGCTGCTTTCATACTGCTCAAACGGGAAAGGTCAGGGTGCTTTGAAAAACTGCTGGTCTGTGATCTGCTTTCCCAGAAACAGAAGCCTATCATCTCTGGGATATCCATGTTTGTTTCTTCTCTGAGCCTTACAAGCAATGGATTTAAGTGGTCAAGTGATCTGTGTAAGCAAAACCTTTCCCGATTAGTGTGGGACTCTGCCCTTCTCCACTTAATGCATGAAGCAGGCAGAATTCTTCTCTCCTTTAATGTCTCTTACTCTTCCCATCTTCCCAAGCATTGCGAGTTGCTCTAGGGAGCAGCTACTCTCACCCACTTGTTTTGTATGCGAGGCCAAAATTGGGTGTTCCCATCCCATCAGTGAGGAGCAGAGGACAGCGAGCCCCAGGCCTGACCATGCAAGTTACCTACCTCGGTCTGCATAATTCACCTCTAACATCTCTTTAAACCTTCTTCACATTTGTTAGTTCTTTCAGGATAAAGGCTGAGAATTAACCTGTTCCCTCTTCCACATAGTGTTCAACTAGTGCTGAAGATGTAGTCAGTCAGAGCTGAGCACATTCTTTATGGATGAGGATATCCCCATAACACGCCCAGGAAGAACACAAGGCAAGATCACAGTCCCCACTAACAGAGAAGGGCAAAGCCCAAAGACATTGCTCAAGACTCAGCCAGACATCAGGGGTCAGATGCATTCTGAGATCTATCAGGCCTCCTTTCATCCCCCTGGGCTGACGTGAGGGTACAAAAAGGTGTATACCCTCATGTACACGCATTACTTCTGACATCGTGTTTAGAGCCAGCTAAGGTCCCTTGCAATCAGACAACTCTGCATCTCAAGCTCAAGAGCTTTCCCAATTAGTGTTACTCTGCCCTTTCCCGCTTCATGCATGAAGCAAGGCAGAATTCTTCATCTCTCCTTTAAAGAGTCTTCCTCTTCCCATCTTCCCAAGCATTGCGAGTGCCCCTTCAGACAAAAAAGTACAGGGAGTTGTGTTTGTAGTTGACATTAAAGAAGCAATAAGGTGGTTTATACATAGCTGTCCAGATGGCCACATTCTGCTGACTGCTTCGACATGGAACCACCTTTCTCAGCAACAAAACATTCTCAAAAAGTATGAGCCAGAAAACTGCCAGCCTGGTGGCTACAGATGGCCTCAGAACAGAAGCAAACTCATGTTTCTAATTCTTTAGGGAGCTGGGTTTTAACAAGGCAGATTTTTCTACTTCATCTTAATTTACACTTTCATCCCAACACATATCTCCCTTGTACTGATCTCATTCCTCACTAAAGGTCTATTGACCTTAGAGGAGGGATTTGCTATTTCCCTTCTCCTGCTTCCTGGTAGCCCATCAGCACCCCACACACACCCCAATTTGTCTTTAACACCCTATCTGGTCCCTATAAACCTGGGTGGAACCTTTTTTACTATCAAGAGCCACTGCCCCATGGGTGAGACCAAAGACCACACATGCACAGTCATGTTTGACTGACTTTATTGCTTGGCTTGTTTTGGAGAAAATAGAAAATTTTCAACTTGCTGGATTTTTAAATTAAGAATGGGGAACATGAAGTTTTATTTTCAGTAAACAGAGCCTACCTCTAGCAATCATGTAAGATATAGTGGCATGTGTTTTGTTTTCTCATTTGACTTTCTCTTTATTTATTCCCTCCATTCCAATTTCTGCAGCTGTTTATATTATTCTGTGCCATGTATTTGGGTATCTATCTGAAATCATTTTTTAAAGTCAAGGTGTAAAAAAATACATAAACAAATTGGTTTTATAAAAAAAGAAGTGTGTGTGTGTGTGTGTGTGTGTGTATATATGTAAAAGAGGGGAGGAAAGGGGAAGAAAAATTACTTTAAAAATGAAGAATGAGTCTGAGAGCAAAAAGGGAAAAGAGAGAAGGTTAAAATGATAGGAACCAAATCTTCTCAAACTGTGCCTCTGATAGCTAACACAGGAATGCACTCACACATAAATGTGTATGTACATACAAACACACCCACACACACACACACATCTTCCCACTGGGTAAAATTCTCCCTCCCACCAGCTGGTTCTCTGCACCTAACAATAAGAATTGATGCTAATTATTGAAGGCCTGCTATGTGACAGGTGTTAGGTATTTATTATTTACAATCCTCATCACAGCTCTGTAAGTAAGAATTTTACCTATGAAGAAACTACTCAGAATATCGCATAATTGCTAATATTTCATTGTAGCAAACGTGAGCAGTGTTGTCAGTCCATCATCCACGTCTCCTTCAGTAACAAAATCTCGCTCTTCCTTTGGGAAAACATTCTCCTAGCCAAGCAGCATATTCTATCTCCTGGCCATCAAGTCTGGTTCAGGAGCAGACATGTGACCTCATCTAGGTTAATGAGATTAAACTCCAAGAAT
Source organism: Tupaia tana (assembly GCA_026018925.1). Lineage (NCBI taxonomy): Eukaryota > Metazoa > Chordata > Mammalia > Scandentia > Tupaiidae > Tupaia > Tupaia tana. The sequence continues at coordinate 21,958,864 of JAKSZU010000001.1, forward strand.
TTGTTTCAAAATGTTCAGAAAGATTTCTTTCTACTGTGACTGAAAATAAAGTAACACAAAAGACACAGGCACGAAGGGGAAGGAAAAAGAAAAAGAGACTATGTAAGAAGTAAATCTTCACGTGTCCCCTTAGATAAAGCTTGGCTACACTTTCCAATTGGGGGAGCAAATAAATCCCCCCACGTGCTGTGTGTATTTTTTTATTATCTTTTTTACCTTTATTTATTTATTTAATTTGGCCAGAGAGGGACAGAGTGAGAGAGAGAGAGAGAGAGAGAGAGGAGAGAGAAAGTAAGAAAGCAACCCACCAGGTCCGGGACTTGAACTGGAGTTAACCATGTGTCCAGTGACCTTAACCACTATGCCACTTGCCAGCCTCAAGCTTTGAGTCAGTTTGAATTCTGTCTCTTGCAACTAGAGGAGTCCCTACTAATAGTCTTCTGTGCCTAGCTGTTCAGACCAGACCCACCTGACCCCAGAGTACACGCTCTCCTTCCCAAAGTACATGGAAGGAGAGCATCCCTAGAGTGTCATGGGTCTGCTCTGTCTCTATCCCCTCACCTGGAAACACACTCCCAGCTGGCCTCCCACCACTCCAGCATCTGCCAGTGCCCACTCTTCCCTGAGAAAATGCTGTCTCTGAGCAAAATGAAGAGTCGTTGAGAAGGGTCTGACACAGCTTGACTGTGGAGTTGACACATTAATGGGGAATCTGAGCCACCTGAGAATATACATAATTGCATTTGTTGATTATAGCAGGAAAAGAAGGGATGCTGAAAGGTCATTTAATCAACTTGTCTCAAAGAAATTAAAACCAAGACAAGAGTTAGATCAAATTCAAGGTTTGAGGCTTCACATCATGGAAATAGAGATTTTAAGAGGGAAAATGCTAAAACTATTGGGTCATCAGAAAAGTCATGACACATTTTTGCATAGAAAAATACATCATGGCTTTTCTGACAACACAATATTTAACACCAATAATGTGGCACTGTTTAAAATAGGGACTCAAATCTAAACCCAAGAGCCTAGACATGGTGGAAGCTTACAAAGCACCTAACCCAACATCACCCAAAACTAGAACCCCTTCCCAATATTCTTAGCTTTGAGCATTAGCCTTGAATTATCCCAGCTATAGGAACATCACTACCTAATAAGGCAAACTATTCGATTGCTAAGCAGATCCGATTATTATCACAGTTCTTCTCAAATGATAGAAATAAAAATGATTAATGTAGAAAGAAAGGTGGAAGAGGAAAAAATAAGGAAGGCACAAAGGTAGGGTAGTGGGGGAAAATTCTGGGTTTACAATCAGACTGGAGGAGGGAGAGGTTTGGTGAAGGGTGAAAGACATGGAGACTATCAGAGATGGAGAAAAGTTTGATGAGTCTTACCGCACATTAAAACATATTTACTTCCCTTGACATACCTCTGAGAGATACCAGTACAGTTTTAATTTAATTTAATTGCTTTTGGTTGCTGGACAGTGTTCCTCAGAGTGTAATTCCCTGCCAAGGATAGCCCGCTTGAGGCCCAGTTTTGGGTTGAGTTATAATCATATTAATTTCAAATCTACTTCCTTGCAAATCCCACCCAGGTTATAAGGGAAGGGATGCAGAGATGAGGACATAGAACCAATTACAGACCTGGAGTATAAGAGTGAGACTTGATTATAAAAGAGAGAAATGACGTTCCTGTAAGTAGAGCCGGTGGTCAGAGTGGGACCAGCTGGAAGAATGACCAATTCGATAGTGAATCATCTGAGCTAATTAAATTTTCTAAGGATACCATCTCTAAATGCAACTGCTGGTCGAGCCAAGCGTGGGGAGAGGCAAGACGTGGCAATGGGAACCTTTACAGGTCCTTAGAGTATGGGTCTGTCAGGATCATTCATTGTAAGCAACAGAAGGACCTCTGCTGAATTAGATGGAAAGAGAGTTTATCGAAAGGATATTAAGCAGCTCATAAAGTCTATGGGGAGACTGGAGAACAGCTATCGGCCAAACTTCTACAATTGCCATTTAATACCATGCACCATGACACATGACTTGCCCAGTTAAAAACCAAAGCCTGGGGGCCGGCAGGAGGCATGGTGGTTAAGAGTGCTAGACTCCCACATGGCCGACTACAGTTTGGGTCCCGAAACCGGCGGCTTGCTTTCTCACTTTCCTTCTCTCTGTGTCTCATTCTGTCCCTCTCTGGTCAAATTAAAATAAATAAATAGTTAAATAAAATAATTCTTTAAAAAAAAAAAAAAAAAAAAACGGGAAGCAACAGATGGGGTAATGGTTACATCACTGCACTCCCACATAGCTGACCGCAGTTCAAGTCCTGGACTGGGTGGCTTAAAACTCATGCCAGGCATGTGTACATGTGTGCCCAAGAGCCTGAGAGGAGAATGAAGAAGGGATTGCTGCATGGTCATTCCCGCAGGGGGTGATTTCTCACTTTCTGTCTAAAAGTTAAAAAAAAAAAAAAATCTGAAAATAAAAAAAAGCTTGAGTCCACTCTACTGCTGCTGCCACCAAGCCCTAAGTGTATGCACTGCTCGACAGATGGCTTTTCTTTTTATTTTTTTAAGAGAGATTTTTGCTATAGGGTGTGTGCACTCCCTAGAGAGACGCAGAGACAGAAAGTGAGAAATTACCTCCCAGGGGATATGGCCATGCTGCAATCCCTTCTCCTTCATTATCCTTTCAGTGCGCGCGGCGCGCGCGCGCGCGCACACACACACACACACACACACACACACATATGCCTGGACAGCTTTTCTTTTTTTTTTTTAAGACCGATTTTTGCTATAGGGTGTGTGCACTCCCTAGAGAGACAGAGAGAGACACCGAGAAACAGAAAGTGAGAAATTATCTCCCAGTATGGCCATGCAGCAATTCCTTCTCCTTCATTATCCTTTCAGGATTTGGGGCACACACATATGCCTGGAGTGAGTTTCAAGCCTGCGGGTCTGGGACTTGAACCAGATCAACCATGTGGGAGTCCAGCAACATAACCATCATGCCATCTGCTGGTACCAACAGACAACTTTTCTGCAACAGCATCCACTACCAGAGTAAAAGTGGGACCAGCTGGAAGAATGACCAATTCGATAGTGAATCATCTGAGCTAATTAAATTTTCTAAGGATACCATCTCTAAATGCAACTGCTGGTCGAGCCAAGCGTGGGGAGAGGCAAGACGTGGCAATGGGAACCTTTACAGGTCCTTAGAGTATGGGTCTGTCAGGATCATTCATTGTAAGCAACAGAAGGACCTCTGCTGAATTAGATGGAAAGAGAGTTTATCGAAAGGATATTAAGCAGCTCATAAAGTCTATGGGGAGACTGGAGAACAGCTCTACAAGCTCAACTTGCAGCCACTGCCACCCCCTACAGTCCAGACACCTGTACTGCCACTCTCCCCAAATAGAAGCCACACTGAGCCTAGTCTTTATGTTGTTCGTGATAGACTTTGTGTCAATGTCTATCTTTATGGCCTCTGAGACATGGAACTGAACTCACTTTCCTGTGCTCTGGTTGCCAAGGAAGTAAGGAAATTACATTTCTGTCTTTGACCTTGAGAAAGTGGGGCTCTGTGCTAGTTTACTCATGCTGCCATTACAAAATACCACAGATGGAGTGGCTTAAACAACAGAAATCTATTTTCTCACAGTTCTGGAGGCTGGAAGTCTGAGGTCAAGGTGTTGGCAGGACTGGTTTCTTCTGAGACCTCTCCGCTTATAGATGGTCATCCTCTCCCCTGTGTCTTCACACGATGTGACAGTTAATTTTTTGTGTCAACCTGGATCCCCATGTTAATTTTTTGTGTGACCAGATCACCATATGCCCAGATATTTGGCTAAACACTATTCTGGGTGTTATGAGGGTGTTTTTGGACAGGATTGGCATTTGAATTGCTGGACTGAGTAAAGCAATTGTCTTTCCCACTGTGAGCAGGCATCATCCTATCAATTGAGAGCCTGAATAAAACAAAAAGTGGAGGGAGGGAGAACTTACCTCTCCCACCTGACTGTTGAGCTGGATCACTGGTCTCCTACCCTTGGATCTCCTGGTTCTCAGGCCTTCAGGCTCAGCCTGAACCACACAAGCTACCTTCCTAAATTTCCTGCTTACAGACAGCAGATCATGGGACTTCTCAGCCTCTACAATTGCATGAGCCAATTCCTCATGTTCAAAAAGTGCTGAAAATCCAGGAAATGTTAATACCCAGCAGCTCAATAACAACAGAAAGCAACAAATGCAATATTTTATTATTTCAGTTCAGTTCCGAGCTTGGCAAATTAATATGGCACATTCTGGTTTGGGGCTTACTATTGATTTAATTAAAATCCTTTTTGTTTTCTGCACACCCAAGCTTAGATGATTTTTCCCACTGTTCTGTATTTCATTCTGTCACTCTGTTAGTAAAGTAGTAACTTCTATTTGAATCCAGCTTTCAGTGTATAAATCCCTTTTGCATTATCATCTAATATTACCTTCTCGGCACTGTGAAAGGTGGAGCACACATTTATCAAGCGTCTGCAGTGTGCCTACATCTGCTAATACGACTGTACATTCATCCTCACAGCAATCCCAGGGAGCGGATATTAGTTTTCCATTTTACAGATGAGAGGACTGAAGCCTAAAGAAATTGAATTACTTGCCCAAGGTCACATTTTTGACTGAACTGAGCTTCAAAACAAGGTTTTCTGCCTACTGATGCAAAGCTCTTTTGTTTTTGTTTTGAAGTTTATTTATATATTTCTTCCATGAATGAGACAAAAGAAAGAGAGACACTCCCCAACCAACTCTTAAGTACATGATTTGTCCCAAGTCTCAGCCAGCCCTGGATCATGGGCACAGGCATTCCCAAGGGTTTCAGGGAGTCGTTTGGATGTAGACCCAGAACTTTCCCATGAGGTCATCCTCACAGTGTTACATTCCACCTCTGTGTTAACGTCCGGCACTCAAATGCAGGTATTTTTACTACACTCAGCTGCGTTCTATAAGGAAGACCACGTGCCAGGGACACGGACATTTGGGAAATCTTAGAGGCCCTCTGTTCTAGTTTCCTCACTCCATAGACAAAAAGACAGATCAGCAGGAGCAACTCACCTCCCAAAGCGTGCACATCCAATTGGTAGCAAACTGGGACAAGAGTCCAGGTCTGCTATTGTCCCAGTCTTATGCACATGAGTAAGGCTCAAGAAGTGAAGTGATTTGAAGACCAGAGTCTGGGATTTAGCCAAGACAAAAACCTACTTTGTGTTTCTTCTCTTACTACCTCAACTTGGAAATGACCTACATGTGTATATGTGTAAATACAGAGCAATAAGAAAGACTTGAGTGTGGACAGTGGACACCTGGAGAAAATAAGCAGAACCAGGCGTAAGGAGAGGTGGTTAAATGGGAACACTTTCACTTTTCATTCTATACACTTCTGTGTTGTTTGACTTGTTTACAGTGAGCATATGCTCACATATTTCAAGTTAAAGAGAAAACTGACTGGTGTTAGATAGATATCACTGTGTCTCTCCTTAAACCCACTAAACATAGGAGCTGAAAGGAATCATAGTGTGATCTATTATAGGGGTTTTTCAATTGCTTTCCCTAGGGTTCCACAGAAACACCTAAATGTGGCAGAGACCACACTGCACATTAACTCGTACTTCCAGGAGCTCATGTTCATGCAGTCTTCACACCAAAGCTTCTTCTGCAGTCTCTTTAACCAGAAATCTGAGACTACAAAATATGCTATTAAAAGCAATTGTCAGGACTAGCAGTTGGAATAATGGCTATGTTGCTGGACTCCCAGGTGGTCGACCACAGTTCGAGTCTGGACCCGGTGGCTTAAACTCACACTGGGCACGTGTGCATGTGTGTGTGTGTGTGTGTGTGTGTGTGTGTCCAAGATCCCAAGAGGATAATGAAGGAGAAGGGATTGCAGTGTGGCCATTCCCCCTGAGGGTAATTTAATTTCTCACTTTCTGTCTCTCTGTCGCTCTCTGTCTTTCTGGTGAGCGCATGAACCCTATAACAAAAACCTCTCAAAAAAAAAAAAAAAAATTGCCTACCTGTTGATGATGACATGTATAGTATTCTCAGCTGGACTGGTGTGAGGTGTATTTCATGTTGGGTAAATTCTCTTTACAACCTAAATGATTTATAGCAATTGAATATATAAATAATAATAATCATAAATTAAAATAAAATGAATCAATTGCCTTTGGCAACTACTTATGTATATGAAATAGGGCTTTTTCATTGATGTGCATCCAAAATAATTTCCAGAACTAAATCTGATATGTAAGCCTGGATGGCAAACGTTGCCCATAACCCTAATTTCAAATGTTTATATTCATCAAAACAGCCCTCATTGTTCTCAAGGCCTGGGTTTTTAATAGGCAAATCTACAAAATAAATTCATGCTAATGAAATGCTATTTACTTTACATTGAGGTCTTTGTATTATTTTATTTTTTAGCTGCCGAGACAGGAAAAAACAGTAGTTTGAAAACCACAGCTCTAATCCAACCTGTTCATTTTCCAGATGAGGAAACTAAGCAAAATTAAGGATTACTAAAGGCCAAGAGCCCGCAGATCCCAAGCAGTCCGTCCCTGAACCAGAACTCAGGCAGGAAGTGCTTAATAAAGAGGAAGGACATTCAGAAGAAAAATAGAGAGGCAAAGCATTAATGAGACAAAGAAATGTGGTATTATGTGTTGAAGATATTTTATAGTTTTATCAACTAAACTAGGGAGAAATGTTCACCTGTTGAAATATTCATTTTGTAAGCTAAATAATATGATTGAATGAAATGAAAGAAAATGAAATTTAAAAATGTAAAAAAAATAATGATAATTAAATAAGAAAGTACACTTAGGAACATACTAACACAAAATAATAATGATAATAATAATAATAATGACTTTCCTTTACTCCCTGTGCCACACTCTTTTTATACATGCCATCTGATCTAATATCACAAGGGGAGTACAAGTTATGATTTTGTCAGTGCAATGAATAAGGCTCTGAGATGTCAAAATAAGTTTCCCAGAATTATACAGCCGATAGGTGAAGTGGCTCAGCCTCCAAAGAAAGACTTCTTTTCCCAACATCACTGAGTCATATTGGTACAGGGGTTGGATAAGTGAGGTGGCTTGTCTCTAGTCTAGATTATAAACTCCTTGAGGAAGACACCACATTGTCATTTCCACAAAGCTGCCTATAGAGTATAGGACACTATAAAAAAAAATATATGCTTCCTAATTAGAACTCCAGTCACACACATCTACATATCACCTGTTTTGTGACTTGCCTGCATTCAGTGCAATGGATGTGCATGCTGCCCTACTCAGGGTCCCTGGTTATATAAAATATAAACTAATTTAGTTTACCTTAGATAGAAGAAGAGTTCACTGGGAGAAGAACAGATTGAAGGAATTATGAGGAAGTCTGGAAAACACAACTTTGAAAATAGGAAGAATCCACCAGAACCAAAGCAGGCAGAATAACAACCAAAATCACGCCACAGTGAAAATCAGGCTATAGACACCACCTTGGGCTCCACCAGCAAAAGATCCCATTTGATGCTATTGTTGTTTCTGGGGGAATTCATTCTAGACTGGCTTCTGCTTTATTATAATTCTCTTCATAGTCGAAGTCTTTAAAATGAGCATCTGATTGGCCTACTATAGATTATAAGCCCAAGAACAAACATTTGATTGGTTCAGTGAATAACATACCCAAACATTCATTGCCAGGAGGTTGAGATATGACATTTATGCCCTCCTCTGGGTTCCATTATGGGAGATGGGACACATTTTCATTTATGTAGTTATCTATTGCTATATAATAAATTACTTCAAAACTTAGCAGCTTAAAACAATAAACATTGGGTTAGCCGGTGGCATGAAGGTTAAGACAGCTGGATCCCACATGGCTGACTTCACAGTTCAAATTCCAGACCAGCAGCTTGACAAACATGCCGTGTGCATGTGTAAGCATACCCAAGATCCTGAGAGGAGAGTAAAAGAGAAGGGATTTGTGGTACGGTTATCCTGCCTGGGAAGTGAGAGCTCTTTCTCTCTCTCTCTCTCCCCTCTCTTTCTCTCTCTCTCCCTCTGGCAAGTACACAAACCCTATAACAAACTAAACACACACATACACACAATGAACATGTATTATCTTACACAGTTTCTGTAAGTCAGGATTCTGGGAGCAGTTGAACTACATGGTTCGTCTCAGAATCTCTTGTGAAGTTGCAAATGAAGTGTTAGCCAGAGCTACAACTATCTGAAAGCTCACCAGACACTGTAGGGTGTACTTCACATGGTCAGTATTTTTTTTCCCTTGACAGAAGCTTCAGTTCCTCACCACATAGACTTCCCATCCAGCTGGTTGAGTGAGCTCATAACATGGCAATGAGGCACTAGACAGTGATGCAACCATAAAACGTGATGCTCTGTGAGTTTGAGACACATAGGAAGGTTCTGGTTTCAAGCCCAGAGACCTCCCTGAGTACCTGGGTATGCATGTGCCCATGATCTGGAGCTGGGTAAGGGTAGGGATAGATGGCTAAGTCAAGACCCTGTTGGGGTTCTCTCCCTCTCTTTCTGTATTATTATGGAAAAAATTAATGAATAAACTTAAATAAAAATATAGCAGCTGACTTCCCAAAAAGCAAAGGATCCAAAAGGGTAAAACAGAGGCTGTAATGTCTTTCATGACTTAATAATCACATACCATTACTCCGCCATGTTCTAAAGGTCACAGAATAAACCTGGTGCAGTGAGGGAAGGGACTAGGTAAGGGCATGAAGATAGTGGACAGAATCAGTATTGCCTCTGCTGGAGGCTAACTACTGTACTCAAGTTTCCCAAAAATAAGGAAAGCTGTCAAGAGACTGGGCAGCTCATCCATTGCAGATACCTCTAGGCACAATCCTATCTTTTAGGTCTTTGGCACTTTGATAGAAGAAAAACTGAATAACATGTCAAATAATCTTTGGTAGGTTAATATAAATAACTATCAAATTGTATGTGCTTTGAGTGACAGCATTCATTACTTTGAGTTACATGAAAAAAAAACAAAGGCAGGTTGTCACTGAAAGTAACTTCACAATTCTACTTGGACTTGGCCTTAAAAATAACCATTTACACATACAAAGCCTGATTTCATAGAAAAACAAATGTTTTCATTTTGAGTGTATTTCTAGAGTTTTTTGTTCTTCTGGCAGAAATAACACTTAGAAATGGGGGAAATGCAAGAACTGCTGAGGGATTCCTGCTGTGGTTGGAGTGTCTCTCAAAAATTCATGTTAAGATGTGGTTGTGACAGAATTAAGAAGGTGAAAACTTAATCTCATTACAGAGTCCAAAAGAGGGGCCTTTGGAAGGATATTCAAATTAAGGTCATGAATTTGGGGTCCCTGTGTTTGACTCTGAATGGGTTTATAATGAGAGGGAATGAGACCAAGAGACACACATGGGTGGATGAACACACTCTGCTGTGTTCTCATCCTCAGGATGTGATCTCTCAGGACTTTGCAAGACCATCTCCAGATGTCAACCCTAGCCTTTGGACCTCGAAATTGTGAGCTGAATTAACCTCTATTCTCTCAAATCACCCAAACTCAGGTTATTTTCTGTTATTATTTTCTGTTATCAACAACAGAATGTACTAGAACAGTTCCAGATTTTCAGAATCAAGTTCATTAAAGCCCACTGCTTTCATGAGGGACTTTTCCATATCCTATTACAAATTCAAGAGAGTAAAAAGGCTTGAAGAGCTGGCCAGACCCAATGCACAGAAACATAAAACTTATTTTTCTTCCTTTCTCCAAATCATTTTCTTCATAGTCATGAAAACACTCAAGCCATTTTCTCCTGAACTTAACCAATTAGCTTGGTTTGTTTCTGTTCTATTCCTCCTCTCCAGTCTGAAAATTTTGTCCCAGTACTTTCCTTTTGTTCCTTTACTCAAGGAGATTGAGTCTATTCATTCCTAGACAATCAAATAAATAAAAAGGAAGAAAAAAAAACTTCTTACCCATTTTCCTGTTTGAGTCCACCAATATTCTCACAATTCTGAACCAAGTGTCTATGAGACAATGGAATTAGTTTTAAATACTAGGTCACCTGGGGTCCCTGGTGAACTTGATTTCAGGACATTCCTAGCCTGCTCTAAGCAAGAAATAAAACTTAATCTTTAAGTTTCCAAGCAAACACAAGTGCATATGACAAGACCTGTAATCAATAAGTAACTTGATAAAGTGGATAAAAATTGACTCAGGAGGGGAGTATAACATCCTATTAAGCAAATTCAACCCAGACCACTTTCAATCAGCCATACAAAACTGCAGAACTCAGAGACCAAAGTCTCTGTGGGAGAAGCTACATCAATATTTTAAGCCCAAACTCCTTAACTTTGTACTAACAACAAATCAAGGGGGAAAAAAACGATGCCCTCTAAATTCAAAGACAGAAAAAAAGATGAAGAAAGCAAGGGAGGGGCAAGGACTATGTAGGTTGTAAGTTACATATAACTCCAAGGAATAAATCTGTCTTTTCTGAACTAGACAAATGCTCAAATCCACAAGCCTGGCCACAAACGATCCTTCATGAATACTGAAAGAGGAGAAGAAAATATTCAGGTCACAAATTTATCTGATTGAAAGTCAGGAACTAAGTGAAGCCTGCAAAACTTTGATTCCTTTTTCATTAATATTGGGGGAGGACAGAAAATATTCTGAGAAGCCAAGCACAGAGGAAAGAGAAGCATTGCAGGCAGCAAATTTTTTTTCTCACATTGCATGAATACCATCATATAAATATTTTCATTTGTGAGGAAGGTGTGAGTCTGTGTAAAAGAGTGCTCATGAATAAGTTCCAATCATTCAAAACAGATTCCCATTGGAATTCCAGAAGCATCTCTGCCCCCCTACCTGAGCATCAGCCTCTTCTTACCTATCCACAATAGCCAATCAAGAAAGCAATTCTCAAAATTATAGTCTGCTGAGAAAGGATATCAAAGGGCTGAGTTTTCCAGCACTTTGATTGGATTCTAACTTATGGGGGCCACCAAACATCTACTCCTATGAAGTCCAGACAAAGAAATGAAAAGTAAAAATGTTGGGTTGATAGGCAGAGTAAATTATTTGATAGTCATTTCTCCTGCATCCTGGTCCCCCTCAAAAAGAAACTATCTAATCAAAACATCCAGTCACTCTATTTGCAACCCAATTTATTATGAATTTACTGATGACCTACTATGTATTAAACGCTGTAGGATATGTAGGGGGAAAAAACGTTGAAGACTGGCCCCTCTTTCAACTTACTCCAAGCTACCTAATGAGGTATGTATGAAAGAGAGACAGCTAGTATCTCCTAGAAGCTCCCTTGCAAATAGATGGTAAAAGGTCAGCCAGAAAATGATTTACATTCACACCTTAGGTGTCTGTGAATGTAGTTGAATGGAAATGGCAAAGGCTTAGAGTCACAGAGAGCCTAAGTCCTGATCATGTTGCTGGATTTGGGCAAGCTGCTTAATTTTTGTAAACCTCAGTTTCTCCATTTGTAAAATGGAGAGAATATAATACCTATATCTTGGGGGTGTGGGGAAGATTAAGGGAAATAGCGTAAGTAGACTTCTAGGAAGTACCTGAACCCAAGTCAGTGGTAAGTCAAGGTCAACTACTTCCCCTCTTTTCACAAAGAAAGTCTTTGGCAAAGGATCAAAGCTGGCACAGAGGAAACATGAACTTGATGCACCTGCCCTTGTGTCTGGGTACAAGCGCACCTGGACAAAAGGAAGGCAAACTCCCCTGTTCTCTCGGGACTTGTCATCTCACCTGCTCACCACTGCAGAGATAAGTAGAAAGAGAATTACCTTGGAATGAGGAGAAATTGGATCCATCTCTGGTATAGATGATTGAGGCATTTCAGAAATTGAAAAGATAATGTGAATAGACAGTTTCCAAGGCTATTTCTCCTGTTATAACTGAACTAGAGAGCCTGCTGATCCTTGATGGCAGGAAGACCTCTGGAAGGGGCTCCTATTCACTGAGGCTCCCTGAACACCCAAGGGAAACAGCTAGACTGGGCACTTTAGTGGACAAGAATGGTCATGACATGGTCCTGTTCCCTAGAAAGCATACAATGAAGTTAAAGGCAGATATGAATATATAGATCCAGACATGATAGTACAAGTAATAGGACACTACTGTGCTGCATTAGAGCCACATGGGAGGCTGGGTCCAAATCCTGGATCAACCTGAACACATTGGGAATGCCCACACATATTTGTGGTCTTAGCTAGTTTGGAGGCTGGAGTAACAATAATCGTGGTATGGTGAAACTCTTTTGAGGGTGCCTTCCTCCCACTCTCTTTCCTATTTCTCTCTCTGTCTCATGAAAAAAAAGAAATAAACATTTTTTTTTTTAAGTTATGTATCTTTGGGCCAGCAGGTGATATATTGGTTAAGGTGCTGGACTCCCGCAAGGCTGACCACAGTTTGAACCCCAGACCCGGCAGCTTGAAAATCAAACTAGGGATGTGCATGAAAGGAAAATGGAGGAAAAGGGATTGTGGCATGGACGACCCCTCTGGGATCTCTAGGTATATCTCTGCCTCTCTGTCTCTCTCTCTCTCTCTCTCTCTCTCTTGCAAGTGCACAAGCCCTATGGCAAATTTTTTAAAAAGTTATATGTCTTGGGCTAGCAAGTGGCATAGTGATTAAGGTGCTGGATACCCACATGGCAAAACATGGTTCAAGTCCCAGACCCAGTGGCTTGAAAATCACACTTGGCAAGTGTGCGTGCATGCCCAAAATCCTGAGAGGAGAATGAAGGAAAAGGGATTGCAGGCTGGCCATTTCCCCCTAGGGGATTTCTCACTTTTCACCCTCAATCCCCATTTCTGGTGAGCACATGCACCCTATGGCAAAAAAATAAAAAAGAAGTTATGGGTATTGTACATATTCATGGCAGTATTATTCTTAATAGCCAAAAGGTAGAAGCAACCCAATAGTCCACTAATGGTTGAATGAATAAACAAAATATGATGTGTGTGTGTGTGTGTGTGTGTGTGTGTATTATAGAACAGTATTCAACAACAGCAACAAAAAAAAAGAATGAAATTTGACTGGCTGGTGGTGTGGTGGTTAAGATAGCTGAATCCCACATCACTGACTGCCTGGTTCGAGTCCCAGATCCAGTGGCTTGAAAAACACATTGAGCGTGTGTACATGCATGTCCAAAATCCTGAGAGGAAAATGGAGGAGAAGGGATTGTGATGTGGTCACCCCTCCTGGAGGGGAAGCATGTTTTTTACTTTCTTTTTCCCTCTCTCTAGCTATCTGTTCTCTCTGATGAGTACATGTGACCTCTGGAAAAAAAATAAAATTCTGATGCATGCTACAACATGGATGAGACTCAAGGACATTATGCTAAGGGAACTCAGCCTCACACAAAAGGGTAACTATTGTATAATTCCATTCATATGAGGGACTTAGAATAGGCAAATTCATAAGGATGGAAGGTAGAATAGAGTTTAACAGGGGCTAACAGGAGGAGGAATGGGAACCTGTTGAATTAAACTCCTTGAGGGCACAGAGTTTCGGTCTAGGATGACAAAAATGTTATGGAAATGGATAGTGGTGATGGTTACACAACATTGTAAATGTATCTCATGCCACTGAGTTGTACACTTAAAAGTGGTTAAAATGAAGTATAAAATAACCGTAAAATGTGTGTGGAACTACAAATAGTTGTGTGGACCTGAACAGACCAAGTAATACTGAGCAAAAAGAACAAAGCTGGAAGCATCAAACTATCTGACTGCAAAATGTATATAAAGACATAGTAATCAAAACATGCTACTGGCATGAAAACTGACAAAAAGGCCAATGGAACAGAATAAAGAGTCCAGAAATAAATTCACACATTTAAGGTTAATCAACTTCAACAAATATTTCAAGAACACACAATAAAGAGTCTCTTCAATAAATAATGCTAGAAAAAATGTATAGCTACACACAAAATAAAATTGAATCCTTATCTCATATCATGTATAAAAATCAACTCAAAATGAATTAATCATAAGACCTGATGCCATAAAATTACTAGACAAAAACACAGGGGAAAAGTTTAATCAAAGCTATTGGTTAAGACTATGTTTTTGTTTTTGTTGTTGTTGTTTTTCTGGATATGACCTTCAAAAATATAGACAACAAAGGCAAAAGGATTACCTAAAATAAAAAATTTCTGCAGAGTCAAGGAAACAATCAACATAGTAAATAGACAGCATATGAAATGGGAGAAAATATTTGCAAACCATACATCTCATAAAGAAATATATATAAGGAATTCAAATAACTCAATAGCAAGAAAATAAATAACTCAATGTGAAAATAGACATAGGACCTAAAGAGACATTTCTCAAAAGATGACATACACATGGTCAACAAATATATGAAAAAGTGCTCAGCTTCACTAACCATCAGAAAAATGCAAACTAAAAAAACACATTGAGATGTCACCTTGCACTCGTTAGAATGGCTATTGTCAAAAAATGAAAGTGTTGATGAGGATGTGGAGGAAAGGAAACTCTATTACAATGTTAGTAAGAATACAAATTAGGAAAAAAGGATTGCAGTATGACCATGCCCCAATTGCAGGGGGAAGGGGCGCTTTTCCTCTCTTTCTTTTTCTCTCTGGTGAGAGAAATACAAATAGTAGCCATTTTGGAAAACAGTATGACGTTTCCTCAGAAACCTAAAAATGAAACTACAAATACAATCCAGCAATCATATTCCTAGGGATATAGCCAAAGGAAATAAAATCAGTATGTTGATGAGATATCTACATTATCTTGTTCATTGCAGCATTATTTATAATAACAAAGATATGAAATCAACCTAAGTGTCCATTATCAGGAGATATATATTTTTTCATTATCAGGAGATAATGAAAATACAGCATATAAACACAACTGAATATTATTAAGACTTTTTTTTTGGAGAGGTTTTTGCTACAGGGTGATTGTGCTCAACAGAAAGACAGAGAAAGACTAGAGACAGAAAATGAGAATTCACCCCCTGGGGGGATGGCCACACCTCTCCTCCATTCTCCTCTTGGGATCTTGGGCACGCACGCACACACACACGCCCAGCGTGAGTTCAAGCCACTAGGTCCGGTACTTGAACCATGGTCAACTACATGGGAGTCCAGCGACATAACCATTACGCCATCTGCTGATCCTGTGTTAAGACTTTTATAAAGTTTATTTATTTATTTCTCCCATGAAAGAGAGACAGGTACCCTCAACAGTGTCTTTATGCCATGATTCACTCCTGGTTTCAGCAGGCCTGGATTGCAGGCATGCAAGCATGTGCTAGTATACCCAGAGAGGTCACAGGACATTGACTTGGGACTTTCCCATGTAGATACAATTGCATTACTGTTGCACCACCACCTGGCTTCATATTCAGCCAAAAAGAAGAAAATCCTGTTCTTTGCAACAATGTGGAGGCACCTGAAGGACATTATGCTAAGTGAAATAGGCTAGGCACAAAAGAGAAATACTTCATGACCTTACTTATACCTGGAACTTTAGAGTTTAATTCATAGGGGTAGGCCCTCCTCACAGTAGCTAAGGGAACCAGATCCCAATGGGTGAATACAATTTGAATTCCTGGCAACCTGAAAAACACACTAGGTGCATGTGCATGGCATGTCCAAACTCCTGATAGGAAGGAGGAATGGAGGGAAAAGGATTGCAGTATGACCGTGCCCCAATTGCAGGGGGGAGGGGCGCTTTTCCTCTCTTTCTTTTTCTCTCTGGTGAGTACATGTGCCCTCTAGCAATAATAATAAATTCAAAAGTTAAATTCATAGAAGCAACAAGTAGAAGGGCAGCTACCAGGGGCTTGGTAATAGGGTACTGAATTGGAGAGATATTGGACAAAGAATACACAGTTTCAGCTAGGCAGGATTAATAAATTCTGAAGATCTATTGTACAGTATGGTGACTACAGTAATAATAATGTAACATACGGGGTCAGACAGTGCTGCAGTGGTAATACAACTGGACCCACATAGAGAATATAGTATCATTATGTGCAAGCTAAAGTTGGGAGGATGTAAAAAGTACAAATAAGAAGGCAGGGGGAAAATTAGCCAATGCAGGTTGTACTATCCATCAAAAGCCTAGCAAACAAAGGAATGCACACTCAAACCAACTAATTTGAGAAAGGCTGGATAAAGAGATTGTGTTCAGAGCTAGTTTAGAGAAACTAACAAAGGATGATGCAAGACTTAAACAGCAGGGGCTGTTCTCCTCCCACTCTCTCCCAAGGTCTGAGGGGCCAGAGAGAGGAGTTCATCAGAACCAGAAGAGGAGAGCTTGGTGAAGGGGACTGCCTTGGGTAGATATTTGCCACCAACCCATAGCATACAACTGTATAGGAGCTGGAGGAATATCCTTAACCTCTTCCACCTCCTACTCCCTACCTACCCTGCTTCCATTGCTCAAACCAAACCAGAGTCAGTGAATAATCCATTCAAATATAAGGGAACGTTTCCTTGTTACAACAATCCATTGCCAAGGAGCTTATGATATATTGCAGTTGGTTCTTCTGACCCACAACAATTAACTAACTATGAATTTCTTCCTCTGAGAACAACTGTATATTCATTTGCCTGGAAAGTTAATAAACTTGGTTTCGAGTCTTAGCTCTAATAGTCTTTGTTTAATGTGGTTCAACTTCTCAGGGAACAGGGTGGATCTGAAAAGATAAGTGAAGCTATTCAGAGTGGACATTGGGGAACACAAGTCAGTAAAGAGAGCAATGAAAGTATCAGACAGAAAGAAAGAATAGAGTCCCTGAAATGGTGGATAAAGCCAGATTCACAAAGCCACCTTCAGGTAACTGGGTTCAATCTCCAGCCCTGCTCCTCTATGGCTCTGCCTTAATTCCCATCCAGTTGTCTTCACATGTACCAAGACATCCATGACACAAAGGTCACCTTGCTGCCTCCTTTGCATTCTCCACCCAGAAGCAATCCTCCCCATCTGTATTCTTTCTTCAGTTCCTCCCAGAGACACAGCGAGTACCAATGAGAGGTTCACTGCCTATTTCATGGGATAAAGGCCATTCATCAGTTAGGATGCCCTCTCCCCAATGAAGTCACCAAGGAGGTAGCAATTATGTTGGTGGAGACCCACATGGCTGACTACAGTTCGAGACCTGGACCTGGTAGCTTGAAAATCATGCCAAGCACATGTTCATGTATGCCCAAGATCCCTGGAGGAGAATGGAGGAGAAGGGATTGGGGAGTGGCCATCTCCTGTGGGGGGTAATTTCTTACTTTCTCCCTCTCTCTCTCTCTCTCTCTCCCCCCCCAGTGAGTACACACACCTTAAGGCAAAAACCTCTTAAAAATAAACAAGTTCTTAATAAATTACTCTTTCACCAGCATCACCCAAAAAGAAATGCGGAATAGTTTCTTCTCAGTTCCATTTGGGAGTCAAATTCAAGAGAAAAGGAGTCTTGGGCACAAGCTGTTTGGGCTACCTAGACTCAAGCTGCCTGTGTCCATTTCTACTCTATCCCTTTGCCTCATTCTTCCCAATTCCCAGGTCCTGGTAAGATGGAGGGCTTTCTCTTTCTCGTCCTCTTTCTCTTCCTCACCAGCAGCCCCCTGATCGTGATTCAGCCAGACCCAAGCCCTGGGGCGGACGCCGACAGATTGGTGCCGAAAAACCCGGGATCCAGACACCGGGACTTCTGGACAACTTGGCTTCTGGACGACCCAGGCGGCTCATCTCATACCTTTTTCGGCTGCCTCCAGAGGTCCAGTTTGGATTCCGTCTCAGAGTGTACGACCTGCACACCATGAGCTGGCATCAGACGCTGCAAAACCCAATACCGAATTTCTAGCTGAACATACAAGAGAAAGAGAGGACCAAGAAAAGAAAGCGCAGTCCAGCCACGGCAAGTCCTAGCACTTGGGGTGACATCAAAGCATTAGCCAATGATGCTCAGGAAATGCTGAAGAAGCAAGATGAAGAGCCAACTCCTGAGAACTTGTTCATTGCTACTTGTTCATTGCTATGTGTGCCAAATTGACTGCTAACTCTATGAACACTTGCGACCAGGATCTCATTCCTGCAAAAACAAAAAATGTTAACTATGCTATTGGCTTTGTTCAAATGTCTATAGGCTGGATTTTTACATATATGACCTACACGTTTAATTATATTTTAGTTAAATCTATCTCATAACAGCTTATACTACCTTAGTTGCATAGCACCAATGCTGCCCTCTAAGAAAATGATGTTAACTAATTTTATACTATGCTACTTAATTGTTATAGTAGTAACCTAATGCCTGTGTGTATCTTTTGGTACTGACCTCCCTCCTAGCAACTCAGGCCATGTTGGCTTTAAAACAAAAAAGGGGGAAATGTGGGGACACGTTTAAGAGAGAGAGTCTGTGGTGTGGGGACATGCTCTGAGCAAACACCACCTGCTCTTTTGGGGTTTGGCAGAACCTTGTAACTTGTCTTTCCTTGACCTTGGCTGCAGACAGGGCAAGGGTGGAAATTGCTAGGGGCGTTCCAACAGACACATGTGATAGACTTCAAGAAACATCTTGGTAAAATCCAATCCCTGCTCTGCATCTGAAAGGTTCCTTAGCCTCCTCTGGGTGTGGTGGTGCAAGAAGATCTTTAGCTCCTTCCCCACACCTAACAGCTAGTTCTCTGCATTAGAAAGGAAGATGAGATTTTCTCTTGATGGGATTATCACCAGGGATACACCTGGCCTGGGGTGACTAAGCCCTCATAGATTTGTTAACTGCTTCTTATTGTCTGTAACCTGGCAACCAATGTATGAAGTGTCGTAAAACATACATGTGTAATGTCTCCCTGTTCTATAAATAAAGACGTCCAGTTCATCTGGGCGGCACAAGCTGTTTGGGCTACCTAGAAAAAAAAAAAAAAAAAAAAAAAAAAAAAAAAAAGAGAAAAGGAGTCTTATATTTTAATGGGTAGCCTTTAGTTAGCATGATGGATTATTCTAGAAAGGTCAAGATTAAATTTTATTCTTCTCCTGCCAGGGAGATAGATAGAAAATACAGAGGGTACAGTCAGCCTCCCCTTGTTACACTAATAAGAGGGTCCAGAATGTGTAGGTGACTCAGGAGAAGTTTGGCCCTTGTGACCAAAAAGCCGTAGTCAAACCCCAAATCCAAAAAGGGAGAAATTACTGTGGGTGAGAGGGGTCAGCCAAGGAGTTAGCTAAATACATCGTGTTAAATCATCCATTGGCAACCTCTCCAGACAGCAAGCTGGAGAAGTCAGTAACACAGGATAGCTGACTCAAAGATAGAGGGCAAGGAGGAGTTAATATAAATAGACACATGAGCAATTTAATCTGCAATTGGAAATTCTACAGCCAAGCATGTGGAAAGCAGCTCCGTGAGCAATATTTTACAGAGTTTTCATCAAAGAAATTCTGCTGCCTGCCTCTCTTGGGCTCATTTCCCAGGTGAGAAGAAAGTAAAAGCATTCAGGAGTGTGTAGGATGCCCTCTATGTCCTTGACACGGTTCACGTGTGACTGGTGTGCCTGACAATGTGTGTGTGAAAGAGTATGTGTTTAAGAGAGAATATACTAGAGAATATGTGTGAGAGTATGTGAGAAAGAGTTGTATGTGTGTACTAGTGTGAGAGTGTGTAAGAGTATGAAAATGTATTTGAAAAAATTGTGTGTAAGAGTACATGCAGGAGAGAATGTGTGTATGTGTGTTTCATACATGGCATGTGCATGTTTGCACACTTTGAGACATGTAAGAATAGGAATGAGAACAATTTCAAAGAAGGCAACCAGAAGAGGACACAGACAAACCATGTTGGAGAATAAGGGGTAGGAACAGACAGGGGCACCGGCAGTGGGGTGAGCGGTGCAACTTGCTCCTTGATGAGCCCTCTCGAGGATATAACCACCCTGTTACCAGCAGCACCATTACCTACCCAAGGCCAGCTCCCCTGCAGGTGATCACAGGTGGATCTAACACAGGCCAATGAGAGATCATGGGGGGGGTAGGGTAAGAAGGGGTCCAATTTCTACTCTGAATTTTATCTCCTCCACTGACCCACTGCAGTGCCTTAAATTCCCATCAGTAAATTCATTTTTGTCCATGGATGATCTCCTCTGCTCCAATAGAAATCTCACTCCTAAAAGTCCACATGAGTGGTTCTCAGGCTTCAGCACCAATCATCTGAAGGCTTACATCACAAGGTGCAATCCCCACCTCCAGGGTTTCTGACTCAATCCATCTGAGATGGGGTCTGAGGATGTGCATTTCTACAAGTTCCCAGTGGTGCTCCTTCTGGTGGTCCAAGGTCCACATATTAGAAAACCACTGACCTCCATTGACAGACTCTGATGGTTTCATTGAACTGCCTTCTGTCATTTGGCAGGGGCAGATATTGAAGGGACAGGACAATGGAGCTGTAAATTTTGACAGTGAAAGCCAAGAAAAGTAAACTGAGGGAAGGTATGCTGCCTTAGCATACCTAGTTGCATTCAAGAATCCACTCCGTGCCAGCAAATTCTGGGGAGCAGGAGAAACATGGTAGGGAATCAACTGGGAAGTAGGGGATCTTCCTCCTTTTCCTGGTCAGCAGGGCACACTGCTAGCTCCCCTCCTCCCCAACGCCCTCCTCCGCCAGGTATGAAGATCCAAGAGCACTGTTTGTAGACTCAGACATTGCAGGTGTGTCGCAGGCCCACAGTAGGACTCCAGAGCCACAGGTTCCTTCTGTTTATATTTACTGTTCACATCCAAAGCTGTTTCTTCAGACTCGACCGTGTTTACCCGAACACTGCAAATAAGAGCTGCATGTGGCTCTGAGACATCTGTTTTCCTTTTGCATGTTTCTCATTGTGATTCTTTTCTCCCCCTTCTTGTCTTTGTCACAATGTAGTTTCCCAGAAATAGAATTCCTACAAACTGCAGGAAAATCCGAAGAGTCCACTGTGCTTAAACTGCAGTTGAAAATCTTCCCGCTTTGAAACAGAGAGCATGTGTTCCCCAGAGTTGGAGACAAAAGGCCACCCCTCCCCCCAAACCACACAGCTTTCGCAGGATTCTTTCAGGGCTGCAATTAGTAAGGGCTCTTCGGGCTTTAAAAATGGATTTCTAAATAGTCCATATGGTACTTTTTTTTTTTCCCAAAGAGAATGTTCTCAAAGGTCCAGTTAGCTACTCCTTTGTATTATTAAGGAATTCTTTTTATCTATCAAAGGTGTTCTATAGGTCAAACCAGGAGTCAAGATGGCCTAAAAGATCAGGAATATCAGCTGACCAGTGAAAGATATTAATCACGACTCAGTAACTATACAAAGAAGGCAGAACCTCTCTAAAACACAATGTAGAATGCAAAAGATTGCGGCTTCTTAGAGTGATGGAAGGGCCTGGCACAGAAATGGTTGCATGAGCTCATATCTGCTTCAATCTACAGCTCTTTGGATCCAGTTCGTTTGGGGCAGCTCTTTAAGAACATTAATACTATGAGTCCAAACTCCCCATCCCACTCCCAGACTCCTGAATAGAGTCTCTCTGCAACCAAATGGTCAATCCCGTCCCTGTTTAAGCATTTGCAGGGGTCTCCCTCAGCAGCGCTTTACCTCCTATTCACCAAGTTTGTCTTGCTCATAGTGGTGTGAACAAAACCAGTACAGTGCACACGTGCACGCACACACACACACACAAACACACACACACACACACACACACACAAGCTATCTTCCCCATCCTAGCTGCAGTCATCATGAGACGTGCTCCAATAACAAAATCACTGTTCTGTGTATTTCTTGGCATTTACAACAACACCTTGTCAGGTTTCTCCAAATCCATAAATACTCTTGTCACAAAGGTTCCCCTTTATTGCCCAACGTAGGGGAACTCAGCCATCTGCTTTCAGATTTCAACCGTTTTCACTTATCTTCCACTTTGTTTTATGGGAGGGGATTATGCCTGGATTTCCTCAGGTGCCCGGGTTTCATTCTACTGCCTGTCAGTTTTTCCATCTCCGGCCACATGTGTAGGTTGATAAGCAGAGCTCAGACGCTCATCCGCCTCCGGAATGGTCCTTGTCAGTGAACTCTAACCCCACTGGTGTTGCCCATTATGAAGCACATCTTTCACTCTCTCGGGGATAAGCTACAAAATAAAACCCTGCTCAGTTATGATGGACCATTAATGGTGCTATCCTGCAAAGCACAATAGCTGGAGAATGCCTCAGCATGCAAGGACAGTGCATTATGTGGGGTTCTTAGCTTAGAAGTGAACAGAATAACTTTTGAAGAAACAAGAAGATACCTCAACAAACAGCAATAATATTTTTAAATGAGGATGGGAAGAGTCCACATCTACCATGTAGATGCTAGGAAGGTGCATTGTGGGTAAAGAGAGAGGCCTGTAATTGCTTAGAGCTATGGTTCTCAAAGTGTGGAACTTGCACCAGCAGCATTGGCATACCTGGCCCCACCTGGGACCTAATCAGAAGTTGCACTTAATAAGATCTCCAGATCAGGACCAGCAGAGGTCATAATGGTTACATCACTAGACTCTCACATCGCCGACCACAGTTTGAGTCCCAGACCTAGCAGCTTTAACCTCACGCTGGGCACATGGGTATACATGCCCAAAATCCTGAGAGGAGAATGGAAGACAAGGGATTGCAGCATGGCCATCCCCGCTGTGCAGGGGTCAGGGGTGGGGGAGATATCTCACTTCTTGTCTCTGTCTTTCTCTGTCTCTCCAGTGAGCGCATGCACCCATAACAAAAAATCTCTCTTAAAAATAATAATAATAAGATCTTCAGATGAATGGGAAATGCATCAAAGTTAGGGTTAGCACTGCTCAGTGTGAGATGCACCT
Source organism: Tupaia tana (assembly GCA_026018925.1). Taxonomy (NCBI): domain Eukaryota; kingdom Metazoa; phylum Chordata; class Mammalia; order Scandentia; family Tupaiidae; genus Tupaia; species Tupaia tana. The sequence continues at coordinate 21,981,806 of JAKSZU010000001.1, forward strand.
GTTAACCTTGTGTGGTGGAAAGCCAAAGTGGCACAATGGAGAAGGAATGGGCTGGCCTGGAAAGCCCCAGATAAGTCCTGGTTGTAACTAGCCAGTGACCTGGGTCAGTCGTTTTAATTTTGAGGACAGCATTAAAAGATCCCTGCTCTTAAAACCTGACTGTTGGGAACCAGCAGATGGTGAAATGGTTACATCACTGTACTCCCATGTAGTCAACCACGGTTCGAGTCCCGGACCGGGCAGCTTAAAACTCACTCTAGGTGCATGTACGTTCATGCCCAAGATTCCAAGAGGAGAACGGAAAAAAAGGAATTGTGGTGTAGCCATCCCCCCTCCCGGGAGGTGATTCCTCGCTTTCTGTCTCTCTGTCTCTCTGGCGAGTGCACATGACCTATAACAAAAATCTCTCTAAAAAAAAAAAGAAAAAAAAAAAACCTGACTGTAAGTTGGAATCATCTTTAAATGTTCTTTTTAAATATAGATGCCCAGGTCCCACCTGCAGATATTTTGCTTTAATTGGTATCAGGTACACCCTGAACGTCAGGATTTTTAAAAGCCCTCCAGGCATCATAAGGTGCAGCTAAAGCTAAAAACCATTACACTCCATGGCCTTTAGGTCTTCCATCTCTAAAACCCAATTATTTAGCCAATTCTATGGTTCTAGATAAGTATCAAAGGTTGAAAAACAATTTTTAAAGACCCAACACTAGGACAATCTCTAGGACTTGATTTGTTTTATTACTGCCTTGATTTAAGGGGTTTCAAAAATAATCATAATCCTTGAAAACTCTGCTGAATTAGGTTCCAGTTAATTGAAGTCTTACTCTAATATATTTCCTTTAGTAGATTCATATTTCATAAGGGAGATTCACAGCATGGCCTCTTTCTTACCAGAATCTCCACTCTTAAATTTTATTTAAGCAAGTTGATGACTTGCCTAGCTCTTTTCTCCTTTGAAGTCAACTTATAAATGTATAGTGAGTGCTGTCTCTTAATAACCAACTTATGATCTTTTTCAAATCCACATGTTCATTTAGGTTAGAGGAAGATATCTAAAAATAAAGCTGAGCAGTTTTTAATATCCCTTCTGAACCATGGCATTCCATTTCATCCCTTGCTATATAGATTCCTTGCTGTTTTATTTGGGAAAAAAAAAAAAAAAAAAACATTGTGGTTTTGGTTCCATTGACTGACCTATTTAGCTTCCCTACTTTGGATAAGTTTGGCTAGGTAAATCAATTTCTATCATCTCCTCTGAATTGTCTCTTTCAGTGACAAGCAGAATATTGAAATTTGCAAGCTTTTAGCTGTTAAGATACTACATGGGATTTAAGGTTTGTTTTTTAGAAAACTTACTGGTCAGATTATGAACACTTTCAAAGCTCTATGTATGCATGGTGTGTTTTAAAAAGAGTTTTAGTAGATTTATTAGGAATGAATGCATCTCAGCCTTATGGAAAACTGAATTAGGGTCTGTGGAGCCATCAAGGACTAGGAAGTCCCCTCCCAGTTTTTTTCTCAGTTTCAGTGGTATTTGGGGGCTACTCTCTATGAACACCAACTTCATGTTTCTCTGTCCAAGGGCCAGCTTTCTCCAATTTCCACTCCTGACAAAAGATAGTATCCCATGCTATTGAGTTGATAGCACCCAAGTTCAAGCAGATAGCCCCAAATCAACATGACTCTCTCAGTCACAGCCCCAAATGTCCAGAAGAGGATGTGATTGCCCAATGCAGGTCAGAGATCCATGCTTGTTTTAGCTTGTGGCCTCTGAAACAGGTTTGGGGGAATGAACATGGTTGCCATCACCTGTCATGTTGAAGAATAAGAAATAGAGCTCAGAGGGACCAGCAGTTAGTGCAATGGCTATGTTGCTGAACTCCCATGTAGTCGACCATGGTTCGAGTCCCAGACCTGGTGGCTTAAACTCACACCAGGCACGTGTGCGTGTGTGCCCAAGATCCCGAGAGGAGAATGGAAGAGAAGGGATTGTGGCATGGCCACCCCCCAGGGGGGAGGGTGATTTCTCGCTTTCTGTCTCTCTCTGTCTCTTTGGCGAGTACACATGCCCTATAACAAAAAGAAAAAAAAAGAAAGAAAGAAAAAAGAAGAGAAAGAAAGAAAAAAGAAGAGAAAGAAAGAAAGAAAGAAGAAAGAAAAAGAGAGAGAGAGAGAGAAAGAAAGAAGAAAGAAGAAAGAAGAAAGAAGAAAGAAGAAAGAAGAAAGAAGAAAGAAGAAAGAAGAAAGGAGAAAGGAGAAAGAAAGAAGAAAGAGAAAGAAAGAAATAGAGCTCAGAAAAAGTAGAACATCAGGAATTGAGTAGATTCCCTAAGAGGAGTTAACCCTTGTTACCCACTTGTTTGAATAACAGAGTTTAAGCATCAGATTCTTTAAGACCCACCATTTGTTCTCTAAATTGGGCTTTTTTGTCTTGGCTGTCAGAGACGCCATCCCCACCTTAGCCCTCCTGTACCTCACAAAGCAGTGGATAAGCGATAGACCATCTGTGTTCTATGTTGTCTTAAACATGACTTGCAACAAAGGCTGATACTTGTTCCCAATATCTAGTTCCTCTTTTTCTGTAGAATTAGAACTTGTAGTTCGGCACATACAGATTACATGTCTTAGCCCCCTTGTATCTAGGTACAATCATTTGACTAACTTTTGGCCAGCAGGGTTTGAGCAGAAATGGTGAGTCAAACTTTGAGCTATACTCATAAAGGGAAGGGGCTCTTCCTACCTCTCCTCTGTCTCCTTCCTTTATCCTGCTGCTTAGAACACAAATATGATGACAAGACATCTGAGACTATAAAGATGTGGGAATGTTCTACGACTGGCAAGCAGCAGCATAGAAGCATGGGTCCCTGGTGCCCCTGATGACCTCAGAAACTATAGCCACTATATTAGCTCCACCTTTTACATGAGAAAGGAATACAAGTCTACCTTGCATAAATCATAATTAGGCTTTATTTATATCACACACAGCAGAAACTATGGCCTAAAAAAAATACTGTTTGTACAGTCAAAAGATTCTAGAATTTCAGTGTTATAATACAATTTTTAAATTATCCAGTCCAGCCCTTCACAGTACAAATGAGGATTTAACAGTCCAGAAGAAAAACATGACTTCCTCATAACACATAACACATTTGGGATTAAAGCAGGTCTCCTGCCCTTCCCACCCTGTCCCAGGCCTTGAACTTTTTCTATCAAACTATATCGATCTTCTCCATTAAAAGGTAACAACTATTCAGCAATGTAGGCTCAAACTTGGTTTTCAAAAACTTTTTCCCGTATGCAAGGTGATGTGTGAATGAAACGAAGGCAAGTCCCTCCTTAGCAAGGAACAAAGAGCTCTGGCTCTCTTTGCAGCGCACACTCTGGATCCTCACGGTATCACCACCTTCCCAAACCCAGATTTAGCATACGATGGATACTGCGGGACATGTGGGAAGCCATTTGATCTCCCTGGGCCTCCCATTCCTCCTTTGAAATATGAAATTGGACAAAATCCATTCAACTCTGAAATTCTAAAGTTCTGTTAAGGTTACACACTCTCTAGTCTGATCCTAACAAAAATGTGATTTCTTTTGAAACCATTTCCCACTTTCAAAGGACAAAGCTAAGCTTTTTAACATAAAGGCTTCAAGCACCATGCATCCCATACTCCCTACTGCCCAGGCTTTAAGAAAGCCCTCCTAGAAATAAAGGAATGGGGTCTGGGCAACAGAATGACATGAGCCAATAAGAGCAACTCTTGTTATGCTACCTCTTTATTTGCCCTTTCCTTTTAATTTGTTATTTTCTGGGCTAGGATGGAAAGAGCTGTGATTTACTGACCTCCAGAATGCATTGAGACCTGGGCCAGCAGGTGGCATGGTAGTTAAGGTGCTGAACTTCCACAGGGCCAATGAGTCCTGGACCTGGTGGCTTTCTTTTTCACTTTTCCTATATCTCTTTCTCTCTCTAGTCAAATTTAAAAATAATAATAATAAATAAAATTAAATAAATAATTCTTAGGGGGAAAAAAATGGGACTTTGGGGCCAGCAGATGGCATGGTGATTAAGGTCCTGTACTCCCACATGGCCACTAACGGTTTGAGTTCCAGACCTGGCAACTTGAAATTCATACCAGTATTGTGTGCATGCATGCCCAAAATCCCAAGAAGAGAACAGAGGAGAAGGGATTGTCATGTGGCCATCCCCTTGGAGAATGATTTCTCATCTTCCCTCTCACTGTCTCTCTCCAGCAAGCATACACACCGATTGGAAAAACCTAACAGAAAGTAAAAGGGAGAAAAAAAGAAGAAAAGAAAAGAAACGGATACTGTCCAGAGCAGAAGAGATAGGAAAGAGCAATGAAGCACCTGGTTTTGATCTTTCATTCAGTTATACCTTCCTTGGGTATACAATAAAGTGCCTGGTCTTGGGACCACCATTTTCACCCACTTTGAGGGGTAAGGAAAGGCACATATACAAACCCCTTCATACACACACACACACACACACACACACACACACACACCTGAGTGTACCCCATCTCAGATCTATCATTTGCCTTTGGAAGGAAAAATACTATATATATGAGATAATATTGGGGGGGAAAAAGTAGAAAGAACTCCCAAAAGTATTTTTCATCTATTTGTCAATAGGAGTAAAGAGCAAAGGTATAGAAGGTAAAAACCAAAGTCCCAGCATTTATGATTGCGGGTACATATAATTAGTCTACTTCATGCTTTAAAAAATGGTTAGAAATCAAGCTTTAAGTTTATGACTCTTCTTTTCTCTTTCTTATTCCTTACTGCTCACACTTTAGGTCCTTACTGTAGCCCCAATCCCTGTCTAAGAAGTCAGATGCACTGTTCACTTCCTCAATCCTCTTGCCAGGGGATTGATGAGAAAGCCACTGGCAAGGTTAGCACATGGGGGAATCCCACCTCCACAGAGGGGATTTGAGGTTCCTAATCTGTAAAATGCATCCCCCATTCAGAATGGGGGAAGACGAGACAAACAGCTCAGTGAGAAATGGAGGAATGTGTTTGATCTGCTCTGGTGCAGCACCAGGATTAAGCCATATTCAATCCTCTGCCAGAAAGAGCTGCCCAGGAACTAGGATATGATCCCCATATAATTCTGGTCTCAGGGTGTTTCACCTTCGTCAGTTCATCTCCCAGGCCCTGGGAATCATGAATATTTGCCTGCTGGGCCATTAGCTCAAGACATGGAAGAAGAACTCAGATGGTAAGATTCTACGTAAAATCCAAGCCCAAGTGAAGAGATGTTGGGGAGTCACAAGATGCCAGCTCTGCCAAAGAGACAAACATCTCTCACTTACAGAATGAGTCTTAAAGACAGGTTGACTTACCCTGTCTCTTTCAACAATAACCCCCTCCTCTTTCAAAATGAGACATTAAGGCCCAGCAGGTGGTGTGGTGGTTAAGGTACTGAACACTCCCACATGGCCAACCATGGTTCAAGTCCTGAACCTGGTGGCTTGCTTTCTCATTCTCTCTCTCTCTCTCTCTAAATTAAAAAAATAAATGAATGAATGAATAAAAAATAAGTAAATATTTTTTTTTTAAATTGAGACATTAGTCAGTTGTGCTCCAAGTGACTGAAACTGGGAGGGAAGCATGAGCTAAAAGACTGGGGCACTTAAAACACATCATCTCATATAACCCTCCATAACCACTTGTGAGCTACAAGTCACTGTTATGCCCATTTTATAGATTTAGAGAGATTAATTGATGTATCCAAGACCATATGACCTGTCAGTGATGAAGCTAGGGTTCCAACCTGGGTCTGAGTTCTTTATCACTAAAGCAAAGGACCTGCCAAACATGTAAGAGTCATGGATGAAGAAATTGTTTGGGCCCAGGCTCAAACTTGGCATCAAACTTTGATTTGATGTGGAGAGGGCTGTTGAAGGATTGGCTGGTGTGTGGTCTCCTAGGAGAGCAGGGAAAAACAATACCAAGTAGAAGAGTAGAAGAGGGAGAGGAGTAGAAAAAGTAGAAGAGGGAGCCAGCAGGTGGTGTGGAGGTTAAGGTGCTGGATCCACATGGCCAGTTGCTCAGTACAAGTTCTGGACCAGGCAGCTTGAAAACCACACCAGATTCCTATGCATATGTGCCCAAAAATCCCAATAGGAGAATGGAGAAAATTTGTAATGTGACCATCTCCCCTGGCAGGTAATTTCTCACTTTCCCTCTCTCTATCTCTCTCTGGAGAGAGCACATGCCCTATAGCAAAACCTTAATTAATTAATTAATTAATTAGAAGTAGAAAGACAGCTCCTGGGGCATCTTTGATAATATGATAGGGTAGAATGGGATATTCCTTCACTTCCTGAAGAAAGATCTCTAAGAATAGACCCTATAAGATTTTGGACAACTGGGACAGTCTGTTAACCTTCCACTAAGGAGTTTCTTTATTTCTAACACCTCTGCTATGCTGTTCATATTTTGCAAAACCGATAAGTTAATGAATTTTTTTTCTAGGTTTCTGTATTGGATACTCTTCATATTAAAGAATACCAGTTCTAGCAACTATTTATTGTTTCTATAATTGGGTTTCTCTACACATTTCTGAAAAACTTTTCAAATAAAACATTGAATGCATGACATTGTCTCTGCCTCTTGTCACACAGAATCTCTAAAGCAATCCATTATTTCCATGACTCAACCTTTCCCTTAAAAAAATAGTAAGTGCAAGACCTCCTCTGCAAAGGGTAGCTCAGGTTTCAAAACTATTCCAGGAAGATTTTTATATCTACACACTGGATCAAGATTTCGACCTACTAGGTTGGTCCAACTCCATGTTTGCACTAGTAGGCACTTGAGCAGGGAGAGGTCTCAGGGACCAGTGAAGATCCCACACTCCAGACTCTGCTCTCCCTGGCTACTATTCCACCAGTTGATACCAATTTTAAATGACTCTGAATTAGAAGAGTTCTCACTGAAGAAACTTTCTTTTTTCCTACTTTAAATGTTTATTTACTTTCATGAGTAAAAGAGAGATAAAAAGAGAGACAGAGTCCCCAATAGGGTTCTGATGTGCCATAATCCTCCTCTAGCATCAGCCATCCAAGTCACGGGCACATGCAGGCCTGACATACTCAAGGGGGTCACCAGACACAAACCTGGAACCTTCCACATGGGCCAGCCTCACAGAGTATCATATTGTTTCTTTTTTTTTTTTTTTTTTTGGGGGGGGGGTGTTTTGTTTTGTTTTATTTTGTTTTGTTTTGTTTTTATCATGGTGCCACCATCTAGCCCTATAAGAAACTGTTTAAGGAAAGTACTATTCTTTATTCACTTGAGATAGCTACTTCCAATTTAAAAGCTGGTTAAAGAATGTTAAAGATGCAAAAACAATCGCTTGGCAATGTTAACCAAATATTAATAGAATGTATAACTAAGAGTAAGCCCAGGAAAATAAAACGTTCTTGAACTATATATGTGAATTACAAGTTAAATTCATGGCAGTTAGCCTTTCAACTGCAAGTCATAATACAATTTTGGGAACGTGCTTATTGAAGACAAGCAACTCCTAGGATGCCATTTGCTTCAGCCAAATTCCAACATCCCCTTCAAGGGTAACATTTTAGACTGAGAGGATTATATACTAAAATAGCTTCTGCTTTCATAAATTCAACCTTGCCGGTATTCGTGAACACTGAATGCTGAAAATCACATCATAAATAAGATTTTATAAGCTGCCACCTCTTCCTTAAACTTACCCACGGACCATAAAAAAATTATGAAGTTACATCTCTCCAAAATGTGCAGTTTCTGTGACCAAGAGAGCCCTAGCAGATCAAAGAAAAAGGTGTGTGGTCCCCAGGGGCTTAGGCATTCTTTGTCTGCAACCCAGAGATGCCTCCACATCTTGTAACTCCTGAAGCTTTGCCCTTAAAATGAAACCTAGAAGCTGACAGATAGCAACAGATACTCAGATTCAAAGTGAAAATGGGCGTAATAACCATTACCACGTACGCCTAGAACTCAGAGGTGATCTTGGAGACCTCACTCCTCTCCCAGCTGTGCTCAAGTTAGCACAACACAGTGGTTTCTGGTGGGGGTGAGGAGATGCCTGGTCTTCAGTAAAGAAGCTTCAAAATGGATTGCATTCATTCACTTTCTCAGCTCATATACATCAAGGACTACCCTCTACTCGGCAATCTTCCATAGAGAATAAGAACTGCTAAAGGGCCTGAAGATCCCGTCTGGCTCTTGGGTTCAGCCCTTGGAGATTTCATGGTAGAAACAGTGCAGGTAAGGAGCAGCCCAGCTTCCTTTTGCTCCCTTGGGGCTGTCTGTTTTTCTCTTTCCTTCACTCTCTTCAATGACAAAATCTCTTTCTTCCCCAGCACCCTCAAACCTGCTTTAAGGAGTACCTGAAGTCAATCTCTTCCACACTGGGAACTTTTCACACAATGGCTCATTTAACACCTGCCTTAATTAAGAGGGATCTTCCAAAACTTCCTGGAAAATGTTTATCATGGGAAAACAATGTAAGATTTCTAAAATTTTTGCATCAAAATTAATTTGTACTTTAATTCTATTTTTCCACAAACTTTTTTGAAGTTCCCTTGTATGTATAAGATGCAACTTAGGGTAGCAGTAGCTACCGAAGGCTGTGTGCTTTACAAATCCTGGGCAAAATGCAGCCTGAGCCTCTAAGACCTCCATCCAGAGGCTGCCTCAGGCTTCCCATCTCACTCTGTAAAAACCCAAGTAATCACAGTGGGCCAGAGACGCTGCACAATTTGCCCTATCGCTAACCCATCTGATCTCATCCCCCTCCTTGCTCTGCTCCCATTCTCAGAACACACACTATCCCCCTGATATCAAATGGATCTCTTTCTCTTTTCCTATAAGTCTTTACTCAAATGTCACCCTCTCTGGAAAGCCTTCCTGGGCCACACCATTCAAAATTGCAATCCCCCCACCACTATAAACATACACTCATTGCCTATCTCCTTTGCCTATTTTAGAAATTATCACCATTGAAAACACATGATTTGTTTATTGTGTTTATTTTTCCTTCCCCACCCTCAGTCATAAGTTTCTGAGGGTAGAGCTTTTATCCATTTTATTAACAGCTGTATATCTTGGGAAAATATCTGAATATGGCAAGATTTCAGTAAACACTTATTGAATGAATAATCACCCACAGAATGTGTCTAAAAGCAGGCTTTCAGGCATAAGGATAATATGCTACTCAAGAAAAGGCAGATCCAGCAAGACGCCTAGTGGTTAAGGCATTAGACTCCCATATGGCCGACCAATCGCTGCTTGAGTCCCAGACCCAGTGGCTTGAAACTCATTTCAGATGTATGTTCATGTGTGCCCAAAATCCTGAGAGGAAAATAGAGGATAAGGAATTATGGCATTATGCTAACTGCTGGGCATGGCCATCCCTCCTGGGCGGGGGCGGGGGGGGGGTGCGGGTTTAGGTGATCTCTCACTTTCTGTCTCTCTGGAAAGTGCACATGCCCTATATCAAAAAATTTCTCAAAAAAAAAAAAAAAAAAGAGAGAGAGAGAGAGAAATCAGATCCCACATGGCAACCATAGGCAACCTGAAGCACACCAGGCACTCACAGGAGTATCCAAGATCCAGTGTATGGGAGGACTAGAAGAAGGGTATTGTGATGTGGCCAAACCCTGTGGAGTGTGCTTCTCTCTCTCTCTATCTATCTCTCTATCTCTCTCTCTCTCCTCTCCTCTCTTTTGTACATAAATTGATCTATCATGAATAATGACAAAAATCTAAATTTAAAAAAAGATTTTCTTCATTATTCTGGCCTCTTACAGAATTTCCATTAGTATAATATGGATAGACCTCAGTGAGGCAGTAAGCCTACATCAAGCTATCAATTTCTTCTCTTCTACCAGATTCTTTTTTTTTTTCTTTATTCATGATTAAGTGCATGTGTGTACATGAGAGAGAGAGAGAGAAAGGAAGAGAGTAACACCCTATTCAGTCTCCCAGCACATTGGATCTTGGGCACCTGCATATGTACCCAGTGTGTTTCAGGATGACAGGGCCGAGAATTCAAATATTTGTCACCATGTGGCTTTCAGCACTGCAGTTCAGCATGCTATCTACTGTGCCACAGAGACCAGGCCTATCAGACCTTTTTATTATCCCATTTTTTCTTACATGAATAGAGAAGACCCTATTAAAAAAAGAGAGAAGAAGGCTGTGAGGTACTGAGAAGTTACTATGGTCCCTTTTCGTAAGCCACTCACAATATTGTGATTTAAGGGGCAAAAGAGATTACTGTCCTTAAAATCAACTCTTACTTTAAAGAAGACAGTTTCCTTATAAACAAAGGATACCCTACAGGATATCAGCAGAAACATTGCGGGCCAGGAGAGTATGAGATGACATTTTCAAAGTTCTGAAAGGAAAAATAAAAACTATGCCAACCAAGAATCCATTACTCAAAAAAGCTATCCTTCAGAAATGGAGAGAGAAAGATTTTCTCAGACAAACAAAAGCTGCGGTAGTTTATCATCATCATTAGACCTCTCTAACAAAAATACTAAAAGAAAGTCTTTAAGTTGAAACAAATGAATGTTAACTAGTAACATGAAAACATACAAAAGATGAAGCTGACTGATAAGAGTAAGTAGATAGGAAAATTCAGAACATTCTAATATGATCATGGTGGTATGTTACTCATGTACATCTCTAGCACAAAAATTAAAAGATGAAACTATTCAAAATAACGATACAACAGGTCAGCTCTTTGGCACAGCAGTAATGTATTGCTCAGGCCAAACCTAATCTAATCCCAGTGACAGCCACAGCTCAGATCCCTAGCCCAGTCAGCCTGAAGCATGCCAGGCACATGAGCATGAGAAAGTGTCCAGGATCTAATGGGCTAGAGGACTGAAGGAAGGATAATTATGATGTGACCAGATCCTATGTAGAGTGCTCACCTCTCTCTCTCTCTCTCTCTCTCTCTCTCTCTCTCTCTCTCTTTTCTCTCTCTCTCTCTCTCTCACACACACACACATTCTCTCTGGCACATACACATAGCCCCTGGCATTAAAAATAATAGCAGAGTAATAAAAATAATTAAACTAATTAAATACATGCAAGTAAACAGGTTAAATTCTCCAATCAAAAGACATAAAGTGGAGGAACCAGCAGATAGTGTAATGGTTACATTGCTGTACTCCCATGTAGTCAACCGTGGTTCAAGTCCCAGATCCAGTGACTTAAAACTCATGCTGTTCTATGTGCATGCATGCCCAAAATCCCAAGAGGGGACCAACAGAGAAGGGACTGAGGCATGGCCATCCCCTGAGAAATCACAGGGTGATTTCTCACTTCCTGTCTCTCTGTCTCTCTCTGTCTGTCTGGCAAACATACATACCCTATAGCAAAAATCTCTCTCTAAAATAAATATTTAAATAAGACATAGAGTGACTGAATGGATTTTTAAAAAATTAAAAACAACTATTGGCTACCACTTTGACATTAAAGACACACATACACTGAAAGTGAAGGAATGGAAAAAAGATACTTCATGCAAATGGAACCAAAAGAGAGTAGGGGTAGCTCTACTTAGGCTAAATAGACTTTAAGTCAAAAACTATAAAAGGAGACAAAGAAGGCCATAATATAGGGATAAAGGAACCAATTAATCAAGAACATTTAACAATTTTAAATATGTTTACACCCAAGATGGAGCACCTAAATATATATATAAAGCAAACAAATATTAATAGACATGAAGGAAGAGATATACAATAATACAAAAATAGGGAACTTTAATATCCTGCTTTCAACAATGATTATATTATCCATACAAAAAATCAATAAGGAAACAGAAAATGTGAGCAATACTATAGATCAAATGGACCTAAAAGACATACACAAAACATTCTATTCAACAGAAGCAGAATACAAGTTCTTCTCAAGCATAAATGGAACATTCTCCAAGATAGATCATTTTAGGCCGCAAAACAAGTCTGAACAAATTTAAGAATATTAAAAACATATCAAGTATCTTTTCTGATCAAAGTGGTGTGAAACTATACATAACAAGAGGAAAACTATAAAATTCACAAATATGTGGAAATTAGCATGCTCCTGAATAATCGATAGATCAAAAGAAGAAACCAAAAGGAAAATTTTAAAATATTTTGAGACAACTGAAAATGGAAGTAAAATATTTAAAAACTCATGGCATCTGGCAATAGCAGTTCTATGAAGGAAATTTATAGTAACAAATACACCATTTAAAAAGAAAGTCTGGCCACATGGTTAAGGGAGCTGGATTTTACATACCAATCAAAGTTCAAGTCCATCCCAGCAGCCTAAAAAAACTCACCAAGTACATGTGTATTCATGCCCTAAATCCCAGTAGGATAGGTAAATGGAAGAGAAAGAGACTTGTGGTGTGTCCATGCCCCACTGGGGAGTGCTTTCTCTTTTTTCTTTTATCTCTTCTTCTATCTACCTGTTTCTCTCTGCCAAGCACATGTGCCCTCCAGCAAGAAGAAGAAAAAAATTTTTTTAAAGATTTCAAATAAACAATCTAATGTTACACCTCAAAGAACTAAAAAATAAAGAAAACACTAAGTCTAAAGTTAGTAGAAAGAAGAAAATAGCAAATAGCAGAGTAGAAATTAATAAAATAGAAAAATAATAGAAAAGATCAATGAAACTAGAACTTTTTTTCAGATTTTTGCTATAGGGCACATGTGCTTGCTAGAAAGAGACAGACAGAGATGGTGAGACAGAAAGTGAGAAATCACCCCCCAGGGCCAATGGCCATGGTGCAATCCTTTCTCTTCCATTCTCCTCCTGAAATTTGGGGCACTCACGCACGTGCCCCTGGTGTGATTTTCAAGTTGCCGGATACAAGACTTAAACCAAGGTCAGTCATGGGGGAATCCAGCACCTTAACCACAACACTACTGACCATACTAGAACTTTTAAAAAAGAGAGAGAGAAATAAAGAAAGAGAAAGAAAGAAAAAGAAAGAGGAAAGAAAAGAAAGAAAGAAAGAAAGAAAGAAAGAAAGAAAGAAAGAAAGAAAGAAAGAAAGAAAGAAAGAAAGAGAGAGAGAAAGGAGGGAGGGAAGGAAGAAGAAAAAGAAAAAGAAAAAGAAAGAAGATACAATTGACAAGTCTCTAGCAAGGCTAAGAAAAAAGGAGAAGGCTCAAATAAAGTCAGAATGAAAGAGTAGACATGACAACTGATAACAACAGAATTACCAAAGATTATAAGTGACTATTGTAAAAAGAAAATACACACCAACATCTGAATAACCTGGAAAAATAGATAAATTCCTGGAAATACACAACCTACTAAGATTGAATTATGGAAAAATAAAAAGTCTGAATAGATCAATAAAGAGTAAGAAAACTGGGGAACCAGCAGTTAGCGTAATGGCTATGTCGCTGGATTCCCACGTAGTCGACAGCGGTTCGCGTCCCGGACCCGGTGGCTTAAAACTCACGCCAGGCATGTGTGTGTGCGTGCCCAAGATCCTGAGAGGAGAATGGAGGAGAAGGGATTGCGGTGTGACCATCCCCCTTGGGGGGTGATTTCTCACTTTCTGTCTCTCTGTCTCTCTCTGTCTGTCTGGCGAGCGCACGCGCCCTATAGCGAAAACCTCTCCAAAAAAAAAAAAAAAAAAAAAAAAAGAGTAAGAAAACTGAATCCAGAAATCTTCCATCAAAGAAACCTGAGGATCTGATAGCTTCACTGGTGAATTCTAATACGTATTTAAATAATAAATACTAATCTTTCATGAATTTTTTCAAAAAATTGAACAGGAGGGAAAGCCCTTAGTGTAGCAGATAAGATGGCTAGCTCCCTCATGGCTGACTGAGTCCCAGACCTGGTGACTTGAGAAACATCCCAGACACATGTGCCTAAATGCCCAAAATCCCAAGAAGAGAGAAATAGCACCTTACAGCACATGCCCCATGGGAGATGGTTTATCGCAGCTCACCCATCTTTCTCTGGCAAGTAGACATGCCCTCTAACAAAATTTTTTTTTAATGAACATTAATAAACACTTCCAAACTCTTTTGGAGGCCAGCATTACCCTGACACCACAACCAGATAAAGACACTACAAGAAAAGAAAATTATAGTCCAATATCTCTAATGAACATAGACATAAAAATTCTCAACAAAATACTGGAAACCAAATAACATTGAAATGATTATTCACCATGGTCAAGTAAGTTTTATCTCTGGAATGTGAAGATGGTTCAATATATGTAAAATGAAAAATGTGACACCACACTAACATAATAAGGGATAAAAATCATATGATCAACTCAGTAGATACAGAAAATGTATTTAACAGAGTTCAGTATCTTTTCATAATATAAACTCACAACAAACTAGGTGCAGAATAAGTGTATCTCAACAGAATAAAAGTCATATATAACAAGCCCACATATTATACCATACTCAATGGTAAAAAGTTGAAAGCTTTTCCTCTACAATTAAGAATGAGTCAAAAATGCCTACATTCACTGGAGACAATGTGGAAAGAGGATGGAAGAGGGGAAAAGTATAGAGAAGGAAATTAGGGAGAAGAAATGGACAGGCAAGACAATCGTGGGACACAGAAATGGTTTATTACCTATTGATGATAGCATGTATATTCTCAACTGGACTGGTCTGAGGTGTATTTCATACTGGGTAAATTTTTGCAAGTCAAATGATGTATAGTGATCTAACAGAACTAGAGGCATTGCAATACTTTATTTCAAACTATACTACAAATCTATAGCATAATTTTTAAGGTATGGTTTTGGCATGGAAGCAGACACATAAATGAATGAAACAGAATAGAAAGTCAAGAAATATTCCCATATTTTCATGCTCAGTGAACTAATTTTTGACAAAGGTACTGAGATTGGACAAAGAGGAAATAATAGTCCTCAAAAAATGGTTTTGGGAAAACTGGATATCCACATGCAAAAAAAAAAAAAAAATCCTCATCTTTTACCATACACAAAAATCATCTCAAAGTAGATCAAATGTTTAAATATAAGACCTAAAACTATAAAACTCCTAGAAGAAAACACAAAAAGATACATGACATCGGTCTAGACAATAGTTCGGTGGATATGGTACCAAAAGCACAAGCAACAAGAGCAAAAGTAAACAAATGGGACTATACCAAGCTAAAAAGTTTCTGCAGAGAAAAAGTAACCATCTACAAAATGAAAAGGCAACCCACATGATGAGAGAGAACATATACAAACCACATATTAAGAAGTTAATATTTTTTAAAAATAAGGATTTTATAAAACTTACTAGCAAAAAATAAATAAATAAATAAACCAATTTAAAAATGGGCAATGAGAGCCAGCAGGTGGAATAGAGGTTAAAGTGCTTGATCCCATACGGCTGACTTGAGTCCCAGACCTAATGAATTTGAAAATTATGCAGGGTGCACATGTGCCCAAACAAAATTCTTTTTTTTTTTTTTTTTTTTTGGAGAGGTTTTTGCTATAGGGCACGTGCGCTTGCCAGCCAGACAGAGAGAGACAGAGAGACAGAAAGCAAGAAATCACCCCCCAGGGGGGATGGTCACACCGCAATCCCTTCTCCATTCTCCTCTCAGGATCTTGGGCACGCACACACACGCGCCCAGCGTGAGTTTTAAGCCACTGGGTCCGGGACGCGAACCGTGGTCGACTATATGGGAGTCCAGTGACATAGCCATTACACTAACTGCTGGTCCCACAAACAAAATTCTAAGAGGAGAATGGAGGAGTTGTGACTTGGTCATCCCTTCTGGGGGTTCATTTCTCACTTTTCCTTTGTCTCTCTGGCAAGTGCACGTGCACTACAGCAAAAACAACAACAATAAAAAAAATGGATAAAGGATCTGAATAGGCAATTTTCTAAATAATTCAAACAAATAGACAACAAGTATATTAAAAGGAAACATCATTAATCATCAGGGAAATGGAAATTAAAATCATAATTTATTGCCTCACACCGACTAAACTGTTATTTTCAAAAAGTCAGAAATACCAATTATTAGTGAGGATGTGGAAAAAAGGGAACTTGCACACTGCTAGAGGAATGTAAAGTGGTACAGCCATTATGAAAAACAGTATGGAGAACCTTCAAAACACTAAAAATAGAACAACCATATGATCTAGCAATTTCACTTCTGTGTACATATACAAAGGAAATGAAATCAGTATGTGAAAAAAAATCTTTGCATTCTCGTATACGTTGCAGTATTGTTTACAATAACTGGATATAGAAACAACCTAAATCCCTGTCAGTTGATGAATGGATAAAGATTTGCTCTGTGTGTGTGTGTGTGTGTGTGTGTGTGTGTGTGTGATAGAATACTATTCAACCTTTAAAAACACGTAAATCCTGCCCTTTGCAATAATATGGATAAACCTAGAGAACACTATGCTAAGCAAAATAAGCCAGGCAAGGAAAGACAAATAGAACATAGTTCACTTATACATGAATCTAAAAACTTTGAAACCATAAACACAGAGTAGAATGGTAGTTACCAAGTGTTGCGGGATAGAGGAAATACTTATCAAAGGGTATGAAATTGTAGTCATGAAATGAAGAAGTTCTGGGTACCCAGTGAACAGCATTGTGACTATAGATAATAATACCATTTTCAATACTTGGAATTTCCTAAGATCTTAAGTGTATGAACGTGTCAATTTAGCTTGATTCTGGAAATCATTTCCCAATGTATATGTATGTCAAAACATCGTGTTGTAAGGACAGTAGGTGGTGTGGTGGTGAAGGCTCTGGACTCTCACATGGCCGACTATGGTTCAAGTTCCAGAACTAGCACCTTGCTCTTTTACTTTCCCTCCCTGTCTCTGTCTCTCTCTGGTACACAGCACATGTGCCCTATAATAAGTTAAAAAATAATAATAATGATAAGTAAAATTAAATAATCATTTGTTTAAAATTATCTTGTATACTTTGAATGCATACTTTTTTTTTTTTTTTTTTTTTTTTTTTTTGGAGAGGTTTTTGCTATAGGGTGCGTGTGCTCGCCAGAAAGACAGAAAGAGCGAGAAATCACCTCCCCAGGGGAATGGCTACGTCACAATCCCTTCTCCTCCATTCTCCTCTCGGGATCTTGGGTGGGCCTGGCGTGAGTTTAAGCCCCCAGGCCTGAGACCCAAACTGCCGTCAACTACATGGGAGTCCAGCAACATAGCCATTACACTAACTGCTGGTCCCTGAATGCATACAATTTTTAATCGAAGTCAATTTTACTTCAACGAAGCTCTGGGGGAAAGAAAGATTACTGGTTGCTATTAGGGCCAGCAGGTGGCATGGTGGTTAAGGTGCTGGACTCCCACAAATTGAGGTTCAAGTCCTGGACTGGTGCCTTTCTCCCTCTCTCTCTCTTCTACTCTCTCTCTCTCTCATGCACATGTCCTATAACAAATTTAGAAATAACAATAAATTAAATTAAATTAAATAATTCTTTAAAAAATAATAGAGAGCCTATTAATAGTTCTTAATAGTCTTCAAGGCAACCCAAATCTTTCACTCTTCTCTTCCTTGCCCTTCCCAAGTATGCTGCTTGAAGTCCCAACTGATAAGTCATCTGAGAATGTGATGATACCACAATAACATTTGTGTATCACTTTATTATTCTATATGTTATATTATTTTCACTTGATTTCCCAAACCAGGTTTCCAATAAGGAGTGATGGGTTTTACCATTTGCCATATGGAAACAAATTTGGAAAGCTTAAAAAGACAAACTTCAGGGCTAGCAGATGGCATAGTGATTACCTACTGGACTCCCACACAGCCAGTATGTAATCCCACCACAGTTTGAGTCCTAGACCCAGTAGCTTCAAAATCACACCAGCACATGTGTGTGAGTGCCCAAGATCCCAGTAGGAGAATGGAGGAGAAGGGAACACAGTACAGCCATCTCCCATGGAAGGTGATTTCTCACTTTTCCTCTCTCTCTCTCTCTCTCTCTCTCTCTCTCTCTCTCTCTCTCTCTCTCTCTCTCTCTCTCTCTCTTTCTCTCACTCTCTCCAGTGAGCACATGCGCCCTAAGGCAAAAATCTCTAGGAAAAAAGATACAATTTCAAAACCACAGGGCTGGCAAAGGCAGAATCAGAATTCACATTCAGATCTTCTAGCTCCAGCTCTGTTCTTTGAACTAAATTATGCTTTGCTCTCATCAAAGAGACTTCAAAATAGTGTGTTCTTTATTAAATAAGAGAAATGAAATATTGTACCTACTTTATTATGGGCTACAGGAAGAATTTCTTGCTATCCAAGATTTTACAAGTCAAGGCCAGGATCCTCAACTCAAGAAAATACAGTGTGTGTGTGTATATATACATATATTTTTTATTTAAGACCAAAAAAGACTTTTATCTATTTACTGGAACATAGATGCAGCACTGGTAGCACTGAAATTACAGTATTGTGTCCCCAAACCTACTCTTACTCTTGCTCATTCTTAAAATGAGTGCACCATTCCTGAAGATCTCTTACACACTTTTTACAAGTAAATACAAATTCAAATCAGATGGCAGTCCCAAAATCCAGCTGTTGTTTCTTCAGCTCACGCAAATCTTCACAAACCCCCAGAGTGCTAAATTATTACCTCAGTCCCCTTTGTTTAACCTCAAACTGGGTCACCCCCTAATCAAAAAAAAATTAATGACTGGCAAGATAGTTTTCTTTTCGTCTTAATTAGAGTCATTTTACCCTAGCAGTTACTCTCAGACTGAAACTATGCTAAGGACGAAGTCTTAATTCAGAGAAAAGCAACAAGTGATCAAAAATAACAAGCCATCCTATTGCTGGTTAACTGCTAGTCACCAGTTTCGGGCCAGTGTCTGGTTTACAAGGAAGTTAATGAGGCTTCAGCTTCAGGGCCCCAAGCCATGCTCATAGGCTTTGACAAATGTTTCAGAAGTAAGATGAGAAACATGGAATATAATGTATTTACAGCCATTGTTACAAGTTTATAATGTGTTGTTCTATCCTGCTTTATATGTATGTTATATAACATGCAAAAATAATTCTTTTTCTTGATTAAGAAATAGATACAAGGGATCAGCAGATGGTTGGGTCACTGGACTTCCATGTAGTCAACTGTTTGAGTCCCAGACTCAGCAGCTCCAAAATTCATGCCAGGAGACTTCACCCTCCTGACCCCAAGATCTAGTCAGGACAGGCCCATCATAACCCATCTATATTTGAGCTCTGAGTGGCCCTTTTCAGGGACTAGGACAACTGAAGATTTTTGTCCTCAGCAGCTCCAAAATTCATGCCAGGAGACTTCACCCTCCCAACCCCAAGATCTAGCCAGGTAGAGCACACTCTATATTCTCTCTGTCTCTTTCCATCTCCTCTCTCTTCGTTTTTTTTTTTCTTTTAATTTTTAATATAAAGTTCTCTCCTAATTTTTTTAAAGAACTTCTTAGCTCTCTGACTCTCCTTTATCTTGCTAATTCTCACCTTTTCCTTCCTCCCATATAGGACAGAACCATAACAAGCCATCTACATTTGAGCTCTGAGTGACCTCTTTCAGTGTTTCATTTTTTGCTTTTTTTTTCTTTTTTATTGTTTTTATCTTGTTTGTTCTTTATTTTATTTTTCTTTCCCTTTTAACTTTCTCACTTTCCTAATCAGCCTCCACACACTGAGTTTCTAGATAGGTCAAGGTGCACAGTAGTCAGATATCTGAATACTTTTAGGGTCAGAGTAATCCTCAATTCCCATGGAATCTGCTGTACAAAGGGATTTAAAAAATGGAACTACAGAGAGATTGCAGATCACTTCCTCCTGCATGCCTCTCAATGCTCAGATTTAACTCCAAAAATTACAGGGGGAAATGTATAACCCATTGGATGACCAGAAACTGCCACAGAGGCACAAGAAATATGAGAAACCAAGAAAATATCACTCCCCTAGGGGAAAAGAATAACTCCTCATCATCCACAGACAGTACAATGGAACATGTGGAAATGTCAGATAATGAATTTAGAATATTCATAGTGACAAAGTTAACAGAGATGCAAGAGAAGAGAGACAACAAACTCCAGAAGATCCAAGAGGAAAGAGACAACACATTCCAGGAGGTGAGGAAGTTCTGGCACAATCTGAAAGAGGAAATACATACCATAAAAAAGAATCAAACAGATTTGTCAGAGATGAAGGCTGCAATACATGAAATCAAAACGTCGCTTGAATGTATTAAAAGCAGATTAGATCATGCAGAAGATCGAATCTCAGGTGTAGAAGACAGAACCTCTGACCTAGAAAAATTCACGAAAAAGACTGAGAAAATAACCCCCCAAAAAAATATATAGAATAATACTAGATACCCATTATACACCCAAACATATGGATAATCAGATCCCAGAAAGTGAAGAAACTAATAAGGGCATTGATAATCTAATCCATGAAATCCTGAAAGAAAATTTTCCAAACCTAGAAAGACATTCAAATATCCCAACCCAGTAAATACAAAGGATCCCACGTAGAATCAACCCAAGAAGATCTTCCCCAAGGCATATCATAGCCAGACTGACCAAAACCACAGAGACAAGATACTAAATTTGTCAAAAGAGAAACATCAAGTTACTTTCAAAGGATATCCAGTCAGGCTATCCCATTGGACATCTCATTGAAAACAATGCAAGAAAGGAAAGAATGGGAAAATATAGTCAAAGTGTTAAGTAAAAAACAATTTCAACCAAGAATACTATACTCTACAAGATTATCTTTCATATGGGAAAAAAAGACAAAGATATTCTCAAACAAAACCTGAAAGAATTTACCAACTTCAGACCCACTCTCTAAGAAGTAGCCAAGGGAGAACTGTACCAGGAAAATTAAATTCAGACACACAAAAATAAGAGTATAAAAAACAACCAAGAGAATGACCAACTTAATGGCAGGGACAAGTCCAGAAAGATAACATTGAATGTTAACTTCCAAAATTTGAACAGAAAGATAAGATGACAGTTACACTGCAAATTCAACACAAGAGAGATTAATTAATGAGACTGATCTGGTCAAATAGAATTTTATGACTTTTGACTAAACATTACTGATTTTTTTAGTAAAACATTTACTGATTTTATTATGCTTTTGTTTTCCAGATTTAAGGATTTTTGTCTTCTCTTGAGCTGTTGATAGGTTCATATACCTACTGTTTGAACTGAATCCTAACCTCCTGAGGCTAAGTCTTAAGCAAATTTCTCTTAACATTTTTTTATTTTGACCTATTAAAGCTAAAACTGCTTCTCTTGAAATTAAAAATTGCATTAAAAATATACTTATTTAATGACTGCAGTAAGCTACATAGCCCCAACTAGGTGCTACTCTAGACTATGTTCATTCTACTCACTGAGTTTTATGCCTAAAGTCAGACATGTGTTCATAAATATGTATTTATCAGCTGCACTTGCTATTGAAAGTATTTAGATGAATTAAGATCATTTGTGAATCAATAAAATGTAAGGGGAAAAAAAAAAAAAAAAACAACTCACGCCAGTGAGGTGTGTGTGTGCATGCCCAAAATCCCAAGAGGAGAGTGGAAGAGAAGGGACTGTGGCATGGCCATCCCCCGTGGGGGTGATTTCTCACTTTCTGTCTCTCTGTCACTGTCTTCCCGGCAAGCGCACTTACCTTATACCAAAAATCTCTAAAAAAAAGAAAAGTATACAAAATGCAAAATCCACAATTTTGATAACTGAAAATTGCTAATTGCTTCGCAGTACTCCACTATATTAGGTGTCTTGTCTTTCTTGGGCTTTTAGTTAGGTAATGAATGATTACATTAGACATTTTGGGGGATTAGTTGGGATTTTAAATAGCTTGCATTTTAATCTTTGGTTCTTTGCTGTTTCTATTAACCCATAGCATTATTTTAACAAATGCCATAGTAACAACCTAGGGGGAAAAAAAAAGAAGTAAGATGTGTTCATCACAATTGGTTCAGGTGAATCACTTTTTTCCTCCAACCTCCTTCTCCTCAGATTGGGCAGTGCTGGAGTGGGTGCTGTCATTTTTACAATCCAGATAAGGGGCCATGTGAGATTTATTTAGTTTGGGTCAAATGGTTCTATGTGTGTAGATGGCAGTCACTTCCATGTATAGGTAAGCTAGTGTTGGCTGTCCTGGTACAGAAATGTACTACCCACTGTGCCCACTCTCCATGCCACAAAGAGGACAATAACCTGTGAAGTCTGCCAGGGTCCAATGATCAGGATAGGTATCACAAGCTACAGGAAACAAAGCATAATGTTAGGCATATAGCACATGTGTAATTGGGATCTTTTTATATTCATTAGACCAGCAAAAGAAGATTGAAAATAAAATAACATTCAATGCTAACAATATTTTGCCAGCCTGCTACACTCATTTATTCATGTCAGATATGTAAATCACTACACTGTGCTAGGAAGCAATTTGACAATATGTATCAGGATCCATGAAGATAGTCATACCCTTTGACACATTAATCCCACTGTTGGAAATGTATTCTAAAGAAATCTTTGAAAGGAAGTAAATATCTATTTACATAAGGATACTCACCACAATGTTATTTGTGGTACTGATACTCTGGATGCCTCTGAAATGATCCAAAGGGGGAATTGATGGATAAATGATAGCACATCACCTTGATAGATAATACGGACTCATTAAAGTGATTCATGTGTTCTATGTGAGACCACGAGCAAATACATCATAATATGCGAAAAAGGTCTCAGTGGCAGTTACATTACTTTTTGCAACTATGGATCTTTATGGATAACGGCAAGAAATGAAATCAAGCAATTGTCCTAGGGTTAGGCATTGTGGGACATTTCATTTCCTTACACCTTGGAATGTTCTTATTGTGATGATAAATGATTGTTGGGGGAAACAGAAAAACAAAAAACATAACCGTGAAACGCCAGCATGGATGAGAGGAGCAGTCAGAGAGAAAGGCAGGGCTGATGAAGGATGACAGATAATTCCATAAGCAGCTCAATATTGGGGCCAGAAGACACCAGGGAGGACAAGGCAGCTGGATCCCTTATGGCCCAGTGTGCAGGTCGAGTCCTAGACTCAGCAGCTTGAAAAACATGCCAGGTACATGTGCATACGTGCCCAAAATCCCAAGAGGCGAATGGCGGAGGAGGGTTTATGGCATGGTAATCCCCCTGAGAGATAATTTCTCAATTTTTTGCTCTCTGTCTCTGTCTGTCTCTGGTGATCACACACACCCTATAGCAAAAATTAAAAAGGAAAAAAACAAACAAACAAACAAAAACAGCTCAACCTTGATGCACCAGCCACACTATAATCCTGGCCTCCCCTTCTCCCAATCAGTGACCCTTCTGGACAGAGCAGCACCCTCAATTGCTCTCAGTCTGTTTCCTTCATTTTATTATTGTTCTTAAATGAACTGTTTCATTGTTTGGACAACCTCACAGGGTTATTGAGAGGGTTCATTTAGACAATATTGTTTCACTTCATTTAAGAGCATTTTTTCTGCCAGCAATCCAAAGGCATTCTGCAGAGTCAGCAGTGCAGCTTAGTCCTTCCATGGTGGATTTTCAAGGTAGAACAAGCTTAAGGGCTGACATCTCAGCGTTTCTATGTAATGGCCTGGCCACTTGACACACTTTTGCAATCCACAAACCCAAGAGAATTCCCCCATTACGGGAGGAATCATCCCTGATCTTTCCTGTGCACTTTTCCTAGCACTTTTCCTAGCACACTTACTGCCCTCTTCAGACCCAACAGAAGGACAAATTCCTCAGTTCTCTCTTTGGAACCCACCAAAAGAAAAAACCGTCATTCTCCTGCCAGCTCCCTCTTGCTTACACAATCAGGGCCGAAACCTGGATCTAACTCTGAGTCACCCAGAAACACTGTCGCTGTGAGCCAACCCTCCACATCCATAGCCTCATCTTGTCTTGGTCTTGCTCCATCAGGGTTCCACAAGCCGGTGATGGAACGAAGTCTTTAAGTAGAATGGCCTTCTCTATATGCTGCCTGACAGAGTGCAGTCGGCTTTAAGGACTAGCTCAAACATCACCTCATAGCACTGCTTCTCAGCTTTGGCTTTCTGGACTTCGAGGACCAAATAATCTTTTCTTGTAATAGACTGTGCTGTGTACTATAGACCATTTAGCAGCACCCCTAGCCTCAGGATGCCAGTAGTAAACTCCAGTCACTAGTTTTGACAAGCAATTATTTCTCCAGACATTGCTAAATGTCCTGTAAGGGATGAAGCTGGCCTCCTCAACCTCCTCCACCCCATCTGACAGAAGGATGTTTTTCTTCTGCCTGTTCGTTCCTATTGTTTATCTCTAATATGTAAATACCTCCACTGGAACCCTTGTCATTCAATTTTATGGTCCGCCTGTCTCTTTCCCAAGGCAGACCTTAGCTTCCCCGAGCGAAGGCTATATCCTGAACTGAGTTACATCACAGTGCCTAGCACAGGGCGTGCCATAGAGCAGGTGCAACACAAGTTCTGTGGAGTCTAATGATCGCTTAGTAGACCCGGGAACTTTCAGAATAAAGAGACATGATCCCAACCTGGGGTTGTAACACTTCAATCTCTCTCAAATTAAATGGGAAGGAGAACTGGAGGGTGTGTTTATTAGAGGCAAGAAAAAATTAGACTTTATTGTTTTTGCTAACAGAGATGTTCAAGAAAGTTTGGGCTCACTTTAAAGATTATTTTCAATAAGTATCTCGTTTGAGATCTTACTAAACCCTACTCACAGGGACTAAACTGCATAATTCCAAGAGAAAATTCAAGAATGAATATTCCCAAGGCCTCAAGGCATTGATTTAGATTTGATGAAACTCCCTAAATCTCATCTGACATTCCTTACAATAAGATGTCCTGTGAGTCCCCAGTGGATAGACTAACAAGGAAAACATGCTTAACCCAGGACATGAGGGATTTGGGTGAGCCACGAATTAGAGGCTACTTTAATCAGGGGCATGAGGCACTGGAGCCCAAGGCCAGACTGCAAAGACAGATGCTGAGTTGTCTCACATGCTCTTGAGAAAAAAAGGAAAGAAGAGGGGGGGGGGAAAAAATCTAGAATACTAGATTTACTTTCTTTTGGATAGCAATAGCCTTCCTCTAGCAAACTCTATGTAAATAACCTTGACATAGAATAACTCTGAAAAAAACTAACCTTCTATTAGATAAATGGAGGCTTTGAGGAATTTTCTTAAGATTTTAAATGAGCTTGGTGAGTTTATACACTTACCTCTGGGTTAACAAGCAAGGAATATGACAATGATGTAGCTCAGGTATGCATGCGTGTGCACATGGGTCACACTTCTGGTCTTCAGTGGTCGATTGAGTTGCTCTGCCTTTACTCGTGGGACTCAAGAAAGAGGAGTGTGTGGCTTTGGCGAGACCACAGCCACCGGTGAAGTTAAAGAGCCCACTTTTCTTGTGTCCACTTGCTTGGAGGCCTACACACCTCTCACCATGCTCTGGAACAGTAGAACGGCCTAGGGCAAGCTCTCTCTCACTCTGTCTTGGTGAGCCAGTGTCCTGCAAAGACCTGTTGGCCCAAAAGCTTCTTTGCTCTTTAAAATGTCCAATAGTCACCAACAGCCTTTAAGCAGGGATTGGGAGAAAGTTGATGATGAGGGCCAGGAGTGCACATAAAGAACTCCCAAAAAATTCCCTCTAGATTAAACTTGCCTGTAAATGTGAGGCATGGTCAGCAAGGGTCCTCAGCCCCCCAGATACCTTCCCTTAATTGACTGGGCCTAAACATCTTTTCACATGGGTCAAGGCCTTTCTTCTCCCTATATAGCTGAAGTTCAGATGGTCAATACACCAAGGAAATATAATAAAGTGTCCTCAAAATATTCACTGTAAAATGCAAACCACCCCTCATCAATGTCTTGTCTCACTTTCCTCCTGCACTTTGCCAAAAATGATAACTTCTTATCCTGCAGGCTAAAGGTTAAAATTACCCTTGAGAGAGCTTGTAAAGATTGACCATGGCTCCCTGTACATGTCCTTCATGTCCCCCTCTGTGCTGATCGACATCTTGGGTGTGCATATCTGCCTTTCCCACTCAACTCTAAACTCTTTGAGGAAAGGGATCACATTCGTCTTGCTCATTTACTCTACAGCCATGCCTTTCATAGTTCCTGGGGCATAAAGGCCCTCCATGCATACTGTTAAACTCACTCATTCATTCATTCATTCATTCATTTGCCAAAAAAGATTCTGCTCCATGCAAGATGCCAGTGGGAGAGGAAAGTAAGACAGTATGGGATGCTAATGCTAGACCTGTGGGGCTGTCCTCTGGGCTTCATGCCACAGCAAGTGAGTGACTGAATGTGCCCATCGGTCAAACATCTATATGTAACCATGGTGCTACCAGATATGTGTGAGTCCTACTTACAGCCTGTGGCTGATGCAAGAATATAGCACTCTTTGCATGGTATGAACTTGATCCAGAGCTGTCATAATAAACCCCACACAACATGCTTTGCTAAAGACAGTTGTTGCAACCAAATAATAAGGTTAGAACTTCAGGGATATGTGGGTAAGAACCCAGGAATTTGGAAAAACCTAGTTTCTGAGTTTCTACCAACTCAAAGGATTGCTGATAAGCATCATCACAAGTTCAACCTAATATAAGCTCATATCTTTTGCAGAAAACTCTCTCCTCTAAGCTAAAGGCTGTAATGTGTAATTTGCATAAAATAAAATACATCTTAGTGTCTATTCTTTTTTTTTTCCATGAGATATGTACACTCACCAGAGAGGAAAAGTGAGAAATCACCCACAAGGGGAGATAGCCATGCCGCAATCCCTTTTCCTCCATTCTCCTCTTGGGATTTTCAGCACATATTCATATATGCTGGGCACTGGGTTCGGGACTCAAACCACAAAGTTGGCCATTTAGGATCCAGCACTTTAACCATCAGGCCACTAGCTGTCCCACTAAGTGTCCATCCTTAAAGCCAAATGTCAGATGGTATAGCACAGAATACTTGGTAGGCAGAGCTGAATTGAGAAGGATTATGTGTGACTATTGTGCTGGGCATTTGCTTTTCAACAATTTGAGTAGCTGACATTAAATATATTCTCAAAAATATTTAAAACCATACTGCTTCTGCTGCTACAGACTCATAAACAAAATTATACAAAATTATAAGAAATATTTTGAACATTATCTTTAAAATTCAGTATTTTGAAATTTTGAAAGTTGTTTATTAACTGTCAAGAACTATGGAGTATGAGCAAAAAATTTTTTGATCTGTAAAGTAAACATTTGTGGAAAAATGTAAAAATTAGTTAATTAATATTTTTTAAGAATAAAATGAATAAAGCCAAATGTCTGTTAGACTAATCCAGAAGGATGAGAAGAAAGGACGAATAAATGGAAGATTAGAGGAACAATCACCAACGGATTTCTGAAAGGGCTAAAAGCCAAATTTGGTCAAATTTTCCCGCTGCCTAGGATGGTGCCTGTACACCTGCTGCCCTGGGGAACTGAGGAACAGCAAAATGAGCTCTGTATTCACACCCCACGTCACTGCCCCATTCCCACATGCCTTGCTTTCGTCCTCTGCACAGATTAACGCACAGGAGGACTGGACTTCGGAAGCCTGTAAAACCATAGTGCAACCTGCAAATTGAAGAATGGGGTCAATTAGTCAACCTGAAACAACCCCTAAGTCACGACTCAAGTCTCTGACTCTGAACACTGAGCCTGCAGTGACCAGGGACCCTTTCCCTTCACAGAGGACATATTAAATCAGCTAACATCAACAGGCTATCTAATTTAGCAGCCAGTAAGAACATAATAATAACCACAAGAACTGTTCCAAATAAATCCAAAGCACATTAAGTTTAGGCCTGTAGAATATTAAAGTTCCACAGGTTTCATTCATTTCCTGAAGTGCGCTTGTTTATA
The DNA here is from genome assembly GCA_026018925.1 of Tupaia tana. Lineage (NCBI taxonomy): Eukaryota > Metazoa > Chordata > Mammalia > Scandentia > Tupaiidae > Tupaia > Tupaia tana. The sequence continues at coordinate 22,009,757 of JAKSZU010000001.1, forward strand.
CAAACTGAACATAAATTCTGTTTGGGTGATAATCTGTTTGAATCCCTAAATCCCACTTTGGGTTATCAGCCTTGGACAAATGAAAGAAGAAAACTAAATTACTCAACTTTGAACCCTGAACATTTTGGCAACTCTGGGCTAAATGAAGGCTTCAGATGGGTTTCTCTTTTGTCTTCCTCCAAGTCTCTGAGTTCCTTGGAAGGTTTCTGGATGATGGACTAAATACAGCACAAATCCCATGTAGCACAACTCAGCAGTGTTTTGGCCAAGGAGTTTTTTTAAAAACAGTAACATCAGACTCTGTTAAAGAATTTAGGGATTATTTCTTTTCTTTTCTTTTCTTACTTTTTTCCCTTAATGTTGTATTGGTATGCAACATTACATTCCTCAGGTAGATCTAGCCAACTGTAAATAATTGAAAGGCATTTTAAATCTTAGTGAAAGAGCTGCTTTTCTTACTGACAATACAAGCCAATAATAGCAGCCTATATACAATTAACCTATTAACATCTGAGCCTTCCCAGTTGCAAATAGTTGTAAAATGACACAAAGTAAAATAAACATCTAGATAAAAACACAAGAGAACCAGTGAGACAACTCCAGAAGTTTTGTTGAAAATTTGTATTATCTTCACCCAAATCTCACACACACACTTTGGAAAAAATAAAGTAAAATTTTACTACTACTGAGACTTTAACCTTAAACTCAAGTGAAGTGCACCATTTTCCTAAATAAATTAGTCCTAAGTGCCCTCCAATCAAAGTAGCAAGAGGCTAGTTCTCTTTCTCCCTAAAGCCCTAAACCAAGGCTCCGATTTGACTTCCTGATGCAAGGATATGCAGAGAGGCAACCTTGTGTGCCTCTGTGGTTTCAAGCAACCAAAGTTCTTTTGTTCGTGATTTTGTGGACCATGGATCTGGGAAGGCCAGGCCTCTCATGCTGTTGCAGTCAGATGGGAAGTGGTGTTGCAGTCATGTGAAGGCCACCCTGGGCTGAATGTCTACGAGGTCGCATTCACGTGGCTGACAGTTGGCACGAGCTATTGGCTGGGAGCTCATCTGAGGCCGTTGACTGCAGCAAGTTTACAAGTGGCTTCTCCATGTGGTTTGGACTTCTCACCAAGTGCTAGCTGGGTTCTGAAATAGAGCACCCCAAGAGGAAATGATCCCAAGGAACAAAAAGCAGAAGCTACATGGTGTCTTCTTACCTCAATTCAGAAGCATGCAGAATCACTTCCACTGTAACTACCTAGTGGCTGCAGATGAGTCACTGAGGCCACAAGGATTCAAGGAGAGAATCTGTCTCACCTCTCAATCTGAAGAGCATCAGAGAGTCTGTGGCAATTTTTTTTTTTTTTTTGAGAGGTTTTTGCTATAGGGCGCGTGCAATCACCAGAAAGACAGAGAGAGACAGAGAGACAGAAAGCAAGAAATCACTCCACGGGGGGAATGGCCACGCCGCAATCCCTTCTCCTCCATTCTCCTCTCAGGATCTTAGGCACGCATGAACATGCACCCAGCGTGAGTTTAAGCCATCAGGTCCAGGACTCAAACAGCAGGCGACTACATGGGAGTTCAACGACATAGCCATTACTCTAACTGCTGGTCCCTGTGGCAATTTTTTTTAAAATCTGCCATAGTGCCATCAGAAGTGATTGTCCCAGTCCCAAGGGCAGAGCTGACCTGGGCCACAGCTTCTTCAGACAATGCCACCCTTCCCTACCTGTACTAGGTTATCTGGGAACCAGGACATAGTTATAATTCAACCACATGTAGCCCTAATACTCTCCCTAAACTCAGTTCAGAGAGGAGTGTGCCAGGTAGGCCTTCAGTGTCCAGTTGTGAAGGCTGTGTACTGCACAAAGGCAACCAGCCTTACATGGCCATGCACTTTGCTCAGTACAGCATCAACTCACAGAGGCTGTTTTGCCTAATTCATACCAAGGTACTATAAAGGCTAGCAGCCCGAGGTGTTCAGGCCAGTCTCAGAGACATATAGAATTCACTCCCAGCTAACCTCTATCCCTCATCTTTCTGTCAAACTTACTGCTGTGTGAATGGTAAGAGAAGAGATAGGCGCACTCCCTCTGCACCGCAGGGACAGGGGCTGCTGTACCACATCAAACGGTGATGCCTTAGAATGCACAATGTGATGAGAAGTGTAGATGGGAGGACGCCATGGCTGAGGAAGTGAATAAAGGTTTTACACAAAAGCAGACTTAGTGGGCCAGGAGGATGCAGAGATTTTGAGCTAGTGAGCAGTAGGGAGAAGGAGTCATTCCTGGCAGAGGAACTAAAAGTTAAAAGGGATAAAACGGGAGATATAAGCAGGTGCTGGCACAGAGACACCGTTGGCTGCAGCACAGTTAGCACAGGGAAGAGGGCAGATTAGGCATGAAAGAGAGTTAGGCAGGTATCAAGCTTCCATGGCTTCCTCCGGATGTGTAGCAGGGCCAGCTGGTGCCCCACTTAGATCCCCTTGGATCCACTTAGGTTCTGGGTATTCTTCCCTCAGCTTCAGGTGCTTTTCTTGGCTGCACCTGAACATGACTGCACTTGGGCTCCTAGAGCCACTGTGACTGCATGCATGGAGAACATAAGTACCTGTGGGCAAATGGGGGCTTTCAATAGCCCACTCCTGACTGGAGAGGAAATACGAAAACCCAGCATCTTTGCCTGAAGTTGGGGAAAACTCTTTGGTATGATCTACACTCCTGATAACGCACAGAGTAGGCTGAGGTTAGAAAATCACTTGAAATCTCACCCTGCTTGCTACCTGCGCTCCCTCATTCTGCTTCCCCCATGCCCTTAATAGTCTCCCCCTAGGAACACATCCTTATTAGTCACATAAATCCTCATCTCAGGACAAAGAATGCCCCCCCACACACACCAAGACCTGAGGAATGTGCCCAGGTTCATTCCTGGTCTGACTTTGACCTAATTAAGCCAAAGTAACCACAAACAAAAGTGGCATAAGACTGACTGTGACTATGCTTCCTGCCTCTACCTTACCCACTCCCCCCTCCAAAAACAAGATTTACTTCAGGAAGCAAGACATCCGGAAGCATTTGCTCCAATACACAGTGAAAGAACTAGAATGTCTTTTCAAGGTTGGCATTCTTTTCTCTCTAGAGCCAAGTAAAAACAGTCATAGAGGAGAGGCACTGGACCCCAAGCATCAACTTAAGCAGGAGTAATAGTCAAAGTATCTGACAACAGCCTGACATAGGTGCTAAACAATTAGAATGGGTGACACCTGTAAATAATAGGTATCCTGGGGCCAGCAGGTGGTATAGTGGTTAAGGTGCTGGACTCCCACATAGTTGATTTCAGTTCTAGTCCTGGACCCAGCAGCTAGAAAATCACACCAGGCACACATGCACATATACCCAAAATCCAAAGGGGAAATTGGAGAATACGGGATTATGGCATGGCCATCCTCCCTAGAGGGTGATTTCTGATTTCTCACTTTTCCTCTCTGTCTCCCTCTGTCTCTTTCTCTCTGGGAAGCACATGTGCCCTATAGCAAAAACCTAAAAAGGGGAGGGGGAAGTAATCTTGTGGCTCTTTAATTTTTCTTGGTCAATAAAGGTGACTCTTTTTTTTTTTTTTTTTTTTTTGAGATGGTTTTGTTATAGAGTGCATGTGCTCTCCAGAAAGACAGAGAGAGACAGAGAGCAAGAAATCACCCCCCCAGAGGGAATGGCCACGCTGCAATCCTTTCTCCTCAATTCTCCTCTCGGGATCTTGGGCATGCACACACACGCGCCTGGCATGAGTTTAAGCCACTGGGTCTGGTACTCAAACCACGGTCGACTACATGGAAGTCCAGCGACATAGCCATTACGCTAACTGCTGGTCCCAATAAAGGTGACTCTTTATAACCTGTAGGTTCTTAGAGCTCAAGGAGGACATCTTAAATTTCTTTATCACTTTTCCAGTGTCAGGTTTAAATCATTCCAAGCCTGTAATTTGCTATCAAGTTACTTAGTATCCTGAGCTTTCCTTGCTTTTTACATAAAATGAAATAAGAGTAAAAATAGTCCCTTAATAAGGTTGTTATGAGAATTAAATGAATTGATGCCTGTAAATATTTTTTGTTCATATGACAAACCTAGGAATGTGAACCTGGCTGACACAGGCTGTAATCCACAAGGTGATTCAGGGACCTAGACTCACTCCATCTTGTGGCTGTAGGGCCATGTCATCATCTGTGTGCATCTAGCAAAGGGAGGGTGTGGAAAGAAAATCGAAAAATGCACATCTGTGCTTTTAAAGGGCTCACCTGGAAGTGGTCTATATCACTTCCCTTCACATTGCCAGGCCAACGGCATGGTCAGATATCACTGCAAGAGTGTGTGGGAAAATAATGGAGTCTTGTGCCTGGTTAATCATTACTGTAGGAAAAGCAGGGACTGGATTCTGATAGAGAGTTGAATTCTCTGTCATAGTACTCAGCAAAGGAAAGCTACTGTATAGTTACTGTTCTTCTTGTTGAGTAGTAATTTACTGATTGTTTAGATTCAATGGAAAGGAGGAAAAATAAGGGAAGAAAACAGATATTGCAGGCAGAAACATGAAGAAATAAGAACAAAGATGAGTGTTGAAAGGGGCTACAGGAAATAGTGGTACACAGTGCAAGGGTTAGAGGGAGTAACGCATGGCCACTACATGAGAACCCGGGCTCTTCCCAAGACTTTTCCCAAGGATCCCTGAACATGGACACAACCTCAGTCTACTGAGAGCCACGGCATCCAGACGGCTAGAGAGGCCCCTTAAGATCATCACACTCACAGAGTGGCAGAAAAATTCTCTCTTGCCTTAAACTCCAGTTTGTTTTAAGTATTCTAACTGAACTAATTTGAATTCTCAACTTTGAGTGGGTTAAGGGCCAGACGTCTGCCACTCTAACTACATCTGAGGAGTGTGCTAAATTCTCATTGACAGTAATTAGCATCCAACTTCTTTACTCTGCCTATACAGTATTTTCGAATCAATTGCTCAGCATTAGTGATTCTGCTGGGATTGATTTAATAGTTTAATATGAAGTCTCAGCCCTTCTGTACAGGTTAATTACATGTGGTCTTATACATTCTAATTTAAAATACTGCCTTCGCAATTATCATCAGCACTAAAACAGAGCACTAGTAATGAAGCTGGGCTTGAATTTCTTCTGGAAGTAATGAATTGAAAAACTGAAATGACTTTTAATTTCTCTGGCACTCTCCATTTCATTTTCTTTTCTCTTCTGCCGAAAATATAAATCAGGGTCTCCTCCTTATTTCAGAGTTTATGAAAACAGGCAAAGTGGCCTTAAAGAAAGCAGAAACCTTGAATAGCAAAGACTTAACTATGTGGGTTTTAATCAACAAGGCTATCTTCCCTCCCTTACCCCAATCTTCCAGTTACGGGTGAATTTATGTATTCGATAAACAATTATATGCTGTTTACTACATGACAAGTATTGCTCTAGAGCTTTATTAACATTAACAAGCATATTGGTACTATATTAGTTATCTGGAATGTGTAACAAATTACCCCAAAATATATCCGCTGTATACAACAAACATTTGTTATCTTTCATTTTTTGGGGACCAGGAATTTGGGAGAGGCTTAGCTGACCATTCTGGTTTAGGGTCTCCCTCAAGAAGTCAAACTGTTGGCCAGGCTGCCATCCCCTGGGGCTAGAAGGCCCACTTCCAAGAACATTTATGTGGTTGTTAGCAAGACTTCCACCACATGAACCTCTTTACAGTCTGCCTGAAAGTGCTTGCTACTTGACATCTGGATTCCTTTGAAGAAAGTGATCTGAGAGAGACAGAGAAAGACAGAGAGACAGATGTAAGACAGAACAAAACTGAAGCTGCAGTGTCTTTCATAACCTAATGCTGGAATTGATATACCACCACTTCTACTGTTTTCTATAGATCACACAGAAAACCCTGGGAAATAAAGGAGAGGAATACACGTGGGTATGAATATTAGCAGATGGGGATCTTTGCAGGCTGGGCTGGCCACAACAAATAAGCATTATGACCCCTAGTTTACATATGAGGCAATCGAAAATGAAGTAATTTGCCAAAGGTCACTATTAATAAATGGCAGAGTGACCTGGAGCCTTCCAATGTGTGCCGGACTGCTTCCTCCCAAACCCTTATACAACGACAGAGCTGGATTTCAGTGCTGGCTCTGACCAGAGTGCATCCCAACGTTCACCTTAGGACCCAGAACCCTCCAGCATGAGACACATGACATGACTCTCTTCATTGAGTCATATCTCCCTACCTAATGCCTAGCTTGTCAGGATCTGAGTGTTTGGGAGAGGAGTCAACCACCTGAAGCAGCCTACATAAACCTTGCTCTAAACTGGAAGAAGCAGACCTCTTCCAACAACAGATCTGTGATATGGGGCTGATCTGCCCCCTTCCAACACTATAGGATCTATTCCAGAAAATAAAAAGAAGAGAATACTTTATCAGATGATCAGAAACCAACACAGAGACACAAGAAACATGAAAGAAAACAAAGAAATATCTCCCCCTCAAGGGAATACAATAACCACTCTCCAAAAATGGACAGCACAAAAGAATTTTAAAAAGTGTCCAGAAAACAGTTCTTAATATTCATTGGGGCAAAACTCAGTGAGATTAAGAGAAAACTGAGAATCAATTCCAGGAGATGAGAAAAATCATTCCATGGCATGCAAGAAATTTCATAAACAGATAGACACACAAAAAAAACCCTCCTGGAAATGAATACAATACAGGAAATCAAAACCTCCCCCAAAAGCATTAACAGCAGCTTGGATCATGCACACACACAAAATATATATATACATATATATATATAAAACCTTGAACACAAAGCCTCTGACATAGACCAATCCACAAAAAAAAAAAATTTTAAAAAGAGAAATTACAATAACATACAGATAACTCTAGACACCATTGAACACCTAAATATTATCCAGATGTTTGGATGTTTGATTGTATCTAGTATTTCTCGTATATTATTCTCAAATTTTTGGGCCATTTTCTTATAATGGGTACTCAAGAAGGTGAAGAAGCGATGAGGGTGTAAGAAACCTCTTCCATGAAAACTTTCCAAATCTAGAGAAACAAGGAGAAATTTAGACCCAAGGACTAAAAAGAATCTCAAATAAAATCAGCATAAAAAGATAAAAAGATGCTCTCCATAGTACATCATAGCCAATTGGTCAAAATCAAATATAAAGACAAGATTCTAAAAATGGCAAGAGAAAAACATAAAGTTACTTATAAAGTTTATCCTAATAGGTTAACATCAGGCCTCACAACTGAAATAATGCAGGCAAGGAAATAATAGGAAGACATATTCAAAACATTAAAAGAAAAACAATTTCAATCAAGAATTCTAAACCTGGCAAGTTATTCCTTCAAATGGGAAGAAGAAATAAAATTATTCCCAGATAAGCAAAAACTGAAAGAATTTACCAATACTAGACCAGCTCCTCAAGAAGCACTGAAGTCCCTTTTGAAAAAGCAATGTAATACACTGTAAAGTTATATGTAATCCAATGTAATATAAAGACTATTATGATGATAATAAAAATAAAAATAAAAAAAATTAAAAAGAAGCACTGAAGTGAATACTACATCAGGAAACTAAAGAAAGACAAACAGAAATAAGAGAACACAAAATAACCAAGGAAATGGCTAATAAAATGGCAGAGACATGTACATAAATATCAATAATGACACTGAATGTTAATGAATTAAATTATCCAATTAAAAGACACAGACTGGCTAAATGAATTTTTTAAGTGGAGGGAGTCCTTTATATGCTGCTTGAAGAAATGCACTTCACTGATAAAGATATACATAGACTGAAAGTAAAGGGCTGGAAAAAGATATTCCAAGCAAGTGGAAATCAAAAAAAGGCTGGAGTCATGATACTGATATCAGACAAAAAAGACTTTAATCCAAAAACTGTAAGAAGAGACAAAGAAGAACATTATATAGCACTAAAAGGGCTAATTGACTAGGAAGGTATAACACTTACAAATAAATATGTACCCAACACTTGAGCACCCAAATATGTGAATGAAAGACTGCTACATCTAAAGAGAGAGAAAGACTGCAACACACCAATCACTAGTAACCTCAACACTCCACTTTCTCCTCTGGACAAATTATCTAGATAAAAAATAAGCAAAGAGATAAGGGATCTAAATGATACCAAATCAAATGGACTTGATAGACATCTCTAGAACTTAACCCCCATTCTGCTCAAGTTATTTCTAAAGATTCAAAAGTGTGAATCTCTCCCTAATTTATTCTATTAAGCTTCTATCACCCTTATTCTTAAAACAGATAAGGACAGGACAAGTAAGGAAAACTATAGACCAATACCTCTAATGAATATAGATGCAAAGATTCTCAACAAGATACCAGCCAACCGTATCCAACAATTTATAAAAAAGATTATACATCATGATCAGGTAGGCTTTATTCCAGGAATGCAAGGTTGGTTCAACATACATATTCTTCTTATCCTACAAAACATTTTTGAAGATATACCACATGATAGGACACAAAACAAGCCTTTACAAATTCAAAGGTGCAGAAACTATACCCAGCATCTTTCCCACCCACAATAGAAAGTTTAAGTTTAGTTAAAATTAACTGCAGAACGAACGCTCAGAAGTACACAAACACATAGAAACTAAACAACCTACTCCCAAATAATTTTATAGTCAATGAAGAAATTAAGACTAAAAGCAATAGTTTCATTGAAACCAATGATAATGAGCACACAAGTTTTTATAACCTATGGACACAGTGAAAGCAATCATAAGAGGAAAGTTCATAGCAATTAGCGTTTACAAGAAAAAAATTGGAAGGTGGCAAAGAGACAACCTAACAATACAAGTCAAGGAACTGGGACTAGTAGATGACATAATAGTAACATTGCTCGACCACAGTTGGAGTCTCGCATCCAGCAGCTTAAAATTCATGCCAGGCGGGACCAGCAGTTAGAGTAATGGCTATGTCACTGGACTCCCATGTAGTCAGTCATGGTTCGAGTCCTGGACCCGGTGGCTTAAACTCACACAGGGCGTGTGTGTGTGTGTGTGTGTGTGTGTGTGTGCCCAAGATCCCGAGAGGAGAATGGAGGAGAAGGGATTGTGGCATGGCCATCGCCCCTGGGGGGTGATTTCTCGCTTTCTGTTTCTCTGTTTCTCTTTGTCTTTCTGGCAAGTGCACGTGCCC